>LPNX010033646.1:73189-255980 GCA_001517045.1 Pseudotsuga menziesii
TTTGTGCAGGTGTACCGATTGATCTGAAAGAATCATTCGTTGTAAGAATGGTCTGGTTTGGTCTGGTCTTTGTGAATGAAAGTAATTAAGTTTAATGCATGGTTAGGACATCCACGCTTTTATGGAATGGTCTGAGGTCATACATATGAGTTAGAATGTGTTAATCGTAGGATAAGATAGAGCATACTAAATTCCAACCTTCGTCGCTTCTCTAATTTTCTAGTAATTCCTATCCATGAAAAGTGGTCTCGGTTATAATTAGCTTTCTGCCATTGGTATGTATTAATGGTACTTAGAGAGTGCACTGAATCATTCATTGATCGAGAGAGAAGGGTGGGTGGTCTACCCACTTCCGTTGGTAGAAATTCCCTTTACTTACATAACACGTAATTGACCACACCAACCCAAGTCCATTTCAATCCTTTAATTACCAACATGCTATTCAAATATGGAACCTAATTAAAGTAGTATATTCACTCTGAATCCCATCACTGAAGTGGTCTAAAGATCTCCTATCGACATTATAAAGCAAACTTCAAGATAAGTATGACACTCAATAAATATCTTTGAGACACCCTTTGGCCATAGTTAAATTCCAATGTATTGGTATAGTTCATGTATCTATGGAGGAGGTATTACTCTTGGACTAAGATATCGATTTGGTGTATCTTTATCAAGATTGCTTTGTTGTGGGATATCATGATGCATATTAAAAGGTGAATAATGCTTGAGTGAGTTTTATCGTTAAAGATCGTATTTTCTTTTCCAAAATCCAACTTCCGTCAATTCTCTAATTTCCCTGAAATTCCAATCCATGAAAGGCTGTCTCATTTTTCACTATGTTCCTAGAGGGCACTAGCAGCTAGGTAATTTGTAATTGACTTTCCTTCTGGATTGAATTATATTTAATTCTTGTACTTACTTCTCCCTTCTCAAATATTTTCCCATGGGAGATGCTTCAAGGTCTCTAACAAACTTTTTCTGACACCTGGGTGATTTGTAAATGGTAGGCCTATGGCTTTCCCATCTCATCAAAAAGGATATTTTGTGGGAATAAAATTTAAAGAAATCCCTTTCTTTGCATATCCTAGAGTGCAAGCTATTTATCTTGTTTTGGTTCAAGATTGCATAGAGTTGTTTCCATTACTAATTGACTGTGTGTCCACACAACACTCCACCTCTATGAGAAAATTCTAAATTATATTAATTGAATGTGTGTTCAAAATCTTACGCCAATATTAAATCTAGTTGTATAAATAGTTTGTCAAGTACTCTCATTCCAATTTCCATTTAAACCAATTATACCTCTATTTTTTAAGGTATCAAACCCAAAAACTAGTCAGCTACAAATATGTTAAGATAGTTGAATACCTCTATCTCCGTAGCTTCAAACCCAACATTCTAATATGTAATTGGAAACCCATATGAAGGAAATTGATAATACACATTATTTAGAATATAACTTTGTGCGACATGTTGATATTTTAAACACGGATTGGGTAAAGTGCAATGTTGTGTTAAAAATGCAAATACACTTAATTTTTATGCATCAATCAAACTGAGGAAAATGTGCTATAGTATGTGGTTAGTTGTAGCCAATCATCCCACACAATACTTAAGTCACATTTCTTGAACCATTCACAATTCATAGCAACCAAACTCTTGTAATTAGAAATAGAAGTGTACCAATTCCAACAATGTTAATGGGTTGGTGCAGGAAATAATACCCACTTATGACGCATTAGTTGTAATGGAATTCTAGAAAAATATAAATCCGATCATTAAAATGAATTACTAGAGGTATGTACACAACTTTTTCGAATATGGTATAAAAGATGAAAAGTAGAAAGTCATATCACCTTCGAGCATATATAACTTTTATTAATTGAAAATAGGTATCTCTCAAAAAATTGGTGTTATTCTAAGATACGTTATTTTTTCTCTAAAACATAATGCATATGTTTGTGTTAGGCCCCAATTTTGGGATGTAAATTGTCCATTTTTGTGAAAAACATATATAGAGTTGTAGATAACACGAGGCTCTTGTGCAATGCTATTTTTCCAAAATTTTCAAAGTTAATTTATATTTTTTTTTAAATTGAGGAAGTCAATTTATACCTAAAATGACAAGGTCTAGTGTTATGCCCCTTTATCATGGTCTTAACATAACCAATATATTTTTTTTCTTATTTTAGTGCATAGATCTTCCAATATACATGTGCAGGTTCTTTTATGTTTCTTAAATAGATGACACTGTTAAACATTATTGTTTAAATACATGACCTATGTTTTATATAAATATGGCATTAGTGTAGATAAAATTTGAAAAAAAATATAAAACACTAGCTAATTTATTCAGAATATATATATTTGGAATCTACACACATATTTATATAAGTGTGTGTAGATTCATCAATAGTAGACAAATGGAGCATATACATAATCAAGGTTGAAAACATGAAGTTATAGAAAATGATGTGTTTTCCTATAATGTAGTTTGACCCATAAGGTTTGGGAATCTGAAACTAAAACCAAACCTACCAACTCATCAAACACAAAAAAAGGAAAAAGGAAAGTACACGAAAAAAATTTAAATTTATGAGCGCATGTGTGTAAGTAGCATGTGCATGTTAATAATGTGTGCACATTAGTAGTGCATGAGCGTTAGTGGTGTGTGCAAGTTAATAGTGCATGCATGTTAATAACATGCACACACTATTATATTATGTTTTCATTCTTGTATTTTATTTATTTCTACCCCCTTTCACTATCTATACCTTTCTCTATATAATTCCCACCCACCCTCTCTCTCTCTCTCTCTCTCTTTCTCTATGTTAAGCCCTAAATGTTAAACACAATCCCCCCTATAGTGTGGAAATTTACCCCTTATATTGTCGTGTATTACATATTATTGATGTAGGCTTGGGTATATTACTTGTTATTGTACACCTTTGTCTCCTATATATAGGAAGGATATATTTTTATTTGAGTAAGCATTGTATAGTCCATATATGGTGATCTAGGATATTGTTCATGGATCGTGAGCTCTAGAGGGAACTAGTAAGGATTTAGAGCCTAAAGTTAGACCATGTACCATGGAATAGGCCAGGATAACAATCCTTAGTGTTACAAATATTGATATGACTAACATAACCCATTTTTAGTCCAAATATTCCCTATGCAAAGCATATGTGATGGTCGAGAGCGCCACTCAATGCTTGGCATCAAGAGCCATCTCTTGTGTTATAAACCTCAAAATGGATACCATACCCAAATCAAGGGCTTGTACCCTTGAGGTATTAACTCCTAATCCTAATCATGAGGACCATACATAGCACAAATAGGTAGTCCATGTAGTAAATTGACACACATTAGGCTCTAAAATAGGATTTTGTGTCTTGTGAACCATGCGTGTGATTGAATAAAACCCACAATCCTTGCAAAATAAATATTTGGTCTACAAGTATCATAAATGTACCATTGCGAGGTTTTGCACGCTAATGACAGTTCTCAATGTTGTGGGCATAGTTTTAGGAGTAACATTGATATCGTTAGGTCCTAAAAGAGGATTTTAATTCTCATATTAAACCATGCACAAAGTCCAAAACCATCATGTATTCCCTTTAATTGGCCTATATGTGTCATATTGTTTCTGTTGCAAGTTTTTTTCATGCCAAGGATGGTTCTTAGGGCCATGGACCTAGCTGCAGGAGAACAACAATGTCTTACAACCTAATAGATGCTTTTATGGATTATGGACCATGCACATGATTTAAAACCACTACATAAACCCATAAGGTTAAACTTTACATCACATGTGTTTTGTGGACTCCACTATAACGTTTTTCACATCATGCATGTTTCCAAAAGACTTTCTCAAGGTTACAGTGACTTTTTTATTCTTCTTCATAGCATGAGACACCTATATAAATTTTTTTGTTCAAATGTTTTATCTGAAATTTCCCACATATTATCTTAGGGTCTAAAATAGTCTTTTCATGCTCATCGACTATGCACATGATCTATAACCACCAAACATACCTTGTAAATGGAATATTTTTTATATAGGTTCCACATGCTTTGCAATACATCATGAATCGTTATTAGGGTCTTAGACATCATATGAGCATGAAAAACAATTTCCTATGTCATATAATAATATTTTGTGGCACATGGACCATTCACATGGTCTAAAATTTCCACATAGTACCTAGAAAGGGAATCTTTGGCCTATTTGTGTCATACGGTTTCCAATGCAAATTTTTTCACACCAAAGATGGTTGTTAGGGCCATGGACATATTCAGAGGATTGAAACAATGTCTTACATCCTAATAGAGGCTTTTATGACTTGTGCACCATGCATGTGATTGACACCACCACATAGGCCCATAAGGTGAAAATTTAGATTACATGTGTTGTGTGGATTCGATTATAAGGTTTCGAACATCATGTATGTTTATTAAGAAATTTATAAATATTTTGAATTAAAACTAAGTTTGTATGCCCTAAAAATAAAATCCTCTTTATCTAATGGACATGTACATGGACCTATGCATAATATTATTAGTAGAAACAATGGACCTTATGGATTCAACGATTTTATGAGAACTAAAACTAGGGTATTATGCATACTAAATGAATATTTTAGGAATAATGCACCAATAATGAGGCTCTTTACAATTCCAATTATTTTTATATTTTCCATATTATAAAAAATTCTTTTAATTTGTATAGGCACTTCAATTTTTTCATGACCACATGGACACAAATGTGTTCAACAACATAGGTGAATTTATACTTGACTTTTTTTTAATGATATCACTCCAATTCTATTACCTACAACATATAAATGATTGTATGGAAACCATAATAAATCAACATAAACCATAGATATTAATATGGTTAAGTGCATGATTTATAGACCATTTATACAACATAATCTTTGTTAAACTGTTTGTCATGGACAAGTTATTTAGGTATGAAATTCATATATCAGAAAATAAAAAAATCAGGTCATATATATCATGGATAAATGAATGGAGTATAAAATGATTGGTGCATGTCCTAATGATTATATTATATATTATGGCCAACATGCATAAAAAAATGAATTCCCTGATTGTGGAATTAGTAGATATTGTAGCGATTAGGAAACAAATAAATTGCCTGCAAAGTTCTTTGTCATATCCCAATGATATATTCCATATTTCCAACAAATATTTAGGTGAAAAAATATAACACAATTTATGGACTATCATGCACGACATACACTAGTAGAAAATGAGAGATTAATGACCAAGGGACCAACAAATTTGGTCACCATAGTTTTTTGAAGTAATAGATGACCAAACTTGACTGAGCCAACTAAAAATGACTAAATAAATGACCAATTGGGTCACAGGATAAAATATATGGCTATATAACAAGTAAATAAACTAAAAATCACCACATAAAAATATTATTAAGAATATGAATTGGTCATTTATTTAGTCATTGTTACTTGTGTCACTTCGATAATGGAAACTTGCAATTTTGACAATGAATTTTGACAATTTACTAAATTCTAACAACAAATATGGATTCAGATACCTCAGGGGTCTCTTAATCCATTGAGAGTGATAGAATTTAGTAAATTGTATACCCCCTCATGGATTCAGTGGGTTATCTCGATAGTCCAGTTAGTGTCATGTCTTGGAGATTGGTTGTTTCTTGTTAAAAGCATCACCATGTCTTAAATTTTATACCAGTATGTTCAACTTGGCACACTTATCGTGCTTATATTTCATTTGTCCAAAGTCATCTTCGTTTCACCCTTTTGGCATTCAGTTGAAGTTTCAATAAGTAAGAGTCTTTTGTATCTCATCAATTGAAATCCACCTATTTTGTGCCTCCTGGTTAATTTTTTGATATTGTCTATGGATTCTAACTCATCATGTGCACATTTATAATGTTATAAATACCATCTTGGTGTTCCTATGGAGAAAAAAAGTCCTATATCCTCTATTTAAAAAATTCCTATATTAATGATATATTTGAATATGTAAGTATATAATATTTTATATATGTTAATTTATACTATTAAAAATTTAATATATATAATATTAATATAATGTATTCTTAATATATAAATATATTATCGTGAAACATTATAAAGAAACAAACTCATAAATATTATTATAAATATTTTAAATAAATAAATATTATTATATAAATTATAATAATATAATTATATTAACAAATTAAAAAAAAAACTCAATAGGGAGGGAAAGAAAAAATTAGGGAAAATATTGAGGGTTTTGTAGCTTCTCATTTTTCACTGAGTGAGGTAATTTTGATCTCTATGTGTCCAAACCATAAAAATATCTTTGATTTTTATTTCATGTCAAAAATATGATATCTTGTTTGCCATAACATACAAGTCGTTGAAACTAAAATTTGATTTATAACTCAATAACTACATAGTCCCTTGTTGGTCCCTAACATAACAGTCATTTGAAATAAAATTTCATTTAGAACTCAATCACTATGGATTCCAGTACTTTCGGAAGACCAAAGTTACATAAAAAAAAATAAAGAGCAACATGGATATTTACACAACTAATAAAGGATTGTTGTCCAACATCTTAATGCGACTATCATAGAAGCATGATCTGATCTCGACATCCATCGTGTGCACAACCTAGAACGACGTGCTCACAAGGGAATCCCAAAAGCTCACAATTAGGTAACGTGAACTCCCCCCTTCTCTCCTTCTTCGCTTCAGCCATGTTAAGAAGTTGAATCTCTCTCAGTGAGATGATATATTGCAAGACCAGGATATGAAGATGGCCTCTGAATCCCTTAGAAACCTAGTTACAATATCCTTAGGTAACTCTGACTAGACATAAGAATTCACTACAAATATAGGGTTCAGAGGGTTTGTTAATAATTATGCTATGCTCAAGAACGTTTCCTTGAATTCCATACCCAATTTGGAGGAAGATATTGATTCCTTGACTAGGGTTTGTAAGAGGATTTGTGTGATCAATCTCGTGAATTGATGGAATTTGTCTGATGATTCTCTTGAGATCCTTAAAAATTGTGACAATATCCCGGAGAATTCGATTTAAAGGGTCTTTTCTGATTTAATCCATCTGGTTTGGAAAACATAGGTGAGAATTGTCTAATTATTTTGAAGTTCTCACTCGAGCTTGAGCATTCCATTGACATTACTCTAGCCATCTAGTATATGGGTACCCACTACCACAATATGCAAGAATTGTCTTTACATATTTGACTCAAGGAAATGCGAAAGATACAAAGGTTATAATATCTCGTTTGCTGACAATTGATTTATCATGTAACTAGATTGATTTAATTCCTCCTCATAAGAATTAGAAGTGTCAATGAGAACCGGTGATGACTAGTGTCTATTGGCTCTTAATATTATGTGATTCTCTGGTGCATAGTATGTAATGGATCATTCATCATTTTTAAATAGTACCCATGGTTTCATAACATTAATATTTTTTTGTTGAAGGGTATTGTGTGTGAATGAATGATGTCACAAAAGCCTTCTCACACTATGTATCAGTCCATCCTTGCCAAAACTATGTATTGGTTCAGCCTTGTCTCAACTATGTATCCCCTCTAGCCTTGTCCAAACTAGGTGCATAAATACAGCCTCTCCCCAACTAGTTATCAATTCTTTTCCTAGACTATGTATAGCTTACATCCTTGTCCAAACTATGTACACTTTTCATCCTTGCTCAAAATATGGATCCAACCATGTCCAAATTAGGTGTCTAAATCCCAAATTCATTCCAAGTATGTCTCACCAGCCTCATTCAAACTATGTTTATTCCCTTCCATCCTCACCCCAACCATGTATCTCTTGTTTGCCAATCCATTTGTTGTAAAATCCATGTAGGAACAAGTCAATGTTTTATAGCATTCAAATTTTTTGTTTGTTGAGGATGGGTATCGTGTTTGTTGAATGGGTATCATGCTTGAAAGACGATAACATGTATCTCTCTTAGGTCCGAGGACCAACTGTATTAAAGTATCCAAGTGAATTTGTTGTAGATTTTAATGTATTTCATTATTTTATACATCTAACATATAAATGGATCGATCTACATACAATGGGGTAAATTTATGGTGTGAATTACAACAGGTTGTTCTCTTCATGTTTTTTATCGGATTTTAGGGTTGGATAGCTGGGTTTGACTTAAGAATTTGCATTGTTATTCTAATGTTAAGAATCAATTGTGAAATCATTTGAAGAGAATATAAGTACTGAACATTGCTTTGAGATGCTCATTTAGGAAGAGAAGAAAAGAGGAAACTAGTGGAATGGTAAAATGACAATAACTATAAGTCATTTCTATTTCTATTTGGAAAGGTAAGCTGGAGCCTCTAGTTCCTTTGAACTGGAAATGTATCTCAAGTTGATCGTTATCTCAACAAGTGGAAATCCAAATCCTTTATCCTCTTATCTGGAACTACTAACTATCAAAAGAATTGGAATAAGATGAATTATACATAAAATAAGAATAGGATAATTAGAAGATAAGGGATGTATACATATTGACTATAGAAAACTGAAATGACCATGCA
Organism: Pseudotsuga menziesii; assembly: GCA_001517045.1. NCBI lineage: Eukaryota > Viridiplantae > Streptophyta > Pinopsida > Pinales > Pinaceae > Pseudotsuga > Pseudotsuga menziesii. Next base: position 81,789 of record LPNX010033646.1, read on the forward strand.
AGTAGCCTCCTTAAATCTTTTTTTTTGTACCCACTATATTATTTGATTGTTCCAACTATAACTTAGGTATAAATGTAAGGTTCTATGAATATTAACATCTTACTACATGTGACAAAAAAATGAAATACCATCCATCAACCTGTCTATCCAACTCATTAATATGTTATATTGGTATGATAAAGAGTTGGTAACGTATTGTGAGGACTATTTTCTACAAGCATGTATTGTTTAACAATTTATATAATATATGTTTGCGTGTGCATGTATTCTTAAAATGGTACGTTCTTTGAAATCATGACAATTATATTCTCAAAGTTCAATTGTAGTACTTTTTATTGTTTGTGTGCACACCAATCCAATTAGAGTCAAGATGCAGATGATAAGGATAAGATCAATTGATTACTAATATGTGTCTATGATAAATAAACAGTCATTTGTCTACCATTTTGTCCAACTTATTAATGCGGTATGTTAAAAATGGACAGTGTCATGGAAATTGATTACCAAAGGTATGTGTTAATATGCTTTTATATTAAGGTATTAGGGTTTTGTTTTCATTAAATATTGTTTCTCCAAAGTTATGGTTTTGATCGAGAGAGATTAACATGTTTCAATTAATCAGTCAAGCATAATATGTTTTTAAGCAACATATTTATTTCTTAAGCAAATCAAATGCCCAATGTTAGATATCATATCTATCATGATTTTATGTAATATGATTTGAAGATTGATACAATGAATTATTAGAAGTCTTAGCCCAATATCATAGTTATTTCACAAAGGTTTCTCCTACCATCCTCTTATTTGATGTAATATTTAGTTCATGTTTTCTTGTTGATCCCATTTTATCTTGTTTAATCTTTTGGCATACTGGTTTTAAACTTCACCTTGCAATGTTAGGAATACTTAACTGCAAATTTTAGTTCCATTGTGCCAGGAAGTGTAATTTTATTCTTTTATTTTCTTTTCTCTTGCTATGTTGTTTGCTATGCCTTGGTTTGTGCTTATTCAGAATTAACATATGCATCATATTAAGTTTATGTTGTGTATATACTGGTTTATTTTAAAGTTCAATCTGAATAATTCCTTATTAGGCAGTTAGTTTGATGTAATTTTTAATTTAGTATATGTAATCCCGTAAGTTCTATAGTGATTTTGTTTAGTTTTACAATATAGGATCATATTCAACTGGAATTATAATTTTGCATATGTTGTGGCTCTAGGTTCCCTCTGCTACCACAAATAGCGAGACCCCACCTAATCCACCCAATAGTTTGCATTATGTCGACTTTGACAGGTTCGACATTGGCGGGTTTCATATCTCAATATGCATCGTCGACTCCAACATCTCGACATGGCTATGATAGATTATATCTTTATGTTCCAGTCATCTGTACTGGTTGAAATTCCTAAAGGTTCTAAATTCTTTGTAACTTAACGTAATGGGTAGTCACCCAAGCATATCAATATCCTATACAAGCATGTACACTACTGTAAAAAACAAGAAAGTAATAGAGCAATAATCGAATAATAGATATTGGTTCGAATTCTTGAATTTTTTCTGTGTGATTACTATCTCTCTTTGTAATGTATTCCCTGCTTTGCCTATTTTGTTATTCTACCGCCATAAAAATACTCAATTCATCCAGTTGAACTATTTTCCTTCGACATGCGCCTAGGCACCTGGATCACCACTAGAGACACCACCAGAGACGCCAAGCGAGCTTGAGTCTCTTGTAAATTTAACTAAGTCAGGATTTGGTATTTTTTTATAGATGAAATCCCATCTGATATTGTTGCAATTTATCTTTTCTTTGTTTTTTTCAGTTTCTTTTAATATTATGGTAATTTAGGTTTCGTTTTTGTTGTTTGGTTTATTTTGATATTATTGTAATTTAACTTTTAGTTGTTTTTTAATTGATATTGTATTTTTTCAATTTGGTATTATTTGAAATATAGAATCTACAAATTTGGTTCAAAATGAAAATTCAACCATCCAAAATATAGGTTGGAAACATTAAAATCAAATGAGAATGTTAATGGAAGTGATACTGTACTCAACTCAATATGTTCTTTCATCAATTTCCTTGTATTCCATTTGATATGATAATCTCATTAGTCCTTGAATATATATGTTATTTTCCTATGTGTAGGTGAAACATGCCACTTCTGCTATTGTTTTTCTGCTGGAGTGGACCGGCAAACAAGTGTTCCTTGTAATTTATTCAGTAATTTTTTTCATTCTTTCATGTTCTGTAACTTCCTTTTTGCTAATAAGATTATAGTTTTTTTCTTTTCTTTTGTGAATTGTTGGGTTTATTGTATTTTTTCTTGTGGAACTCCATTTTTTGTGAAGACACTACTTGCATGTATGATGCCAAATGCAGGTTCGATCATCAAAGAGACAAAGCATGATCTCTAAAAATATCAAAGCAAAAAGGTGATGGGGATTCTGTTATAACTGTAGAAATAGAAGATCAAGGCATTTATATAGTTGCCAATGGAAAAACATAGATTACAATCGCTACTATAAGTATAAATTCTAGCTTCCATGCACATTTCGAAGGGAATGGAAATCATACTTGTAAGTATTTCTTGGGATTTATATATTGATTAATGTATGGATAATGGAATTTTCCATCAATAATTGCAAGTTACATTTATATAAGTCCACATCATCTCAAGTCAGTGTTGTATGGTCATTAGTGTTGTATAGATATATCCAAGAATAAAGAACCTGGGTTATATTCCCCTCACGAGTTGAGTCTTGATGTGGTTTTTAGTTGGCCACTTGGCCTCATTTCCTTCTGTGTCTGTACTTGCGGTTTTGCATTGAGATTTTTTGGGCTTGTTGTAAGTGTTATCATATTGGAAGAAATATTCCATTTTTATTTTTCTCTAATAATTATGGATGCTATAATCTTGGAGGGTGAAATAGATTACCGATTTTATGTCAAAACATGGAGGTAATTCTACAACATTATTATTCGTTTTCTTTTATTAAATCAAGGAGTAAAATCCATAATTCTTGGCATTTCAGTATATATATGTATAATTAAAGGAGTAATAATATTAGTATAATGTTGGTTTAAAACTACAATATATTTTATACAATATTTACATATTGAGTAGCATATATTTTATAAAAATCTTAAATTCTAAACTCATTAGACGTGGTTTAATCTGTTATGTAGCTACAATTTTTTATCAAATTGTTGAAAATAATCCTAATAGGATATGTAAGTGATAGCTTGATTATAGAAATATGGATATGACTAGTACAAAAGCGCGGATTTTTCCACAGAGGTTTTTCATGTTTCTTACTTTTTGGTGTAAAATCCGATGTAACAGGAACGAGGCGTCTCTGTATCCACGCCTAGCCATCGCTGTATCCACGCCTGGACTCTTAGACATCGCTGTATCCATGCCTAAACTCTTGGACGTCCCTGTATCCATGCCTGACCATCTCTATAGCTATGGCACCATCTTTTGTTGACTTTTTACAAAGTACAAAAGCACGGATTTCATCCAAGTTTTTCCACCCTCCAATTTTAAGTTTAGAAGGAAACACAGATTTAGTTCAGTTTTGCACACGACAACCCCAAAGGTTGCAAGCAAAGCGGTTTTTCTTTCAGTAAAATTAAAGGAAAAAGCAATCAGGCATTTGGAGGCACGCAGGAGGCATGGCTTCTTCAGATTAGGGAAGAGGAGTGGTCGAAGAGGAATTGAATAAGTTGACAGTGGAGCAGGTGAAGCAAGTGAAGGAACAGGTGGATGGAGAAGTGGGTGTTCTTCAAGACTCCCTCAACCGGATCAGGACTGCTGCTGTTCGTTATGAAATGGCTTCCAAGGCCCCCCACAATCTATCCGTACACCCTGCTGGTTTCTCCTACATATCCTGAGCATTTTTTTATCTATGCATTTATTACTATTTAAGATATCCCCTTACACCCATTTTTGATCCAATGCTTTACTCCCACTTCTACTCGAGGAATTCAAAGGGTTCCCACTTTCTCGAATGCTGAATGAGGATTATATATACAATTTATTTCTGATATTTAAATATTGAAGTTCGGTAACTCCTTTTTGTTGTAGGAAAACAGATGTTGGTCCCTCTGACAGCATCGTTGTATGTTCCTGGGACTCTAGATGATGCTCACAAAGTCCTCATTGACATAGTCACTGGATATTATGTGGAGGTACTTACACTTATTCCTCTCTTTACCCTCTTTTTGGGGTTTGTTTTTATTTCTTGCCTTTGGTCCTTTTTTGTGTTGGTTACATTTTACTTGATATGCCACTGGTCCTAATCTTCTTATTATAAGCTTCCTCAAATTTGAAGGGAGACTGTAAATGATGGAGGCAATTGCAGTAGTAATCTATAGTCAAAAGAAGTTCAGTATATAAAGGGGAAGTATCAGAGGCTGCTTTCGGTGGTAATGAAATCAACGTGCGATGTTCCAATTTCAGTTATCGATTAGGGTTGATTAATGGTAACCTTTGTCATGGAATGGTCTATGAACCTATATTGGATAATCAATCCCAATAGATACATAATGCCATTTACATGGAATATGAACTTGAGCGTATCTTTTTTCTTGTGCTTCTATTAACTGAAAAAAATACCCACATACATCAACTGGGATTGCTTTCGCTTGTGCTTGTGTTTGTTGTCGGGATCAATTGAGAGTCTTGAGTGAATTTGGTGGAATAGAACCCCCCCTACCCATGGCTACCTAGCCAAAGGTCTTCAAGTTGAGTGTTACACCAGATTGATATAGAACAGGTCCCAATAGTGGTTGTTTTGTGATAAGAGGAAGCTAATCCTCCCGATGGTGGTCGTTTTGTGATAAGAGGAAGCTAATCCTGCCTGTGGACTAGATTGGTAAGGAACAGGTCACGTTGGTGGTTGTATTGTGATAAGAGGAAACTAACCGAAAAAGAAATTACCCCCACACAACATCAAAATATTCCTGACTCTGGCGGATATAGGAAAAATCACACACTGCATTAATCAAAGGGACAGCCTCGTAGTTAATATCCTGAACCACTAGTCTGCTGGAGCTACACATACAAACAAGTAATTGTAACTACACAACAAAACAAACTTCTAAAGCAGGGCCAAGCCCAAAGTATAGAACTAAAGTGAGTCAATACGAATGTAAACCTTCAATGGCAAAAATCAGTCATCAAATAAAAACAGAATCATTTAAAGGATCCACGAGAGCCCAAGTCTCTTTACAACTGGTAGAGTTCTATTCGCCACCCTGCCACAATGATTCCAACAATGCTTTTACCGTAACTGCCTTCTTTGCTTGGATTTTCTCCTCATCTGGAAGATGTGGGCCACCCTGCTATTTTTTGTTCCAGCTCTGGCCTTGCCATTGTGGATTGTCTGCTGGTAGATCTAACCCCATTTTGGTCATCCTGGGGGGCTCATTATTATTGGATTGACTGCTCCCAGATCATCCTCCCTGTTAGATCTGTACAATTATCTGCTTCTTCTAGGCTGTTGGCTATAAAGGAGTTTTTTGGTTGGTATTTGGTAGTACCTGGAGCAGATCCCCATCGCTCCAAAAGCTCAATCAAATGGTTCAGCAGATTGGTTCAACTTTGTTCGCCTATGAACATATCTGAACAAAATAGAAGTGAATTACATTTTTTTTAAATAAAAATTGAGATCTAAGTGGAAGACCCATCATAAATCACAGAATTATGGTGTTTCCAAATGCAAAACTGAATCTCCACTATTAGCAGCTGTCAGGCACGTGTGAAAGGTACACTAGGATGTTGGTGTCTTTTAATAGGACTGCTGTCCAATGTAAGTGTGAGTAAAGGATGGTTTTGGCTGAGGTACTGATTCGTGCTCAAGCTGACTTGGCTCAGGTGCAGAACCAACATAAGTGCAACAGTGTTTCCTTCTTTTGACAAAGGGCACACTAGGGATACCTATAGGTTTTTGGTGTATTTTAATAGATCATCCTCCCTGTTAGATCTGTACAATTTTTTTTTAGGCTATTAGCTGTAAAGGGGGTTTTTGGTTGGTATTTGGAAGTCTGGGCAGATCTCCATTTCTCCAAAAGCTCAATCAAATGGTTCTATCTGGTTCAACTTTCTTCACCTATGCACATATCTGAACAAAACAGAAGCGAACTACATTTTTTTAAAATAAAAATTGAGATCTAAGTGGGGAGATCCATCACAAATCAGAGAATTATGGTGTTTCCAAATGCAAAACTGAATCTCCACTATTAGCAATTGTCAGCCACATGTGAAAGGTATACTAGGATGCTGGTGTCGTTTAATAGGACTGATGTCCAATGTAAGTGCGAGTAAAGGATGGTTTTGGCTTGAGGTACTGATCCATTCCCAGGCCAACTTGGCTCAGGGGCAAAACCAACATAAGTGCAGCAGTGTTTCCTTCTTTTGACAAAGGGTACACTAGGGATACCTATAGGTTTTCGTGTCTTTTAATAGTGTTGCTATCCAACTTAAGTGTGAATAAAGGATGGATTTGGTTTAGTTACTGATCCAAGCCCAGGTTGACTTGGCTCAGGGGTAGAATTAAAATAAGTGCGATGGTGTTTCGTTCATTTGACAAAGGGTACACTAGGGATACCTATCCCCATTTGATAAATGCACAAGTGGAAAAACAGAGACCAAAGAGAGAAAATGGAAGAAAACACAGAAGAATCACTATCTCGGGAAAGATTCTCCTTTCATTTCTTGACATTTCCNACGTTGACTTGGCTCAGGGGTAGAATTAAAATAAGTGCGACAGTTTTTCGTTCATTTGACAAAGGGTACACTAGGGATACCTATCCCCATTTGATAAGTGCACAAGTGGAAAAACAGAGACCAAAGAGAGAAAATGGAAGAAAACACAGAAGAATCACTATCTCGGGAAAGATTCTCCTTTCATTTCTTGACATTTCCTTCCTCTTGAATGACAAACACTCATTTCCCCTTTTCCATCTCTTCCGGGAGTTTAATCATGTTGAGGTTACCTGAACCAACAACCTCTGTTGATAAATTTTGGTCCTTTAATGCAAAATCATTAACTCTTTTGAAAAGCTCATGTTTTTCATGTTGTTTCTTTTAGGTGCCTTGTCACAATCTTTCACAATTTGCTAATATACATGACAATAACTATGCTTGAAATATTCCTTCTTAGAGTCTAGTTTTGGGAAGTGTTGTCTCAAAAGTTCAGGGAAATAGCTTCTGGTAATCGCTTTTTCCAAGTCGAGAAATCCTAGCACAAGCTGTTGAATCCATTCTCCTTGTATCTTTTAAGGCTAGCAGGAAGTGCCTATCTTATCCCTAATATTCTTCATATCATTGTCATATATATATATATATATACATTGTCAGGAAACTTGGAAAGGCAAGCCAATCCATAATGCAGCTTCTGATGGAACTTCCTCTATCAGATAAATTCGAAATCCTAAAAATTCAAATGCAAGGTACTATTTCCCAAGAAGCACAGCCTACTAGAATTTATTTCAGGACTGTTCTAGAATTTATTTCTTGGTCTATAGAACCATTTAAATTTTGAATGCAATGCTTTATTTATGATCCAGCATAGTGTTTCTTGATATCAGGTCAAAGTAGCTGTCCAGTACATGCGGCGTGTCATCCAGAAGAAAGCCACTTTTGATATAATGGACCTCAATGCTACGCAGGTTTGTCCATTTGAGAAATTTGTTCTATACTATACGAACTTCTAAGTTCTCTTTTTCGTATTGTGATCATTAATCATTTGAGCTCAAGAGTAATTTACCTTGCCTTCACAATTCTTTTATTGAAAATAGTTAATTTCTCTGGGCCATATTTTATTATCAGTATATTGTTTGTAGTATGTACAGATCTTTGTATTCTACTTTGTTAATGTAGATTGTTGTTAGGCATTAATGTTCAAAAAGTATTTAATGAAATGAATTTGGATCTGAGCTGTAATAAAAATAATAAATGTCTACCATACAACTAGGCTATCTTTTCAAATTCTAGTGATGAGCATTTGATCTTATTTCAGGTGAAGTTTCTATTGACAATCAGATTATGTATTACAGATTGCCCCAAAAACCTTCATTCTAGCACTGTTTGGACATGCAACTGAGGATGTATTCATCCAGACACAGGGTTTTTGTTGGCATATGCTTACTTTGTCTTAGATGATACAGGACTTCCCAGAAATTCAATTTCCACCTAGCTGGAAGTGGGCTAGTGATTGGCATATTGATAACACAATCTCATCTTCTTCTGAAGGTTGGGCATACGCATTTGATTTTCGGGATCTAAACTGGCCACCATCATTTAATCCTGAAGGTCCCATGACCTTTGTCAGTCGAAGGAGATGGATACGGACAAGACAACATATATCCAATGACGGAAGACACTCATGTTCTGTAGGGATATTAAGGGTAGGAGAAGTAACTCCTTTACCTGTAGAATGTTTGGTTCGTGTTGGTCCAAATTATATTTTGAAATTTAAACCATGCAATTTAAATGGTGTGGATGAATATCTTTGGAGCCATGTATTGAATTACAGAGGAAGACATGACAGTGCTCCAAATCATGTGAGTATGCCCTGTATATCTATTTCTTTGCTCATGGAAACTGAGGAACTTGTGTACACCCCTGCACAAGAGGCTAATACAACAACTCACAGGAATGGTTTATGGTTTTGTATGAGTGTAGAGGCTACTGAAATTGGAAAGGATGTTCATTTGGACCCCATAAGGGACTGGAAACTCGTACTTACTGCTCCATTAACTTTAATTAGATTTCTTCCAGTATCATCTGAGTTTTCTGTTCTTGAAAAGCTTTCTGGGGGTGAATTATCTGTTCACTATAGGGGAGTGGTCAAATCTGGAGAAACAATTAAGGTTTATTCTGCTGATCTTTGGAACCCTCTTTATTTTTCTCTGATTCCACAAGGTGGCTGGCAGCTAATACATGTATGTTGCTTTTAGCAAATTTTGTTCTTGTTTATTTTAATGCCTCAATTTTTGTCATTTGAACTTTTTTTTATGATAATGTATTTATGAAGTCATGGCCGTTTTTGAAGGAGGCTGCTCTAATTTCACATCCAACAAAGGAGCTGGCTCAATGCCTAATGTTGAAGAATTCATATTCTAGCAGGTCAGCTAGTTATTTACAGATCATTAATATTGTTCTTTCATGACAAAACTGGGTGAACTAATTGTAAGCATATGACATCAAGTGTTAACTTTAATGGTCTAAGCACAATGGAGCTAAGATGTTTATGGTGGAATAAAATGAGCATGTGCATATTAACAAGGAATTTTCTGATTCAGTTTGATATATCTGATGTGGATTGTTGCAGAATGGTTCAAGTTATTCTTGAACACAATAAATATGGGAAGGATAGAGTTGCAAAGATTCTTAGAATTTACACACCCTACTGGCTAGAATGTGTCAGATGTCCTCCATTGCAGACTGGTTGCACTATGATTTCAGGAGGAAATGCAGACTGGTTGCACTATGATTTCAACATTTGATCCTAAATCTATGGGGCTTTCAATTGCATTGAGTGATTCTGGCAATCAATGTTTTAGCTGTGCTATGGTACTTTCTCCTCTTAGTGATTTGGTAAGGTCATGATGGTAATTAATATTTACGTATGCTTGCTTTTAAGCTTTTCTAAGTTATTATCTAAAGAAAATCTACTGTGTTTCCTTCAGGATGGCTCGGTAGATCTTAAAGCACATGATGTAAATGGTCATAGTATAACGTTATTTGTTTCAACAAAACCATGTCCCTATCAGTCTGCCCCAACAAAGGTATCTGCTCAGGTTACATAGGTTTATTTTGTACTATTTGGAATACCTGGAGGCATTAATAGTTTAATTGGTGTTCTTGGCAGGTTATTTGTGTTCGTCCCTACATGACATTCACAAATGGAACTGGCCAATGTCTATATATTAATCTAAACAACAATGACCAACCAAAATCTCTTAATGCATCAGACTGGAGGGTAGCATACTGCATGGCTGATACAGAGGAACCAGAAAAGTTATAGGTAATATGCCAATGAATAGTTGTAATCATGCATGCATTCAGTTCCATATGCCATAATTTGTCATTAATGCTGCTTAGGAAGTCAGTACTGTAATTACAGATGTGTGTTTTCTTTTCATGATTTAGTTAGTGATATGGAAGGTCAAACGAGGATGATTGAACATGATTACCCTGTTTCAAATTCTCCATAATCATGGAAAATGTTACTTTCACATTATCTGTAACACTAAATTCTATCTTTCCTGAGCTATACCCTTTCTTACAACGTCATATTCAAAATAATCTCTCTCTTATTATTCCCTGTTGTAGATAAGTTAGTGTCTTAGCTGGACTTTTGTTTCTCTAAGTTATAATTTCTTGATTTGAGAAACTACACAACTCCAAAATTTCAGGTTCGATTGGAGAGTACAAATTGGTCTTATTCTTTTGGTATCAAAGAGAATACCATTAGTGTGGTGATGCGGCAAGAAGATGGTATGAGACAATTTTTAAGAGCTGAAATTCGAGGTTATGAGGAGGGATCAAGATTCTTGATTGTGTTTCATCTAGGATCAAATAATGGTCCTTTTAGGTAATGCTATTCACTGTTCAGGTATATACTGTGGTAGTTTTGACTCCTTACATTTAAATGTTTAGTATCTTTCCATAGGGCTTCATATGAATATTAATTTTGCAGGATAGAGAACCGTACAAATATGAAGCTGATCAAACATCGCCAGTCTAGACTGGATGATGATGCATGGAAGCTCTTAAAGCCTTTATCAACTATGAATTTTGCTTGGGAGGACCCTTATGGTCAGCACCTGCTTGATGTCCTTGTGGAACATACAGCTATATCTAGCATTTTGACAGTGGAGATTGATAAAGTTGGTGATTTTTATCCCCAAGATGGATCTGTTACTACTGGTATCTGCATTCGTGTTATCGAAGTTCACGATATCAAGGTTGTAAGGTTTTTTTATGACAAAAGAAATCCTCAAAAAATATATACTGCTGAAGAAAATGCACAAGCAGCAAATGTTGTTGAGTCAGTTTTCCAACTACAAAGCAGGACACAGTCCAGTACAACACCTCTCGAAATCATATTGGAAGTAGGAGCTATGGGTGTGTCAATTGTGGATCAAACACCCAAAGAAATTTTATATCTTTACCTACAGTGAGTATTTATTTCTTATTCAACTGGTTATACAAGCAGGTAAGTATTTGTTTTAGCTAGTACTCTCTCCTAATGGGATGGGAAATGTCTGATGTTAAAATGGAGATGGTATTATTTTTAGTGTTCTTTTACTGATGTAGTCTCTAAATCATTTTTGTTTATACTGTGAGCCTTAGTCTGTCAATAGTGACTATAGTTTTTTTTGAAATACACCATATATTTGCAGAAAAATATTTACATCCGTAAAGCAAAAGTGAGAAAGGGTATACAATGGAACTTATATTTTCTTCCTCAAAACTATTAATGAAGAAATAAATCAGAATATGTTACAACATCTAGGTATAGCATCCTCGTCGCATGTATAGCATCCCCATCGCTATTCCTGGGGTTTGCAATTTAAAAAAAAAAAAACTTATACAAAGCGTCGATACAGTGATGGCCAGGCATGGATATAGAGATGGCAAGGTGTGGATACATAGACGGCAAGGCGTGGCTATAGCGATGTCTTATTCCTGGGTTTGCATTTAAAAAAAAAAACCTTATACAGAGCGTGGATACAGCGACAGCTAGGCATGGATACAGAGACGGCCGGGCGTTGATATAGCGATGGCTTAGACATCTAATGAAATATAGAACATTGTCGCTCTTGCAACGCAAATTAGGGGTCATCTCTATTGCGACGGAATTGTTTCCATGGAAAAAAAACACTTAGACGTGGTAATATCCACGCTTTTTCATGGATATTGCCACGTTTTGCCGTGGCAAAATTGATCACTTGTACTAGTGGATGTTGGATTTTGTTAATGTTATTAATGCCAATGTTAGAAACCTAGAAACAATTAATGTAATTAAATTATATGCCTTTTTTTTTATTTCATGATCCAATGGTAAATGCCCCATCAGTTGTTATGCCATTTGCTTCCCATGATGTTGATGTAATCTATCAGTAGTATTTGTACTAGTTAAGTTACATTTTTGTAGATTTTTATTCCAAGGATTTTTTTTGTTGTAGCTCAACCAACTAATACATCCTCCTCTGGGTAGGATGGGTTTCAGTGTCCTCTTCTTGAAACAATATCATTATTGGCAAGTTCGGGGAGTTAGGAAAAATTACCTCTGAACCATAGACCAACTGGAATGGTGAAGTGCCAATAGACTTCTTCACACTAATTTTGTCAACCCATAAAATCATAGTTTAGATTTGTGTGCCAATATTTCTTATTTTCCTGCAGCAGCTTCTTTATGATCCTCATCAGACTCTTGTCTGAAGACTCTTCCAGTCCATTTCCTTAAGGGTAATAGGTTGTGGAATGCCCCAACTGTATTTGATATTTGAATCAAAAGGTGATCATATTATTTCATTTAAAGGGTGGATCATTATTAGTGATTATCTTCCAGGGAACCCCAAACCTTGATAGAATATGCTCCTCTAGAAACCGCATGATCATTGTTTCGGTAGCCTGTCTTGTGGGGATGGCCTTGATCCATTTTGTGAAGTAGTTAGTGGTGGTGAGGATCCACCTATGCTACCATAAATAATGAGGATTAATTTCTTCGATAAAATATACCCTCATTGCTGGAAAGGGGCTTCAACCTGGATAGGATTCAAAGGTAATGGCAACAACTTCCTTCTTCCTTAAAAAATATGACATTTATGGTAGGAAGCCACTTTCTTATGAGTATCAAAAACTATTTTATGTCAATAGAATTGTGCTCTCATGATATTGTTTACTATGGTTTTTTAGTAGTAATTCTCCTCCACACAGTTTAGTAGGACTCCTCGGGGATCTTTCCAATACAACTTCTTGCTCAGGATACAAAACCTCATTTCCTTTTGTTTGAGAAATATGGCCCTTATTTTATCCATGCCCAGTGGCTCCTGCATATGTTGTAACATAAAAATGATATCAGTGTACCACGAGGATGATAGAAAATGCTCACCTACTGGGGGACCTGTCTTCCCCTAAGGATTATGTTCTTCAGCTGACAATTCAACAATCATGTGCAAGATGAGAGCATCACAGTTGGACTGGGCCATTATATTGGATAGCCCCTGGCCTTTGCTCAATTTTGTGGGCTGTATTTCTAGGTCATACTCAAGTAGAACTGCTATCCACTTTCCCCTTCGGCCCTCTGGATCAGGCTGGGTAAGAATGTCTTTCACACCACTGGTGGGGACGTGAGAAATGATATGGGAATGCATGATGTATACTTGAAAGTAATTTAAGGCCTACACCAAAGAATAGGCCTTCTTGTCCAGGATATTGTACTTCATGGGAGAATCCCTTAGGGTCTTACTATAGAAAGAAATGGTCTTCTCATGGCCTTCGTAGTTATTTTGCAATAGTACCCCTGCCACTGTGTATTCTGAGTCAAAGGAAAATATGAGAAAGTATTTGGAAAAATCAGGGCTTGCAAGTATGGGTGATTTATCTATGGCCCTCTCTATGCCTTCAAATGATTGTTTGGCTTCAGGAGTCCACCTGATTTCCTGGTCCTTTCCTAGCATGTTGGTTATATATTTCACTATTTTATCAAATTCAGCTATGAATATTCTCAGGAAGTTTAACTTTCCCAGAAATGATTGAACCTCAACCTTATTTCATGGGAGCTCAATTTTATTGATCTCCTCAACCCTCTTCGGATCTATCCTGATGCCCTCCTACGAGATTATATTCCCCAATAACTTCCCTTCTTTCATAGAAAAGAATGACTTTTTAGGATTCAGGGAGATGACAAAATTTCTGCATTTCTTGAACATTCTCAATGGGTGGGTGACATGTTCTTCATGACACTTGGAGAAAATAGTGATATCGTCCAGATAGATGACCAAAATTTTGTCCTTTTCATTGGCGAATGCTATGTCCATGGCCCTCTAGAAATATTCTCCTGTGTTCAACAACCCAAATGGAATTTTAACATACATGAAGGTTCCCCAGGGTGTGGTGAATTTTTTCTTCTCTTGATCCTCCGGGTGCACCACAATCTGGTTATAACCTGAGAAACAATCCAAAGTGGAGATCCTCTGGGAACCCACTACTCTCTGCAAGATATGGTCCATTTTGGGGAGGGGATAATGATCCTTTAGAGAAAATCTATTCAGGTTCTAGAATTCAATACATATTCTTATTTCCACATTATTCTTTCTAACAGGGCCCATATTAGCCACCAAATGTGAGAATATGAGGGATACAATGATTTTGGCCTTAAACAACTTTTTGATCTCTTTCTCTACCAGGGGAAACATCTTGGGGTTCATCCTTCTCATCTTCTATTTGAACGAAATCTCATCCTTATTATTGGTATGGAATGTTGGATGATGCTCGTATCGTAAACCTTAAGGTCCTTGTAGATCCAAGCAAACACATCTGAATACTCCTTCGTCAGTGATATGTATCTTTGCTTGGATTAAAATAAAAGGCTCCTTGCTATTTTTATGATATTAGGTTGCTCTTATGTCCCAATATTTACCTTCTCAACATCTTCATAGCTTGCGACTAGTTGAGGTTCTCTATCAAAATCATTAGGATTGAAAATTTTCTTTAGAGGAACCAGACCCCTAGGGATGGAATTACATTTCAGCTACAAAATATCCTTGCCACAAAGTTTTTTCACATATTCTTGTTGGCCCTCAACTTCCTCAGTTTCATCACTTTCAGCATTTTCAACAACAACAACATCCTCTTCCTAGAGCACTTATTTTGGATCCGCAATATGGATTTGTAATGGTTCTTGTGTGGGAGGAACACCCTCTAGAAGTTTTTTTTCTTCATCAACAACCAATCCTTAGAAATCCTAAGTGAGAGTGAGGAACTTATGAATTTGTTTATCATCCTCAAATACTTGGAAACTCTTCATGTTATCTGGGATAGAAGGTCTACGCCTCACTTCAATTTCATAATTCCCTATAAAGTGCATGGGGACCTTGAAATTTACTACCGAAGTGGCTAGGGAATCAGCCACACAATTCTATACTTTGGGAATTATATTGAAACTTCATTCTTCAAAGCATTCAAAGAGGTCCTGGGAATCATTCCAGTAGCTTCTCATCCTAGGATGTCTGGCCTGATACTCACCAGTCATTTGCTTAATTATTAGCTCAGAATCACCATGTAACACTACCCTCTTGACTTGGAGCTCCTTCAAGACTAGAATCGCCAATATCATAGCCTCATATTCTTCTTCATTGTTCATGCATTCAAAAGCCACCTTGTAAGAGTAATTCAAATCTCGCACTCCAGGGGGTCTCATCCACACTCTAGCTCCTACCCCTTGTTTACATGCTGACCCATCGAAACTCACCTCCCACACCCCTTCTAACTCCTCCTCGGTAGGAACGGAGGCATCATTTTGGAAATAGGAACTGTCTTCATCTCCTTCAATAAATAAGATATCAGATCCCATCTCTGTATCCAATGAATATATGGGGTGATTGTGTGTCCTTTCAACACTGGTTACCATATACGCCAACTTTTTTTCTCTGAATAGCCTTCTTTGTATCCTGAAAACAAGGATAGTGGCATATGACATGTTCATCTGGAGGGCACCTTTGAGCTTGGATTCCCAAGATATTGACAATAACATTCCGAAATTCAGGGAAATATCAACCACATCCATAACCATGGTTTTGGAAGGGATCTGGGCTAGGGAGTTGACCAAGTCTTTGATCAATCCCAAGCACTTGAACTTATTAGAATCGAAAGAGAAGAGATCCTTGTAGGGTTTGGTTACTTCCAACCCTAGTTCATCCATGATTCTCTTGGGCATCAGATTTTGAAAGGCTCTCGTGGCAGAGATTTATCTGGGAGGATTTAAAACTGTGGAAAATTTAGAACGATACTCTGAATTTTTTAACAGTTCAGTGAGGGGAACATATATTTTTATCTTTGCGTTTTCGGCCTCTAGACTGAAAGAAGTTTTTCCATGATCAGAGATTATGGGATTATATTTTCTTTGTTCCTTCCCTTTGGTATCAGACATGTTTTTGGAGTTATCCCTGGGAGGTGTGTCGTTTTTAGGCTTGCTGGAAAGAGATTTTTTTTCTATTTATTTATTCTTCATGACAAGAACATCTCTGTTTCTCAAGTTGATTTGTCTCTGTGCATCTAGGACAATGACTTGATATCCTCTTCTGAAGTCATATGTCTCCTCTAAAGGTATCTCTCACCTCTCCAAAAAATCATTGCCATGTTCTTCTTTGGTGATGAAGGTGGTGGGAGAGTCAGTATCTGGCTGATGGATTTCATCTTCGGCTTGATGTTCACCATCCTGATCCATGAAATTTTCTTGAAATGAAGGCCTAATAGGTGGATCAGGAAGGTTTCTCTACATGTTCTGGATAACTTAGGGCCTTATGGCATTCATATTCCTAGTATGTTGTTCTTGATTTTCCCTAGGAGGTGGTGTGCCATCCATAGAGAGCCTCTCCATCATTCTTTCCATGGTTCTCAGAATTGTGTCATTCTGGTATCTTGTGAGCTACAGGTAGAGGGTTGTTTAGTTTCTTTGTCTTTCCTTATCTCTCATCTTTCTCCTTCCTCTCTTCTTCATTCTCCCCCATCTCTTCTAAATTATCCATCCTCTCTTCTTCGCTCCCCTTCCTCCCTTCTCCATTCCCCTTCATATATTTTCTTCTTTCTTGCGAAAATCAGGTTTACCTCCACCTCTATGGAATATTTCATCATAGCTTCTAAGGAGGTTGATTTCCTTTCACTTAGCCACAAGGTATACTCACTAACAAAATAGTCAACATATTGGAGTTGGGAAGAACCAATGGGAGTTTTGAACTGGGCAGGGATGGCATTGTACAAATTCAAAAAACTGTCCAAAAAATCTTGTACAAATCACTCTCTCTCCTCCTCATGGAATGATACTTGGAGAGATATTGCTTAGGGTTCTTTTGTTTTGGCCACTTGTCCTTGAAAGCATCTTTAAAGGCTTGGTAGCTTAGGATAGAGTCGTTTTCAAGATTTTTGTACCACTTTCTATCTTCTCCATCCAAAATTCGTGCAAATAACCTGACCTTAACATCATCATGATCCACCTCTTCCAAGTCGATCCAGCGTAAAAACCACCCAGGCATTCTTCAGCGAAATACCCTCTATCGCCATTTAATTGTTTGAGTATTTGGGAATATCCAAAAGGTATATTGCTAAGAGAAGCAGGAAGATGAAGAGGGGAAAACCTATTTTCCATCCTTGGAGGTATAACAGGGTTTCTGATGGGAATTAATACTAGTGGGAAAGAGATAAGAGAGTCACAAGGAACTGCAAGATTGTCAGGAGTTATGAAACTGGAAGATGAGTGTTGATTTGGGTTGGAAGCAGGGGGGGAATATGTTGCAGTGGATTTCCTTATGAAGGTGGAATTTGACATGGATAAATCAACAGTAAATGTAGCGCACTTTGGGTCAGGAAGGTGTAGGAAATCCCTTCCTAGAGGTTTTTAGGTATGAAGTGACGAGGCAATGAGGGGAAAATAAAATGCAGAGGTATCAGACACCAATTCAGAGAGGATGGACTAATATTTAGTTATAAGAAAGGCTATTCCAAATTCCTTATTGCAATGTTCATATATATTGTTGACATAAATGTCACCTTCAATAGGGAAAGATAGATTTTTTACTAACCTTTGCGGGCTATTGGCCCTTGGAATCAAACTTTATGGATCGAAGAATTCCTGAAACGACTCGGTATCAAGGTTTCTGCTCATATTTTTTCTTTTAGTAGCCAATATTTTCCTAGTGCAGTCACCTTCAAAATTTGTGTGGAGTCACCAGAGCATGCAGAAGGTTAGATTTCTGATATAAAATGGGTGTTCGTAGATTTAAAGATGGTAGTATTGTATTCTTGTATGGTAGATTTATCATCCCCACTCTGTTTCAAAGGTAGTCTTGTATCGGTCCTCCTATGCATTTCTTATCTGATACTAGCCCAAGAATCCATCAGTGAATGAATACATTTCTTGTCATCCGACATTCTCTAGTACTTCATCTATGAATGGAGTTAGAAATGGATAATGCAAGCATGCATCATTAAAATTCCTCATGTCAACACAAATTCTCACTTCCCTTGAAGTTTTCTTATCTTGGAATACAATTGGATTGATCCATTCTAATTCTTCGATAGGTTCTAACACATTTGCTTCCATGGTCCAATTCATCCTTATCTTTTTCTTTGTAACATAGGCTTAATATGTATGATCATTGTTTGACTGTTTTTGCATCAGGCCTCAAGGGTATTTTTATTTCTCCAAGGTCCCCGATTATGCCTTTCATTTCATAAAATTTTGTGGGGAACAGATCTTGGAATTCATGGAGTAAGTCAGTGATCTTTCCCACGGTTTCATCGTCCTAGTAATATCCAATATTAGAAAACTTTGGGTTTTTAGTAGACCCAATATTTACTTTCTTGATCTTGAGTGGACTTAGAAATTGGTCACTAGACATACGAGCTCCTTCCACTTCACACATATCTTCTAACTCAAGTATGTTTATCTCGAGCGGATCATCATCATTCGGCTCTCATGTGATATTGTAACATTCCATTCAGTTGTGTACTATCATGGTGCATTGATGGAAATTTATGGTTGCGATTGGGACTTCCTAAAATATATTTTCCTTCATAATTTGTAGTGCAACATAAACTGTCGAATGTTTACTTGTGAACTCAAATGTCTGGGTGAAGTTTGTAACTAAAATTTCCTATGCAATAGTTCCTTGTCATAGCTCAACTGATGTGCACCAATTTCTTGGTACCATTTCCAAAATGTGGATGAATCTTACCAATAAATTGGTACGATTACCAATTTCTTGGTAATCATTTACATTATGGTCACTCAGAGATAGAATGTTTATGTGTACCCCACCATTTTGTGGGCATAGCTTTCAGCACATAGTCCAAGGCAGAAAATCACTATGATTTTGCAATTTTTCTTTCAAATTATACCAGAAAAGATGCAAGGTTGGGTAATCCTTCATATGTATGCAATGTGCTTGATTCGACTCCTACCCTTTGGACAAATATTGTGATTCTTATGCATCTTCTCATGGAAACTTTATGTATCCTACTCTCCCAATTTTCTAGGGCATCACCTATATCATATGTGCAAGAACTTGCACTCTGCCAGCTCAATTTTCCTTCAACTGTTGGATTTATATAATATTCCTTTGATGCCATGATATTATATAACTAATCAAGGTAAATGCCTTGAACTTTTCTATTCACTAGCTCAACATGTCTCTTCCCTTCGAGCGGATCAATTGGCGCAACCACCCTTAGTTCAGAATCTTCAAATTATAAGATTATTTTCTTAAAATTTATAATGCTTTGGTTGTCTATTTCCCAATCAATTCCCAATAGTTCAGGATGTGGATTTTTGTCATTGACAATGTCAATTACTTCGAAGTCGACATATGTTCTTAATCCTTCGACTTCTATAGGAACTTGAGTTATTCTACCAACTGTAGAACCTTTGACTGGTTTGTAAGCCTTAGTTTAATGGGAGACCAATCCAATCATGATTTATTCATTCTCTCCCATGTTTGTCTTTCCATATGTTAACATTCGAGCCCACATATAATATGATATAATCCATATCATATTCTCCTATCTGTGCATTCATTCACAGTTCTCGACCTGTCTTCAATCTCTTCCCGATATGGCTAACACTTTTTTTAGGTCGCATATCATCTGTATTTTCATCTATTAGTGCTATCAGTTCTACAACAACATCTTTATCATTAATTAGTGCTAAACAATTTTTGAAAATTTATTTAATCTTTTCTACCTCCCATCAGAGGAAATTTCAATTTAAAATCAGCCTTCCAAAAATAATACAAATTCCATGTCATCATGTATTATCCAATCAAAATGATCGAAAATTCAAAAAGGGAGCACCTCTTAAACAATTTTTTAATATAAGTTTGGGGATAGGTATCATAAAAAAACTACTTTTTTTGTTCGTATTTTGGACATATCTCCCTCTGTTTTTACTCAAATTTCGATCGGGAGAGTTCATTGGACGTGGAATTAAATTTTGCATCCAACGAGTACCCACTTGACATAATTTTTATGGGCTTGGCTACCCCAAAAAAAAAAAATACCTAAAAAATGTGATGATGACATCATCATCACGTTTTTTAAGGTATTTCTTCTTTTTGGGGTAGAGGATCCCATCAAAAGTATGCCGAGTGGGTACTCGTTGGATGCAGAATTTAATTTCACATCCAACAAGATCTCCTGATCGAAATTTGAGAAAAAACACATGGAGATATGTCGAAAATACGAACAAAAAAGAAGTTTTTTCTTTTTCTTTCTCCAAAATTAATAAATATTATTTTATTATTTTAACTATTATTTTATTAATTTTCCTTAGGAGGCCCATTTTGAGTTGAAATTTCCTTTAATGAATTTCAACTTTCATCTTGAATCCTCATGTTTAAGCCTATTGTCACTTCCAACCGCTTCCTCTTCAAATATTTTCACATGGTATCCTATTTAAGGTCTTTCAAGAAGCTACTCTAATACTTATATGATTTGTAAACAATAGACTCTATTTCCTTCTTATTTCATCAACACAAATAGTCTATAGAAACCAAATTGAATTCTTTTTGTTGTTTTTTCTTTGCTAGAATGAAGGTTATGTTTCCTTCTTTGGTTCAAGACTAAACTGAGTTATTTTCATTACCAATTAAAGGTGTGTCCACACAATATTCTACCTCCGTAAACAAAATCTAGACTCTATTATTTGAATAAGTATTCAAACCCTTAAACTGATGATGAATATGGTTATACAAATCTTATATCAAGGACTCTTATTCCAATTTCTAATAAAAACAATTACACCTCTATTTGTTAAGGTTCCAAACCTAACAACTATTCAATAACAATTAGGTTAATATAATTGAGTATCTCTATCTCTATAGTTTCAAACCGAACACTATGATCTATATTTGGTAACCCATCTTAAGGAAATTTGAAATTCCCATTATTTAGAATATAATTGTGTATTGAGTGTTTGAATTTTAAACATGAATTGGGTAAAGGGTGAGATGTAGCATATGTTACACATTGCTCAAATTGTGTTAAACTATCATACTAAGGAATCAATAACACATGGGTTGGAGAGTGCAAAGTTGTGGTAGTTAGAAATATGATTAACTATTGTGGTAGTGATCAAACCAAGGAAAGAGTGTTATAACATGTTGTTTGTTGTAGCTAATCATCTTACACAACATTCAAGTTACAATGCTTTGACCATTCAAATATAGGAGCAAATGCATTCTAGCAATTCGAATTAGCACGTATCAATTATAGAATCATTAATGCATGATTGAGATCATTGTATTGGTATGCATTCTACAACCAACATTTAAATCAATAAATAATACTTCTATAAAACATGAATAGTACATTGATCAAGCAATGATTGTTGTACCAACAAACAAAACATTGAGGATAAACATTATGGTTGATACACACTAATCCAATCTTTAATGTGTTTAATGTTGTAGTCAAAACGATATGAAGAGGGAATGTTGATACATTCAATATTTAGGCCATCAAACCGATTCTTGTGGTTTACACAATGCCCAAGTAAGATTCAAAACAGAGGAGAGAAGAATGTAAAAATTCAATCATACAACAATCTAAGGACACCATATACACCATATTACCTTGGAACCCTAAATGGGAAAGTCAACATTCAATGGGGAATTTATCAAGCTTGTGAAATTGTTACAAATATTAGGTATCCATTTTCATTGAAGGATTTAATGCATTCTGACGCATTCTAAATTCTTACTCATTGGAAGAATTGTAGATGGTTTTGAATGAAAGACAACCTTTGATCTTTAAGTAGACTTCTTCTGAGTCCTTTTTTTTCTGCCTTCCCTTTTTCTTCATTTCCTCTCAAGTGCTTTATAAGCTAGAACATATTTGACTTATATTTTGTTGTGTTACATAATGTTGAATGATATTAACAAATACCATGTTTATTTAAAATGACTCTTCACGCTGATCTTATGTACAATGCATATGCTAATTTGGTTAACCTTATGTTGATAGCATTGCAACTTTGTTTATGAATTTTTTCTTTCTTTTAATATACCAATTAATACATATAGAAGAATTCATTTTCATTTGTTTGTCTATATATCATTTCCATTTTCGTAACATCTCTAGGATTTTTCTACTTACCACACTTTGCTTAATAATAATTTCTCTTTATCATCTTTAATATTGTTTCTAACATTATTTTCTTAGTAATACTTATTTTTCTCAATTTCATTTTCATTTCTTTATATATATCTCATTTTCATTTCTTTATTAGGTTTTTTTTACTTACCACACTTTGCTTAATAAGACTGTTCTTCTTTACCATCTTCAACATTTGCATTCTTTGCTTCGTAATACTCTTCTCCTTCTGGTTATTTTCTATAGATGAAAAAAAATATGGAATTCACCACTACCTGCGAATATATTGTATATTGTTATCGTTAATAATCTAAATGGTTCAAATAGAGAATCCCATAAACTTACACCATTTATTTGAAGGATTACAATGGATTTTAAACTCTAATCTTAGAACGCAAGTGAAATTGAAATAGGTATTCAAGGACCATAAATTAAACATGGAAGAAACAAAAAATATTTTGTTGTTATTGGAATATGTACAAAGCACTCACCTATAATAAAATATAATACAATTCCACTTCACTTTGGATAGTTTAAATCCCAATGTGGAGCATTTCTTTAAACCTAAATACATCACCATTTTTATTGTTAATGAATCCTTCGGTATGTAATATGAACCCTTATAAAACTTGTGTTAGCATCCTTCTTGAAGGAAATATCAAAGGGTTTAATCAAGTTATCAATCTACTAAATATGTATGCACCTTACAAAGACAAAATACCCTTCTGGGAAAATATTGAGTCCAGTGATATGCTTAATTTATAAAACTTGATATTGGATGGGGACCTAAATTTTACCATGCACTCGTTTGAATATTGGATAATGCAGTCCTCTATGGATTCACTTTGTTTTATCAAGATCCTTTTCAGAGAAATAAGTTGGTAGATTGTCCCTCATAAATCGAGTCCCACTTGGACAAATAGGAGATCAAGAGTTGAAGGTGTTGGAAAAAGACTAGACAGGTTTTTGATGTCTAAATCTCTCATTGGTAGCTATGCTAGATATAGATCTTGGAACTCAGTTTCCAATATATAATATCATATTCATATTTCCATTCAGGTTGACGTAGAGACTATTTCTATACAATTCTTGTTTAAATTCAATTGAACATGGATGAAATATGAAGATGAAGATGAAAAAATAGAAAAAATATATGGTTTTATGGATTAAGGAGAAAGAAGAGAAGGATAATAAAATCGTTTGTGAAATTGAAGGCATAATCTTTGGAATTTTATTAAGCAACCTAATAGGTAACCTCACTAGTGAAGAAAGGGACACTATTATTGATCTTGAACACAAGAATGATTCTCTGCTGAAAAAATTGAAGAAGTGGCTTGGTGGTTAAAGAGGAGAGATGTGTAACTTGATTTTGGTGAAAATAATACATTTTTTCTCATAGATATGCTAGTTACAAGAAAAATATCAATACTATTTGGGAAATTAAATCAACTAAAGAAGTTTGGGTTAGATTTCTTTCTCACATATCTCTAGAATCTTCAATGGGGAGGTTGATCATCTTCTGAAGAAAATTGTTTAATGTCAAGAAGGCTCTATGTTTACAAAGGAACTATTGGAAGGTTCTTCATATTTGAAGGAGTTGTGAGTTTTTTTTTATTAAATATGTTGGACAACTTGGATCTCTTTTCTTTTCATTCTATTTGGTGATTTTTAATGAGATGGTGTTATGTAATTATATTTGGTCTCTTGGTACTTTCCAGTAGAGATTTCTGAAGGCTAAGTAGTGAAGTTATTTTCCATCCCTGTTTTTTTTATCCCCTATGATGGTTATTTGGAAAGACTCGCTTCTTGGTGGTAGTATTTGGCTGAAGGATGAATATGAAGAATAATTCTGATGTAATGACTCTCATTTTCTTTGACTGAATGAAATATCATGAAAATGGTTTTCTTCGTTTGAAAAATCATTTCCATTTCTGTTATATATCATTTCAATCTATGTGAAATTTGTAGGCCTATTCTACTTACCATACTTTTCTTAATAAGACTTCCCCGTTATCATCTTTCATACTATTTCTATCATTCTTTGCTTAGTAATACTCCTCTTCCTCAATTTCATTTTCATTTCTTAACATATATTTCATTTTCATTTCTTTACCGGAATTTTTCTACTTACCATACTTTGCTTAAGAAGACTTCTCTTCTTTGTCATCTTCATTATTTGCATTCTTTGCTTCATAATACTTTTCTCCTTTTGGTTATTTAATATAGATGAAAAAACATGGACTTTGTCACTACCTGTGAATATATTGTAGACTTTTACTATTAATAATCTAAACAGTTCAAACAGAGAATCCCATGAAGTTACACCATTTATTTGAAGGATTACGACAACTTTTAAACTCTAATCACAAAACGTGAATGAAAGTGAAATTGGTACTTAAGAAGCATCTTTAAGAACCCAAATTTTTTTTATTGTTATTGGAATATGTATAAAGCACTCATCTGCAATACAATCTAATACAGTTCCACTTCATTTTGGATTGTTTAATCCGAATGTGGAGCATTTCTCTAAACCTGAATACATTGCCATTTTTTATTGTTAATGAAAAGAATTCTTGTTGCTACATATTCGTAACAAAAAAGAGACACCGAATTGTGGAAATGTGTTTATTGGGAATTTTTTGTATAAGCAAAAACAAAACTCTGAGAATATATATAGAACAAAAAGAAGAAATGGAATGAAATGAAAGTGATGGTGGGAACTATTGATGTAATTGCAACTTCACAATGTATTCATCCGTATTTCTTATGTATTGTAACCCAATGTTCATTCTGGGATGTATTGTAATGTACTTGATTCATGTCATACCTCGATGTTTATTCTAGGAAGTTTCTATAGTGAGAAAGTCATGTCAAGTCATTGTGGGTAACCCTCCTATTGGTCAAGGGTTAAAGTCCCCACAGTTATGGGGCCCTTGGGTTATTAGACTATCCTAGTGAAGTCAACCCTAGGTGAGTCATTGTAATTCGGGGAAATAGTCCCCACCATTGTGTTACCCTCCTATTGGTCAGAGGAGGCAAAGTCCCCACAAGTGGTGGGGCACTAGGGTTATTAGAAACTCCTAGAGATGTTGGCTCTAGTAAGTAATTGTTAAGTGAGGACGACATGTTGGAGTGGGTTCTAAGTGAATGGAAGAATATAAATAGAGAGTGAGAGCCTCTCTATTTATCACTTGCAGCAAACACACTCACTCATTGAGGGCGCATGAGTGAGAGAGGAGAAGCTCTCTCAGTGAGAGAGAGAAAGACTGCTGCTGTCGGGAGATCATCTTACTGTTTTCCGGTTTTACCTTTTGTGCTGTTTCTATCTCTGAGGAAGTTGTGGGCTTTTCTCCTTTATGGTTTCCTTGAGGTAAAATATTTGTGTCTCTTGTATCTTGTGTTGTGCTTATGTTTTATTGTTGTGCTTGTTATTCTCTTAGTGAAAAGATCCTAAGATCATAATGCTAGCTTGAATGATGAAAAACCAACATGGTATCAGAGCTAACTTGAGAAGAAGACATTATACAGTTGCAGAATCTAGGGATTCTTAATTTTGGGTCTCTCTCCACAATCCATCATAAAAAGCATTCTAGGCTGACTCTCCATTTAAGGGCGCATCTTTCTGTCGAAGCAAAATTTGATTCCGAACATTTTCAATTTTCGATGCAGAAATTAGGGCTTTCTACAGAAGAGGAATTTTTAAGTGAGCCTAGAATAGGATTTTGATCCTCATCAAAACCAAAGTTTAGAGACTTGGATCAAGAAATTTGGTTGGATAAAACTATGGGAAAAGTCAAACCCTAGTTTGACCCCAAGCTAGAAAAACCCTAAATACTAAAACTGCTACGTTTTGGTACATTCGCTATATCCAGATATTGGAGCATTTTCAGGTGCTTAAAATTGCAGGTGAAGAAGATAAAATCGTGATGAATACTGTATCCAAAACTCAGCCTCATATTCGTTATATTCTGTGAGATATGATCCCCCCAAGTTAGGGTTCCAACATCTTCTAGAATTCATCCCTAAACAGGACACCTGGGGAGAATTGCAATATCTTGGGCTACAGAGGTGCCAATGGAATTCCTAAAGATTTTCTAGAATGGGTACGAACTTTAATTTTGGTGGTCTGAATATCAGACTCAGAAAATGAACCAGTGACACGTGGAATGCCATGCAACTTCGCTGTTCTGAACAGTCCTCTAACAGGTCACCTTGGAAAACGGATCATAAATCCCAATTGGTGAAACCAATGCTGATGAAACCTATGGTGTTGGATCCAATACATGTGAGGTTACCTCAATGAAAAATTTCAGACATGTCAGAGCATCAATTTCGGAGATATCACAGAAACAGTAACAAGCATTTTTGCAGAAGAAATTGGAAAACTAGGGCTTCCTGTTCCAGGAGCTTCCCTCCACTGTTTTCAGAAAAGGAGTACATTGGACAGCTCCATTTGAAGGGATCTATCTGTCTATACAATTAGACCTGAAAGATTCCAATTTTTGAAAATTAGGTTTTCTATGACAAACCCTAGATCAGCTAGCTCCGGAACCAAGACAAACACCTCAAATCGGTAAGATCTAATGCTTTGCTATTTTCATTTGAGGTTCTCATTTCAAAGTGATCTATTACATCAGCTTGATGATAATCTTGGTGAAGTTGACAAATTCCAAGCATGGAAGTATATGATCTCTCTGAAGAAAATGAATTGGACACCTACATGAGTAGAGAGGTTCCAGTTCCAAAGGGAGATGAGGCTAGAAGTCTTACACAAGAAGAACTTGGTCAAGGTCAAGAAAGTCATTGTTGATTCAGTCACAAATCAGCTTGTACTACAAGTGTCTTCCCTAAAGACACCGACGAGGTTTGATTCGTTGACCAAGATATTTGAAGGGAAGAACATAGATCGGAATATGACCTCAAGAAATCAGTAAAAGAAGAAATGAAGAATGCAGAAATGTTGATAGCCACCTTGAACGGTCTCCCAGGATCATGCGATTTATTCATTCCAGGAATGTGTGCCAGATGGAAGTGATTACTTTCAATAGACTCTAAGAAGAAGAAGAAGCTTGACTCATCAGAAGAGAAGAGAATATGGGAGCAATTGAATATCAATATCTCACCATCCAAATAAGATCCCTCAAGCGATGAGGAATATGAAGAACTCAACTCTTGAAGCACCTCTTATCCTCCTTAGCATTTGGATAAGAAACAATGCTATCATGACTGAAGAAGATGATGAAGCTGAGACTCAAGAAGGAGTATACCCATGAAACAAATAAAGATAAGTATTCAATTGTCATTTCATGATATTGTTTTGTTATGCATCTGTTCATATTCAATTGATGTATTATGCATGATAGGATGTTTGCATTAATGACAGTATACTACTAATATGCATGTGATGGGTAAGTAGCTCATGGTGCTATACAACTCTACATTGCTACTTATCTAGAATGAAACCTCTTTGCTGACATATTGGATTAGTGCACAATCTCAATGTTGTCTTGGTAGAGATGCAAGGCATCTAGAAAGTTTCAGTGAGATATGGATGAATGTTGTATTGGCTAAAGTAATTGCATGATCATATATTTATGCATAAGAATTTGCTGCTATGAATATTCTTTATGAAATGTTTCTAACCATACAAATGCATTTGACTTGTAGGAAAGATCACGTACATAATCGCCTACAAGCAAAGAAGAATGAAGACTTGTTCTGAAGAACAAGTGATGACAGTTCAAAGATGAAAATAATATGACGAATATAGCGACATCATTGATACAGAACCTTCCAGCCATGAAGAAGTAACATAGAAGAAATGGAATACCAGTTCAAGAATAATGATGTCTAGGATGCAGTATCATTACATGAAGGGAAGTTCGTAGCCCCATCATGCAGTATATGGAAACATCATGGGATACAAAGCAAGATTTGTAGCACGAGGCTTCTCACGAAAGGAAGGCATAGAATACGAAGAGAAATTTGCAGCCAGCAAGAATTGAAACACATACATGATGAGATTGATGAAGATCTTAACCTTTTCTACAAGGTTGAAGATGAAATTCTATACACTAGATGGATACATAGACTACTAGTAGCATAGGAAGCTACTTGTCACTCTGGTACAAAATGTTTTTAGTGCATAGAGCACAGAAGACAGAGGGAGTATGATGCTTCGCTTCAGAGGGAGTGACTACATAATATATTTAGGTTTGACATGGTATGACATGATGGATAGATTATTGATGACTCTAGTATTTACTGAGAGTAAAGTGGATTCCAACCTTTGCTTCAAGGTTGAAGGACGAAGACCAGTGATGCTCCTGTTATGTGTCGATGCACTATTTTCTAGGCATGGAGGTGTGGACAAGGGAAGTATGTAGTAGAGATCCTGAATAGGTTCAGGATGATGGACTGCATGACCACACCTATGGCATCGAACCTGAAGCTATTGAGTGATTCTTCATCGGAGACGGTTGATGCTACGATGTATCGTCAGATGATTTGATCATTGATGTACCTAACGAACACAAGACCAGATATTTTCTTTGCTGTGAGCACCTTGAGCTAGTTCCTGACAGATCCAAAACATGTTCACTTGATTGCTGCAAAGCATATTCTCAGGTACCTAAGGGGTACAGTTGATTATGGGCTCAAGTATGATGTGAATCAAAAGATTAACCTAGAGACTTATGTTGATTCAGATTGGGAAAGCAGTGTTATCGATAGGAAGAGCACTTCAGGGTGTTCGTTCAGTATGGGATCAGGTGTGATCTCTTGGTTTAGCAAGAAGAAATCCTGTGTGGCACTGAGTACAGTTGAATCAGAGTATGTCGCAGCTTGTTCAGCTAGTTGTGAGGAAGTATGGCTGCGGAAGCTACTATCTGATTTATTTGATCTCTATATGGATGCTACTTGTATACATTATGACAACCAGAGTTGCGTGAAGTTGTCAGAGAATCCAGTGTTCCATGGCAAGTCGAAGCACATCGAGATCAAGTATCACAATATTAGGGATATGGTGCAAGAGGGGAGTAGTGAAGCTCCAGTATGTTGCAACGGAGGAATATATAGCTGATGTGTTGATGAAGCCATTAGCCAGAGTGAAGTTTGAGTACTTTAGGGATAAACTTGGTGTTCTCCAGATCGAGGTTTCCTCCAAGGGAAAGTGATGAGTCCCATAGCCATTCTGATGAGTAGGTCAGATATAATGGCTGAGCCATTCTATCATAGTGAGAGGATTTGGTTCCTTCCATGTCAGATATGAGTGCTAATTGCCATTCTGGGAATGGAGGTTCTTGGTCAGTTACCAGGAACACTCAGTCTGGGACTGAGAGAGCCATTCTGACGAGTAGGTTAGATGTAAGGGCTGAACCATTCTATCATGGCTAAAGGATTAGGTTCCTCCCATGTCAGATGTGAGTGTTGGCCATTCTCTCGAGTAGGAGATATGTAAGGGAAACTTCCACTCTATGGGAGAGTGGAGGCTCTTGGTCAGTTACCAGGTAGCTTAGTCTAGGACTGGGGGCCTTTCTGATGAGGGTGGAGGATTTGGTTCCTTCCAAATCATATGTGAGTGCATGCCATTCTGTCATGGTGAGAGGATTAAGTTCCTTCCATGGCCAATGTAAGTGTGGGCCATTCCATCATGGTGAGAGGATTAAGTTCCTTCCATGGCCGATGTAAGCGTGGGCCATTCTTTCATGGTGAGAGGATTCAGTTCCTTCCATGTCAGATGTAAGAGTAGGTCATTCTATCATGGTGAGAGGATTCAGTTCCTTCCATGACATATGTGAGTGCAGGGCCTTTCTGATTTGATTATAGTTTACTACATGATCAGATGTGAGTGTTAGGCGTGCCTTTCTGATGAGTAGGTCAGATGTAAGTGTTGGGCGTGCCTTTCTGATGAGTAGGTCAGATGTAAGTGCTGGGAAAAGACCTACCTGATGGCTAGGACTACAACCAGCATGAAAGAAGGTTGGATCTGTAGAACTTCCTATGACGAGATAGCACACACATGATGATGACCAGATGAGATCCAGATCGAGCTATGATCTAGATCCAGTTATGATGACTCCGAGAGATCCAGATCGAGTGATGATCTAGATCTAGTAGTGATGATACAAATCAAGTGATGATCCATATCTAGAAGTGATGATTCATATTGAGTGATGATCCAGATTCAGATCCAGATTGAGTGATGATCCAGATCTAGTCCAGTGATGATGATCCAGATCTAGTGATGATCCAGATCCAGTGATGACAATCCAAATCGAGTGATGATCCATATCTAGTGATGATGATCCAGATCGAGTGATGATCTAGATTCAGTGAAGATGATCCAGATCGTGTGATGATCCAGATCATGTGATGATGTTCCAGATCGAGTATGATCCAGTGACGATGTACCAGATTGAGTATGATCCAGTGATGACAATACAAATTGAGAGATGATCCAGATCTAGATAAAGATGACTTGAAGATGAAGATGTTGATAAGTTGACGATGATTCAGATGATACAGAGAAGAAGACTTGTGCTAATAAATTGTGTCGAGAGAATACCTTCCTAGTTAAGAGGGAGTGTTGATGTAATTGTAACTTTGGAATGTATTCATCCATATTTCTTATGTATTGTAACACGATTTTCATTCCGGGATGTATTGTAATGTACTTGAGTCATGTCATACCCCGATATTTATTCCAGGAAGTTTCTATAATGATAAAGTCATGTCAAGTCATTGTGGGTAACCCTCCTATTGGTCAAGGGTTAAAGTCTCCACAGTTATGGGGCCCTTGGGTTATTAGAATATCCTAGTGAATTCAACCCTAGGTGAGTCATTGTAAGTTGGGGCAATAGTCCCCACAATTGTGTTACCCTCCTATTGGTTAAAGGAGGCAAAGTCCCCACAAGTGGTGGGGCACTAGGGTTATTAGACACTCCTAGAGATGTCGGCTCTAGTAAGTAATTGTTAAGTGAGGTCGACATGTTGGAGAGGGTTCTAAGTGAATGAAAGAATATAAATAGAGAGTGAGAGCCCCTCTATTTATCACTTGCAACCAACACACTCACTCATTGAGGGTACATAAGTGAGAGAGGAGAAGCTCTCTCAGTGAGAGAGAGAGAGAGATTGCTGTTGTCAAGAGATCATCTTACTGTTTTCCAATTTTACCTTTTGTGTTGATTCTATCTCTGAGGAAGTTGTGGGGTTTTCTCCTTTATGGTTTCCCTGAGGAAAACTCTGTGTGTCTCCTGTCTCTTGTGTTGTGCTTATGTTTTATTGTTGTGCTTGTTATTCTCTCAGTGAAAAGATCCTAAGATAATAATGCTAGCTTGAATGATGAAAAACTAACAAGAACTGAGAAGAAAAGAGATCAACAAGGAGGAAGTTCAGAGGGGGGAGGCAGAAGAGATTGAAGGGGCCTTTTCTGTCCTTGACAACCCATGCCATTTTTAGTCTCCATGATGTGTGAACTTCCAAATGACAGTGCATGAACCACATTCCTGCATCATTATAATTCTTATAATTATATTAATGTCATGGATCATACTGAATTAATGCAATGCAATGTTGAATGCTAAATTAGATTGATCTATAAAGTACCTGGATTGTCAGCGTGGAATTTGATAGCTGCCCAACCTCCTTTGGGGACTCCAATAGTGTTTCTCTCCATGGGATCAATGAGATTAAAGTTCGGTGCATCTGTTGATTCGTTGTAGTTTCCAACACCTTGGCCGACCATGAAGAAATTGAAACCATGGAGATGGACAGGATGGTTGTCAATGCTGAAAATGTTGGTGTCTTGAAGAACCAATTGAATGGTTGAGTCGAAGGGAAGGAATTTCACTCTCATCCCATTCACAGCCACTTTATTATTGGGTGGAGTGCCTATATAATTGAATGGGAATGGAGGATTTTCTAGAAAATTGGTATTATAGATTCCTTTCATCTGCTTGAAATAGTGGGATTGAAGAAGAGTAATGCTTGGGAGAACAAAAGAAATGTTGTTGACAGAGGCAATGAATCTGGTCCAATTGGGTGCCTAGCATGTGGCATTACCCATTCCCTTTGGACAAGTATTTAGTCCTAGACCAATTGTGAAAAAAAGTTTCTTGTCAGCCATGAGAGGAACCAATGCTGAGAATTGCGAGTTAGCCAAGCTTCTAAGTTTTGTACTAAAGTTGGCTGCGAAGGATGTGTCATTGAGGGCTGGGATTTTTGGCATCATAATGGTAGAAGAGTTATTAGAGTTGGGAACATTATAAGTCATAATTCCTGCAACAGTGGAGTTATCAAATGTTCCACCACTCGTAGCAAATGGGTGAGCTACTATGTAAAACTGTTTAACTCCGCCACTATTAATAGTAGCATTGGCAGTGAATAACACATTGGTGGTCTATCCCAATGTTATAACAAGAGTGTCGGACTGGAAATGCTTCACATAAAACACATCCACCTCAACCACATTCAAAATGTAATTTGCAATGGCAAGGAAGAGCTCATCATTGAGTGTAGCATTGATGATACGAAAAATATATGTCTTCCCAGGATCCACATTCATAAGGAATGTATCTACATGGCATGCTCAGTTAGTGAATGAGTGCTATCTCTGGTTTCTACCCAACACATAATATAAATAAATTTGATGAAAATAGATTTAAATATCAATACCATTAGAGCAGTTATAAAGAGGTCCAGGAAATCCGTTTATAGTGTAGGCATTCGACACATTTGGACCGCCTCCTGTTTAGAGAGCCTGATTGATAACCTTCTTAGTATCTACATTCCACCATTCTCCTACAAGGTGATGGTGAAGGTGAAGGTGAGATTAAATTCCATCTTGCCATAGTTACACGGTCTATATCATCCAAAAAAATGTGAGTAAAAGGATTCAGGATATAAACCCTTACACAGAATAATGGGGACTTCTTTATGTGGCTTGGGAAATGGGTAGGAAACATGGGGTTTATGATATATAATGATGGCTCCATAGACACTAGCTCTCAACCAAGAAATGTGTGCATTCCACCATAGATTTCCTCTCTTTCCTGTGATGGTGAAGTTATAAACGTAACTCATTCTAGTTTGAAGTGGACATTGGGTGACATAA
Source organism: Pseudotsuga menziesii (assembly GCA_001517045.1). NCBI lineage: Eukaryota > Viridiplantae > Streptophyta > Pinopsida > Pinales > Pinaceae > Pseudotsuga > Pseudotsuga menziesii. The sequence continues at coordinate 115,294 of LPNX010033646.1, forward strand.
CCAGGACCATCTGCCCATCCAGTTCTTAGCTGTCAAATCCCATGCCTACATGCAAAACAATACAATACAATATCTTAAGTTGATCGTTATCTCGATCAGTGGAAAGCCAAATCCTTTATCCTCTTATCTGGAACTACTAACTATCAAAAGAATTGGAATAACATGAATTATACATAAAATAAGAATATGATAATCAGAAGATAAGGGATGTATACATATTGACTATAGACAACTGAGACGATCATGCAAGTAGCCTCCTTAAATATTTCTTTTTGTACCCACTATATTATTTGATTGTTCCAACTATAACTTAAGTATAAATGTAAGGTTATGTGAATATTGACATCTTACTACATGTGAAAAAAAAATGAAATACCATCCATCAACCTGTCTATCCAACTCATTAATATGTTATTTTGGTATGATAAAAAGTTGGCAATGTATTGTGAGGACTATTTTCTACAAGCATGTTTTGTTTAACAATTTATATAATATATGTTTGTGTGTGCATGTATTCTTAAAATGGTAGCTTCTCGGAAATCATGACAATTTTATTCTCAATGTTCAATTGTAGTACTTTTTATTGTTTGTGTGCATGCCAATCCAATTAGCGTCAAGATGCAGGTTATAAGGATAAGATAAATTGATTACTAATATGTGTCTATGATAAATAAACAGTCATGTGTCTACCAGTTTGTCCAACTTATTAATGTGGTGTGTTAAAAATGGGTTGTGTCGTGGAAATTGATTACCAAATGTATGTGTTAATATGCTTTTATATTAAGGTATTAGGGTTTTTTTTTCGTTAAATATTGTTTCTCCAAACTTATGGTTTTGATCGAGAGAGATTAACATGTTTCAATTAATTAGTCAAGCATAATATGTTTTTAAGAAACATATTTATTTCTTAAGCAAATCAAATGCCCAAGGTTAGATATCATATCTGTCATGATTTTATGTAATATGATTTGAATATTGATACAATGAATTATTAGAATTCTTAGCCCAATATCATAGTTATCTCACATAGGTTTCTCCTACCATCCTTATTAATTATTTTTTCACACTTGACATTCAGATGTAATATTATCTTTGACTCTAGGAAAAATAATAACATTATTGTTATTGCTCTCTTGCTACCTTTCCTCTTTCCTCTTATTTGATGTAATATTTAGTTCATGTTTTCTTGTTGATCCCATTTTATCTTGTTTATTCTTTTGGAATACTGTTTATAAACTTCACCTTGCAATGTTAGGAATACTTAACTGCAAATTTTAGTTCCATTGTGCCAGGAAGTGTAATTTTATTCTTTTGTTTTCTTTTCTCTTGATATGTTGTTTGCTATGCCTTGGTTTGTGCTTGTTTAGAATTAACATATGAATCATATTAAGTTTATGTTGTGTATATACTGGTTTATTTTAAATTTCAATCTGAAAAATGCCTTATTAGGCTTTTAGTTTGATCTAATTTTTTATTTAGTATATGTAATCTTGTGAGTTCTATAATGATTTTGTTCAGTTTTACAATACAAGATCATCTTCAACTAGAATTATAATTTTGCATCTGTTGTGTCTTTAGATTCCCTCTTCTACCACAAATAGTGAGACCCCACCGGAGAGGCCAGGAGAGCTTGAGTCTCTGGTAAGTTTAACAAAGTCAGGATTTTGTGTTTTGTTCTAGCTGTCATCCCATCTAATATTATGGTAATTTATATTTTGTTTGTGTTGTTTTGTTTATTTTGATATTATTGTAATTTAACCTTTCGTTGTTTTTTAATTGATCTTGTATTTCTTCGACTCAGTATTATATGAAAACGAGAATCTACAAATTTGGTTGAAAATGCAAATTCCACTATCCAAAAGATAGGTTGGCCACATTAAAATAAGATGACAATGTTGATGGAAGTGAGGTTTTACTCAACTCAATTTGTTCTTTCATTCATTTTCTTGTATTCCATTTGTTAGTCCTTGAATTTATATGTTCTTTTCCTATTTGTAGGTGAAACCTACCACTTTTGATGTTGTTTTACTACCAGACTAGCCTGGAGAACAAGTATGCCCTATAAGCTATTCAATGATTTTTTTTCATGCTTTCATGTTCTATAGATTATTTGTTTTCTAATCAGATTATAGTTTTTTACTTTCTTTTTTGAGTTGTTGGGTTCATTGGATTTTTTCTTGTGGAACTCAATTTTTTGTCAGTTTTTTCCCATGGAATATTTTTTTATAGGTTCCACATGCTTTGCATTACATCATGAATGGTTATTAGGGTCTTAGACATCATACGAGGATAAAAAAAAATTTCTTAGGTCCTATAATAAGATTGTGTGGCACATGGAACATGCACATGGTCTAAAATTTCTACATAGTACCTAGAAAGGGAATCTTTGGCCTATTTGTGTCATATGGTTTCCAATGCAAGTTTTTTCACACCAAAGATTATTTTTAGGGACATGGACATATTCTCTGGATTAAAAAAATGTCTTACATCATAATAGAGGATCTTATGTCGTATGGACCATGCATGTGATTGACACCACCACATAACCCCATAAGGTGGAAATTTAGATTACATTTGTTGTGTGGATTCCATTATAAGGTTTTCACATCATGTATGTTTATTAAGTAATTTCTCAATATTTTGAATTAAAACTAAGGTTGTATGCCCTAAAAATAAAATCATCTTAATCTAATGGACATGCACATGGCCCTATGCACAATATTATTAGTAGAAACAATGGTCCTTGGGGCTTCAACGATTTAATGAGAACTAAAACTAGGGTATTATACATGCTAAATGAATATTTTAGGAATAATGCACCAATAATGAGGCTCTTTACAATTCCAATTATTTTTACATTTTCCATATTATAAAAATTCTTTTAATTTGTATAGGCACTTCAATTTTTTCATGACCACATGGACACAAATGTTTTCAACAACATAGGTGAATTTATACTTGACTTGTTTTTATGATATCACTCCATTTTTCTTACCTACGACATATAAATGATATGAAAACCATCATAAATCAACATAAACCACAGATATATAATATGGTTAAGTGCATGATTTATAGGCCATTTATACAACACAATATTTGTTAAAATATTTTTCATGCACAAGTTATTTAGGTATGAAATTCATATATATCGGAAAATAAAAAATTAGGTCCTATATATGATCGATAAATGAATGGAGTATAACATGATTGATTCATGTCCTAATGACCATATTATATATTATGGCCAATATGCATAAAAATTAACTTTTCTGAATGTGGAATTAGTAGATATTGTACCAATTAGGAAACAAATAAATTTCCTCGCAAAATTCTTTGTCATGTCCCAATGATATAATCCACATTTCCAGCAATTTTTTAGGTGAAAAAACATAACACAATTTGTGGACTATCATGCACAACACACACTAGTAGAAAATGAGAGATAAATGACTAGGCGACCAAAAAAATTGGTCACCATAGTTTTTTGAAGGGATAAATGAACGAACTTGAGTGAGCCAACTAAAAATGACCGAAGGAATGACCAATTGGGCCACGAGATAAAATATATGACCAGAAAACAAGTAACTAAACTAAAAATTACCACATAAAAATATTATCAAGAATATGAATTGGTCAGTAATTTGGTCATTATTACTTGTGTTACTTCAATAATGGAAAATTGCAAATTTGATAATGAATTTTGACAATTTACAAAATTCTAACACTGAACATGGATTCAAATACCTCAGGGGTCTCTAAATCCATCAACAGTGTTAGAATTTAGTAAATTGTAGACCCCCTCATAGATTCGGTGGGTTATCTTGATAGTCCAATTAGTGCCATGTCTTGGAGATTGGTCGTTTATCATTAAAAGAATCATCATGTCTTAAATTTTATACCATTATGTTCGAGTTATCACACTTATCGTGCTTATATTTCATTTGGCCAAAATCTTCATTGTTTGACCATTTCGACATTCAGTTGAAGTTTTAATAAGTGAGATTCTTTTGTATCTCATCAATTGAAATCCACCTATTTTGTTCCTCCTGGTTAATTTTCGATCTTATCTATGGATGCCAACTCATCACTCTTATATTTAGAATGTTAGAAATACCACCTTCGTGTTCCTATGGAGAAACAAATTCATATATCCTCCATTTAAAAAAAAGTATTATATTAATAATATATTTGAATATGTAAGCCTATTGTATTTTATATATGTTAATTTCTACTATTAAATATTTAATATATCTGATAGTAATGTAATATGTTCTTAATATTTTTTTTTCTGTCTTCAATCGCTCAAAGGACGACAAACAACTCTTTTCAGGTTCTGCCTCAAATTGGTGTTTTTTTCTCAAAGACAAACTTTATGACAGTCCTTTTGACTATTCATGCCTTTTCTTAGGCTGACATGCAAAATAGAAGTAAATTACATCAGCAATGATGTGACAACAAGTTGTAAATCTGCGTAAAGCAAGAACAATACATACCATTTTGTATGTAGTTTTTTATTAATTCAATCGGATTTTTTTCTTCAGGGAAAAAATGTTCTTAATATATAAATATATTATCATGAAACATTATAGAGAAACAAACCAAATATTTTAAATAAATAAATATTATTATAAAAATTATAATAATATAATTATATTAACAAATTTTTAAAAATAGACTCAATAAAGAGGGAAAGAAAAATTTGGGGAAAAAATAGTGATGGAATATAAATGATATAATTATATAATTATATTAAAAAAATTTAAAAAACAAACAAAATAGGGAGGGAAAGAAAAATTTGGATAAAAGAGGGTTATGTAGCTTGTCATTTTTCACCGAGGACTGAGGTAATTTGATCTCTATGTGTCCAAACCATAAAAATTATCTCTCATTTTTATTTCAAGTCAAAATATCTTGTTTGGCCATAAAATACCAGTTGTTTGAACTAAAATTTGATTTAAAACTCAATCACTATGGAGTCTCTTGTTTGTCTCTAACATGCTAGTCATTCGAACTAAAATTTGATTTAGAACTCAATCATTGTGGAGTGCAACACTTTTCGCAAACTAGAGATATAGAGAAAGAAATGGAGAGCAACATGGAAATTTCCACAACTAGCAGAGGTTTGTTTTCCAACATCTTAATGAAATTACCAGAGAAGAACGATATGCTCTCGGCAACCATAGTGTGCAGAACCTAGAATGATGTGCTCACAAGGGTAGCCCAAAAGTTCACAATAAAGTAATGTGAACTCCCCCTTTTCTCCTTCTTCACTTCAACCATGTTAAGCAATCGAATCTTTCTTATTACGATGATCAATCACATGGACATGATATCAAGATGGCCTCTAAACCCTTTGAAAACATAACTACATTATCCTTAGGTAACCCTGACCAGCCACATGAATTCATTACAAATCTAGGGTTCGAAGGGTTTGTTAATAATTATACTATGCTCAAGAACGTTTCCTTGAATTCCATACCCAATTTGAAGGATTCATGTACTTAGGCCTTTACTAGGGTTTGTAAGAGGCTTAGCATGATCAATCTCATGAATTGCTAGAATTTATCTGATGATTCTCTGGAGAGCCTTAAAAATTGTGACAATATCCAAGAATTCGGTTTAAAGGATCTTTTCTGATTTACTCCTTCTGGTTTGGAACAAAAAGGTGAGAATTGTCTAACACTTTTGAATTTCTTACTCGATCTTGAGCCTTCCATCGACATTACCCTATCTATCTAGTCTCTAGGTAACCGCTGCCACAATCTATAGGAATTATCTTTACATATTTGACCTGAGGACTTGTGGAATCTATGAGTGTTATAATCTCTCATTTGGTGACAATTGCTTTATCATGTCACTAGATTTATTTAATTCCTACTCATAAGTATACGAAGTTTTAATGAGAACCGACAATGACTAGCATCTATTGGATTTGAATATTATGTGATGATCTGGTGCATAGTATGTAATCGATAGTCCATCAAGTTTAGGTAGAACCTATTTCATAACGTTAATATTTGTTTGTTGAAGGGAATTATGTGTGATTGAGCAATGTGATCACAACCTTGTCACCCTATGTATCAATATAGCCTTTCCAAAACTATGTGTTGGTTCAACCTTATATCAAATATGTATACCTTCCTACCTTGTCCAAAGTAGGTGCATAAATCTAGCCTCTCCCCAACTAGTTATCAATCCTTTGACCAGACTATGTATACATTCCATCCTTGTATAATCTCTACATCACTTGCAAACTTGCTCAAAATATGTATCCAACCATTTCCAAATCAGGTGTATAAACCCCATACTCAATCCAAGTATGTCTCACCAGCCTCATTCAACCTACATTTATTTCAATCTAGCCTCACCCCAACCATGTATCTCTCGTTGGTCAGTCTAGTTGTTGGAACATCCATGTAGGGATAAGTCTATGTTATGTAGCATTCTCTCCTTTTTTTTGAGGATGCGTATCATGTTTATTGAACGAGTATCATGCTTGAATGATGATAACATGTCTCTCTCTTAGGTCTGAGGACCAATCGTATTAGAGTATCCAAGTAAATTCGGCGTAGAGATTAATGTATTTCAATATTTTATACATCTGGCATAGAATTGGATGGATATAGATACGTTGGGGTAAATGTATGCTACATATTAAAATAGGTTGTTTTCTTTATGTTTTTTATTGGATTTTAGGGCTAGATAGTTGGGTTTGACTTAAGAATTTTCATTGTTATTATGATGTTAGGAATATATTGCAAAATAAATTAAAGAGAAGATAAGAGGCGAACATTTCTTTGATCTGCTCATTTAGGAAGAGAAGATAAGAGCAAACTGGTGGAAAGGTAAACTGACAATAACTATAAGTCATTTCTATTTCTATTTGGAAAGGTGAACTAGAGCCTCTAGTTATTTTGAACTAGAAATGTATCTCAAATTAATCATTATCTCGATCAGTGGAAATTCAAATCCTCGATATTCTTATATGAAACTCCTAACTATTAGAAGAATTGGAATAGCGTGACTTATACATAAAATAAGAATAGGATAATCACAAGATAGGGGATGTATACGTATTGACTACATACAACTGAGACAACCATTCAAGTAGCCTCCTTAAATCTTTCTTTTTGTACCCACTATCTTATTTGACTGTTCGAACTACAACTTAAGTAGAAATGTAAGGTTGTGTGAATACTCACATCTTACTACATGTGACACAAAATTGAAATACCATCCATCAACCTGTCTATCCAACTCATCAATATGTTATTTTGGTATGATAAAAAGTTGGAAATGTATTGTGAGGATTATTTTCTACAAGCATGTATTGTTTAACAATTTATATAATATATGTTTGTGTGTGCATGTATTCCTGAAATGACGGGTTCTAGGAAATCATTACAATTATATTCTCAAAGTTCAATTGTTGTACTTTTTATTGTTTTTGTGCACACCAATCCAATTAGTGTCAAGATGTAGATGATATGGATAAGAACAATTGATTACTCATTTGTGTCTATGGTAAATAAATAGGAATTTTTCTACGAGCTTGTCCAACTTATTAATGTGGTATGTTAAAAATAGATTGTGTCGTGGAAATTGATTACCAAATGTATGCGTTAATATTCTTTTATATTAAGGAATTATGATTATGTTTTTTCTAGATAGTGTTTCTCCAAACTTATGGTTTGGATAGAGAGAGATTAACACATTTCACTCAATCTGCTGCATAATATGTTTTTAAGAAACATATTTATTTCTTAAGCAAATCAAATGCCTAATGTTAGATATCATATTTATCATGATTTTATGTAATATGCTTTGGATATTGATACACTAAATTATTAGAATTCTTATCCCAATATCATAGTTCTCTCATATAGGTTGCTCCTACCATCTGTAATTAATTATTTTTTCACACATTACATTCATATGTTTTTGTAATATTATCCTTGATTGTAGGCCAAGTAATAACATTACTGTTATTTCTCTCTTGCTTCCTTTCCTCTTTCCTCTTATTTGATGTAATATTTAGTTCATTTTTTCTTGTTGATCGTGTTTTATCTTGTTTATGGTTTTGGCATACTGGTTATAAACTACACCTTGCAATGGTATCCATACTTAACTACAAATTTTAGTTCCATTGTGTTGACGTAATTGTAACCTCGGAATGTATTCACTTGTATTTCTTATCTATTGTAACCCAATGTTTATTCTAGGATGTTATCATGTTATGTCATGCCCTGATGTTTCGATCGGGAGAATAAATAATGTAAACAAGTCATGTCAAGTAATTGTGGGTAACCCTCCTATTTTCTAAGAGTTAAAGTCCCTGCAGTTCTGGGGAACTAGGGTTATTAGACTCTCCTAGGAGAGGTCGACTCTAGTAGGCTTTTAGTCATGCTGGGATTAGTATAAATAGAGAGCTAGAATATCTATTTAGTACACATCATAAACACACTCAAGTGTAGCGCATGTTGAGGAAGGAGAAGACATTGGGGCTAGAGAAGAAGAAGGTTACTGCTGTCGGGAGAGCATCTTACTATTTTGTGGTTTTACCTTTTGTGTTGATTCTATCTTTGAGGAAGTTGTGGGGTTTTCTCCATTTATGGTTTCCCTGAGGAAAAAAACCGTGTTCATTGTCTCTTGTGTTTGATTTCTATAATTGTTGTTCTCTCAATTAAAGATCCTAACATAATGCTAGCTTGAATGTTGAAAAACTAACATGGTATCGGAGCTAACCTGAGAAGAAGACACTATGCAGCTATAGGAACTAGGGTTTCCTACTTTGTGGATATCTCTCCACATCTTTTCAACAAAATTAAGGTGGAATAACTCTCCTCCTTAGGGCACATCTTTCTGTCGAAACAGAATCCAATTCTGAGGTTTTCAGTTTTGGACCCAACACTACTGCCAAAAATTAGGGCTTTTCACAGAAGAGAAATTTTTTAGTGAGCTCAGGCCTAGATTGATCTCCTCCCAAAAATCGAAGTTAGGGATCAACTTGAAAGCATTTGGTTGGACAGAACTCCAGAAAAGCAAGACCCTAATTTGCTTCCAAACCAGCTCTATAGGATTTCAGCTCAAAATTCAAATCTGACGTCTTGACCTGGTAAGATCTAAAATATTTTGTATTACCATTTGAGGTTCTCAGTTAAGATGTCTCATCATACCAAGATTGATGAAAAGCTTGAGGGAGCTGATAACTTCCAAGCTTGGAAGTATAGGATCTACTTGATCCTGGAAGAGAATGAGTTAGACTCCTACATCCATGAGGAGGTTCCAGTTCTAGAGGGAGATGAGGCTAAGGCCTTGCATAAGAAGAAGTTTGTTATGGAAAAGAGAATCATTGCTGATTCTATCAAGGATCATCTCATACCACAGGTGTCCTCCATAAAGACACCTAAATCTATGTTTGATGCCCTAACTAAATTATTTGAAGGGAAGAACATAAACTGGAAGATGACTCTGAGAAACCAACTAAAGAATGTGAAGATTCAGAATGCAGAAACAATATAGTCTTACTTCACAAGAGTTTCTCAAATCAAGGAACAACTAGAAGTAGTAGATGAAGAAGTGGAAAATGCAAATATTGTGATGACTACGTTGAATGGCCTCCCTAGGTCATGGGATTCTTTAATCCAAGGAATCTATGCTAGAAAGAAGTTAGTAAAATTCAGCAGACTATGGGAAGAGTGTTCTCAAGAAGAAGCTCAGATGGCAGCTCAAGAAGAAAAGATGGGAAGTGAAGATCAAGCTCTCACAGTACACTCCAAGTCAACCAAAAGAAGATCTCATCACCCTAGAGGAAGCAATATCAAAAAGATAACACTAGAAAATATTTGTCTAGAGTCATATGTTATACATGTGATGAAGCAGGACATTATGCAAAAAGTTGTCCTAAGAAACAAAACCTAACAAAAAGGAGCAACAAAAGAAGACATCATGCTCATGCTGCAGAGGATGATGAACCATCCAAGAAAAGAACCAGATATGAAAGTGAAGATTCTTCAGGCAAGGATGAATATGTTTTGATTTATGCTCTCACAAGAAACATTACTCATGGAAGAAATGATTGGCTCATAGATAGTGGGGCTTCCAAACATATGACAGGATTCAAGGAATCCTTTGTGAGACTGTCAGAACATGAATCACCTCACAAGGTGAAGCTAGGAGATGACTATCAATATCCAATAAAAGGTAGTGGGGAATCTTCCTAGAAACTAGACTCTGGAAAGTATATAAGAATGAAGGAATTATTGTTTGTGCCAAGACTCAAGAAGAACCTCCTATCTATATCGGCATTAGATGCAAAAGGAATGCGGGTTGCATTCATAGATGGTCAAGTCATCATGTGGCCAAAAGAAAAGACTATTGATGATGCGGTGGTGATTGGAGAATAAGAAGGAGGATTGTACAAATTAAAGGGTCATCCAGAACAAGCCTTGGTCCATGACACAATAGAGCCAAGTGAACTTTGGCATAGAAGGCTTGCACATGTGCATTATAGAGCACTACCTATTGCAAGCAAAAGGAATCTTGGAAATCATCCACTCCGATGTATGCGGACCTATGTCATCAAACTCACTAAGAGGGTATGCATATTACGTTTCCTTTATTGATGATTTTTCTAGGAAGACATGGGTTTAATTCATGACGAACAAAGATGAAGTATTTAGCAAGTTCAAGGAATTCAAAGCCTTGATCAAGAATCACACTGAAAAGAAGTTCATACTTTTTGATCAGATAATTGTGGAGAATTCACTTCAAATGAATTCAAAGAGCTATGGAAAGAATCAAGGATTAAGAGGGAGTTTTCCACCCCTTATAATCCACAACAGAATGGGATTGCAGAAAGGAAGAATAGAACTATCATGGAAGCTACAAGAGAAATGCTTCATGATCAAGACCTTCCTATGCATCTTTGGGAGAAAGCTACCCGAACCACGGTGTATGTACAGAACCGTACTCCACATAGAGTAATCAAGAACAAGAATCCTAAAGAGGTCTTCTCTAGCAAGAAACCAGAAGTCATCCATCTCAGAATATTTGGTTGTCTAGTGTACATACACATTCCAAAGGATAAGAGGACTAAATTAGATCCTTCAGGAAAGAAGGGTATATTTGTGGGATACCTTAAAAGCTCGAAGGCTTACAAAATATACTTCCCAGGATTCAAGAAGATTGACATTAGCAAGGATGTGACATTTGATGAAGACATAGCTTACAACAAATCCAGAAAGAAACCTATTGAAGAATATGAAGAAGCAGAAGCACCTAGAGTTCATGATAGAACCATGAACGAAAAAGCTCAAGAAGAAGATCAAGAATTTGAAGAACCACAAATACCTGTAGATCCACCTCTGGAGAAGAATCCTCATAAAAGGAAACTTGCTTGGGTACGAGAACTTATCCAAGGTGCAGAAAGATATGGGGCTCCAGAAGAGAATCACAGAGAAAGAAAGAGGACCGGATCCTGCTCCGGGTATGTATAATTACTATGTGATTTCATTGATAAAGAACCTTCCAGTTATGAAGAAGTAGCAGAACCGAAAGAATGGAAGGATGCTATGATTGAAAAATATCAATCGATCATGAAGAATGATGTTTGGGATGTTGTCCCAAGACCAAAAGGGAATTCAGTTGTAACTTCCAAATGGATCTACAAGATCAAGCATACTGTAGACAGTAGCATTGAAAAATATAAGGCAAGAATTGTGGCTCGGGGTTTCTCTCAGAAAGAAGGAATAGATTATGAAGAAACCTTTGCACCTATAGCCAGGTATACTTCCATCAAATCAGTACTTGCTCTGGCTATAGTGATGAAATAGAAGATACACCAGATGGATGTCAAGACTACTTTCTTGAATGGTGTAGTAGAAGAGGAAGTGTATGTAGAAAAACCACTCGGTTTTGAGACACATGACAAGGAGTCTCATGTGTGCATATTGAAGAAAGCCCTGTACGGTTTGAAATAGGCACCCAAGACATGGTATGACAGAATTGACAACTTTCTATCCAGTTTGGGCTTTACCAAGAGTAAAGCAGATTCCAACCTTTACTACAAGGTTGAATATGGAAACCCATTGATGCTTCTACTATATGTAGATGATCTATTTGTGACAGGTATGTATGGGTTGATTGCTAATACAAAGAGAAATCTTACTGTCGATTTCGAGATGAAGGACTTGGGTGTGATGCATTATTTTCTAGGTATGGAGGTGTGGCAGAGTGTAGATGGAATCTTCCTTGGACAAGGGAAGTATGCAGTAGAGATCCTGAAGAGGTTTGGGATGATGGAATGCAAGGCTATGGCCACACCTATGGCATCGAACTTGAAGCTATTGAGCAATGCTTCATCAGAGTCGGTTGATGCTATGATGTATCATCAGATGATTGGGTCCTTGATGTACCTGATGAACACAAGACCAGACATTTGCTTTATTGTGAACACCTTGAGCCAATTCTTGACAGATCCGAGAAATGTTCACTTGATTGATACAAAGGAAATTCTGAGGTGCCTGAGGGGTACAATTGATTATGGGCTCAAGTATGATGTGAATCAGAAGATTAACCTGGAGGGTTATGTTGATTTAGATTGGGCAAGCAATGCCATCGATAGGAAGAGAACTTTAGAGTGTTTCTTCGGTATGGGATCAGGTGTGATCTCCTAGTTTAGTAGGAATAAATCTTGTGTGGCACTGAGTACTACTGAAGTAGAGTATGTTGCAGCTTGTTCAGCTAGTTGTGAGGTAGTATGGCTATGGAAGCTACTATCTAATTTATTTGATCTTCAGATGGATGATACTTGTATACATTGTGACAACCATAGTTGCGTGAAGTTGTCAGAGAATCTAGTGTTCCATGACAAGTCGAAGCATATCAAGATCAAGTATCACTATATCAGGGATATGGTGTAGAGGGGAGCAGTGAAGCTCCGGTATGTTGTGACGGAGGAACATATAGCTGATGTGTTGATGAAGCCATTGGCTAGGGTAAAGTTTGAGTACTTTAGGGAGAATCTTGGTGTTCTCCATATAGAGGTTTCCTCCAAGGGAAATTGATGAGTCCCATAGCCATTCTGATGAGCAGTTTAGATGTAAGGGCTGAGCCATTCTGTCATGGTGAGAGGATTTGGTTCCTTCCATGTCAGATATGAGTGCTAACTGCCATTCTAGGAATGGAGGTACCTGGTCAGTTACCAGGAATGCTCAATCTAAGACTAAAATATCCATTCTGACGAGTAGGTCAGATATAAGGGCTGAGCCATTCTATCATGGCTAAAGGATTAGGTTCCTCCCATGTCAGATGTGAGTGCTGGGCTGGCCATTTTGACGAGTAGGTCATATGTAAGGGCTATTTCCACTCTCTAGGAGAGTGGAGGAACCTAGTCCGTTACCAGGTAGGTCATTCTGGGATTGGGGGCCATTCTGACAAGGGTGTAGGATTTGGTTCCTACCAGGTCAGATGTGAGTGCATGCCTTTTTTATGAGTAGGTCAGATGTGAGTGCTGGCCATTCTAATGTAGGACGAGATCTCACCTATATGTAAGGGCTACCACCTTTCTGACGAGTAGGTCAGATGTGAGTGTTGGCCATTCTGATGTGACTGTAGGATTAGGTACTACATGATTAGATATAAGGGCTACCACCTTTCTGATGAGCATGTCAGATGTGAGTGCTGGCCATTCTAATGAGTAGGTCAGATGTAAGGGCTACCAAAGACCTACAAGGAGGTAGGAATACACCCAACATGAAATAAGGTTAGCTCTGTAGAACTTCCTATCACGAGAAGAATCATGAGAAAACACATATGATGATGACCAAAGGAGATCCAGATCGAGCTATGATCCAGATCTAGTTATGATGACTCCGAGAGATCCAGATCAAGTGATGATCCAAATCCAGCAGTGATGATCCAGATCTAGTGATGATGTCTAGTTATGATGATCCAGATCGAGTGATGATCTAGATCCAGTGATGATGTCCAGTTATGATGATCCAGATTGAGTGATTATCCAAATCCAGTGATGATGATCCAGATCGAGTGATGATCGAGATCCAGAAAAGAAGATGGCATGAATATAAAGATGACTTGAAGACAAGATGACTTGGAGATGCATATGACAAGAAGATCTAGAGAAGAAGACCAGTGATGAAAATTGTGTCGAGAGAATACCTTCCTAGTTAAGAGGGAGTGTTGACGTAATTGTAACTTCAAAATGTATTCACTTGTATTTCTTATCTATTGTAACCCGATGTTTATTCTGGGATTTTATCATGTTATGCCATGCCCCGATGTTCCGATCGAGAGAATCAATAATGTAAACAAGTCATGTCAAGTCATTGTGGGTAACCCTCCTATTGTCTAAGGGTTAAAGTCCCCACAGTTTCGGGGCACTAGGGTTATTAGACTCTCCTAGGAGAGGTCAACCCTAGTAGGGTTTTAGTCATGCCATAATTAGTATAAATAGAGAGTTGGACTCTCTATTTAGTACACATCAAAAACACACTCAAGTGTAGCGCATAGTTGAGGAAGGAGAAGACACTGGGGCTAGACAAGAAGAAGGTTACCGCTATCAGGAGAGCATCTTACTTTTTTGTGGTTTTACCTATTGTGTTGATTATATCTCTAAGGAAGTTGCGGGGTTTTCTCCATTTATGGTTTCCCTAAGGAAAAAAACTGTGTTCATTATCTCTTGTGTTTGATTGTTGTACTTGTTGTTCTCTCAGTTAAAGATCCTAACATAATGCTAGCTTGAATGTTGAAAAACTAACACATTGTGCCAGGAAGTGCAATTTTGTTATGTTCTCTTCTTTTATCTTGATATATTGTTTGTCAGGCCTTGGTTTATGCTTGTTCAGAATTAACATATGCATCAGATTAAGTTTCCATTATGTATATATTGGTTTATTTTAAAGTTCAATCTGAAGAATGCCTGATTAGGTTGTTAGTTTGATGTAATTTTTAATTTAGTATATGTAATCCCATGATTTCTATAGTGATTTTGTTCAGTTTTACAATATAGGATCATATTCAACTGGAATTATAATTTTGCATCTATTGTGGCTCTAGGTTCCCTATGCTACTAGAAATAGTGAGACCCCACCTAATCCACCCAAAATTTGGTATTATGTCAACTTTGATAGGTTTAACATTGGCAACTTTCATATCTCAGCATGCATCGTCGACTCCAACATCTCGACACGGCTATGATAGATTATATCTTTGTATTCCAATCATCTGTAATGGTTGAACTTCCTAAACGTTTTAAATTCTTTGTAACTGAATGTAATGGGTAGTCACCCAAGCATCTCAGCATCCTATATAAGCATGTACACTACTACAAAATACAAGAAAGTAATAGAGCAATAATCGAATAATAGATATTTGTTCGAATTCTTTCATTTTTTCTGTGTGGTTACTTTCTCTCTCTGTAATCTATTCCCTTCTTTGCTTATTTTGTTATGCTACCACCATAACAATACTCAATTCATCCATTCGAACTATTTTCCTCCGACGTGCGCCTAGGGACCTAGATCACCCCCAGAAAGGCCAAGCGAGCTTGAGTCTCCTGTATATTTAACTGAGTCAGGATTTTGTATTTTTTTCTAGATGAAATCCCATCTGATATTATTGTAATTTATCTTTTGTTTGTGTTGTTTGGTTTCTTTTAATATTATGGTAATTTAGGTTTTGTTTGTGTTGTTTGGTTTCTTCTGTTTGTGTTGTTTGGTTTCTTTATATATTTGCATTGTAGACTATGGGTTTCTCTTTTGTGTTGGCTGAGCTAAGAGCTCACGGCCATGAGAGGCCTGTAACTAGCTTCAAAATTTGGCATTTCCCCTCCATTTTCTATGCTATAACTGTTGAGAGAGGTTGTTTATGGTTTTGATCTTTAACCGGTGGATGGAGTTACAGTAAGAGTGGATAGCGGCCTTTCTTTATGGCTCGATGGCTGTGTTGTTTTTAATCTGCAACTGAAGATCATATCTTCTGCCCTTGTATTCTTGAGTCAATTTGTTGTGTTTCCTTCACAGAGGTGACTTCGTGTCTTCTTTGCTTTGGCATGGTGCCAAATGTGACCTAGTGTGGCCATCTTTCCGCAACTTCCACTTCAATTTACAGCAGGTGAAGTATTACCTTTAACTTGGGTTCTAAAATTAGTTTTTTTCACAAGGGTATTTACAATTTTAAGCAAACAAGTATTTATGACGTTACTGTTTGAAACATGCAGGCCTTTGCTCCCGGTTCTAGCCTTGTAGGTGAAAGCAAGCTCACCCTTCAACATTTCATGGGCAAACAAAAATGGTAAGCCCTGGTTCCAACGAGGGTTCTTCCTGCATGCAGTTGTGGTTGTTGAAAGTTAGTTCCTCTGGTTGAAAAGCATGGCCTTGGTTCTCTATTAGTTATGTTTCAAAGATTGTTTGTTATTTGTCAAAGTTTTTAGAAACCCTTAAAGGGTACTTCGTGCAGGGTGAAGAAGGCTCTGGAAGTTGTGATGTAACTAGTTTTTACTTGATGTTTTTAGCCTTATGTCCTGAACAATGTAATTTGATTTTACTTTTAAAAGAAAAGAGCCCAGCTCTAACTCAGTGAGGTTAGCAACCTCTGTCTAGTTAAGCTTCAGCTTTTATAAAAGATTTCACTGGGTGAAGAAAGACTGTGAAACAGTCGAGATTGTAAATGGGAACAGGATTTTTCTCCTGTCAGTAAATTGTTTGGATAATGTTTAATATATATATATTACATATTTGGTTTTATTAACAGGCCTGACCCTTGACCCTTTAATTCTAAGGCTGTGAGCCATTCTTATTACTTGATTCTGGGTTTGCAAATTCTTTATGTAATATTTGATTATTAAATTCTGTTTTGAATAAGCTGTTCGTTTAATAATTTAATTTATTACCCTATATTTATAAGGATTTTCAATGCAAAATTTATGGGAAAAATTACTTTGTTTAAGAGTAGTAATTTTACTCTACTTTTGGATCAAAGGGTTAATTAAAAGTAAACCCTACAGTTCGATAATAGCATTATTATACTTAGTAATTCTTAGCTCTGTTTAAATTAAATAATTTCCTTTAAATATGTTTATAGCTTGTTTTTATTTCTCAGCTAAGAAGGATTAGGGTTTTAATGCTGCATACTAGTGAAAAGGATATATTTATCTTTCAATTCTAAGTAGTGTATTACTGTAAAGACTTATGTGGTTCTAAATAGATTATAGTAGAATCCTTCTGTCTTAGATAGAGAAACATAGTGTCTAGAAATCATTTGTTATAAAAATGTTTTGATAGTATAAATATCTTAACCTAACCCTAGATAATGGTTTGTTTACTATACTTATACTTATAACTGAAAGTTTTGATATATTGTAAAGAATACTGGTATTAGAGTTAGTTCTATAAATAATATGATTACTATTGTTTTTACATACCTATCTTTTAGTTTATATCTGAAGTAAAAAAAAATGCAGAAAATATTTACTACTTCTTTACAGTAGAAGTCATAAGCAAAATAAAGTAAAATATTGTTACAGTTTTCATTCAATTGAAAAGAATCATCATATTCACCTAAACACCCAGCTGTACTAGAGTACTGCCTGAGTCAGGCATGGAAAAATACAGTATGGAAATTCTAATTCTATATGTTTCTCATTTTGCATATTCATTTCTATTTCTAACATAATCTGTAATATACCAAGTTGAACATTGCGCAGTTACCCCTTTCTTCATAAACCCTAATGAAATACTAACATGCCTGTAGTTAGAACTAATAAACATTTTACTGAAGGCAGTAAACAAATATAATAGCATAAATACAAATAGAAGCTGTCAATGATAAGACGACAACAGCTTAAGGAGTTTGTTCCTCCTAACCAAACTCCTATACAGCGCTCACACAACGCTTCCTTAGCACCCCCGAGCTTGTTCCTAGTATTCTTGGCAGAGAATTGGGTGGAGAATATAACTTTAAGACCTCTGTCACCTGACTAGTCCAATTACCATAGTAATTAAATCTTCTCACAACAGTATGAACTTTAGCCTACAAGCTGCAATAAGTTTAGTATTAGCAGTTAACCCCTCAAACTCACTTCAGTAATCCCCTCCATTGAATTTCTCTTGAGTAAATTCATTCACCCTGAATCATCACCCCTAGAATGAGCAGCCTCAAGTGTCTTCAATGGGAAATTTTATAGAGATGCCTAGGTCTTCTGGGTCAGTTTTCATTTAATGAGCCACCTACTCTGATTCCACTTTCTTGGGGAATCATGACCACAAATATAGGGAATTTTCCACCTGCAATAGTTGGAAGTAGTTTGAGGATGTTTCCACTTGTCATCGTACTCTCCACCCAGTCTCCTCCACTAATTTACCAGTGAACAATGTTTTAACAGCTTCCCTAAACTATTGTCTCATCATTTATTTATTTATAAATAAAATATTTTGAATTACATTAATTATTCTTGACCCCACTTGGTTATCAATTACAAACTTAGCATAAAATATAACACAATGTTCCTAAAATAACATTAAATTGTTTTTGCAAATTGGGGCATGTGACATACACACCCCCTTAAATTATAACATCGTCCTCGATGTTATTTATTCCTTGTCCTAAGAGTTCCCCTGAAATACAATTGGATATGCATCCCGCATATGACTTTCCAATTCTTAGGTGGCTTCCTCTGGACTAAGGTGCTTCCATTGCAACTTCACCTGACCAATGGTGTGGTTCTGAAGCGAGATCTCCCTCCGCTAGAGGATACAATCCGGTTCCACCAGAAAATTTCCTTCGAGTTCCACCTGCACATCATTCCAATTAATAACATGAGCAGCATCATGTACATATTTTTTTAATACAGAAATGTGAAAAACATTGTGAACTTATAAATTCGGTGGTAGAGCTAACTGATAGGATACCTGTTTGATCTTGGACAGTATTTCAAATGGACCACAATATCGAGGTGCTAGCTTGGCACAGCTACCGAGCCTCAGATAACTCTTTTTGGGTCTCACCTTAATGAAAACATGTTCACCTACCTGGAACTCCTTTGGAGTTCGTTTAAGGTCTACTTTACTTTTCTGTCGATCTTGCGCAATTTTCAAATTACCTTGTACCTGTTTTCAATAATTCAGGTCCTAATACTAACCTGTCCACTTGATTACTCCAAGATATGGGGGTATTGCATTTCCTCCCATACAGAATTTTGAAAGGACTATACCTAGTTGAAGCTTGATAATGATTATTGTAGGAAAATTCTACCAAGTGTAAATAATCTTCCCATTTACCTGGCTACTCCTTTATGTACATTTTGAGTAAATCCTCCAATACCTAATTCACACTTTTAGTCTGTCCATTAGTTTGAGGATGGAAAGAGGTACTAAAGTTTAACGTGGTATTTAATCGTTTAAACAAATATCTCCAAAAATTACCTGTAAATTTAGGGTCTCGGTCTAAAATTATCACCTTTGGTATTCCATGCAACTGAAAATTTTGTTTTAAGAAAATATCAGCAATATTTGCAGCTTTATAAGTAGTTTTTATAGGTATAAAATGGGATGATTTACTCAATTTGTCAACCATTACCATTATTGAGTCATTTAAGTTCTGGTTTTTAGGTAATCCAGTAAAAAAATCAAGGCTAATTATCTCCCATTTCCAGCTAGGGATAGGCAATGGATGAAGTAGCCCAGCTAGATGCTGATGTTCAGTTTTACTTACTGACATTCAAAGCATCTAGCAACATATTCTGCCAGTTCATTTCTCATGTTTGGCCAGAAATAATATTTTCTTAGCATGGTTATAGTTTTCTGATAACCTGGATGCCCTACGTAAGGAGTTTTAGGAATATTTTTTAAACATAATAGATTAATATTAGGTACATTAGGTACGCATAATCTATCTTTATACAGTAATAGTCCTTTTTCATTCAAGCTATACCCTGTACTTAGACTTTCTATTAAATTCTCTTTTACTTTTGCTTGTAATTTTTGGTAATTTTCGTCTTGTTCTATTCAAACTTCAAGTTGTTCTTCCAAGTCTGTTGTATAAGTGTTGATAGCTGCTGTAAAATTCAGCTTTGCATTTCTACTTAATGCATCAACAAATTTATTCTCCTTTCCTTTGATGTGTTGAATTTCAAAATCGTATTCACTTAGAAAAGGGTCAGCATGCGTCAGTACATACTATAAAATCTTTATTAGGGTCAGCAATTCTTAATATTGGTGCAGTGGTTAATAATGTTTTTAACTTTTTAAAATTGTCTTCGCACTTCTGATTCCAATCAATTTTCTTCCCATTTTTCTGCAAAGAGGTTATCGGATTTGTAATTCTTGAAAACCCTTCGATGAACCTCCAGTACTAACCGGTAATCCCCATGAATGATCGGATGTCAGTTACATCTTTTAGGATTGGCCAATCTTCGATTGCCTTTATCTTTTTGGGGTCAACCAAAATTCCTTCTTTGGTCACCACATGACCTAAGTATTGGATTTTATCTTTAAAGAAGTCACATTTACTAAATTTCGCAAAAAGTTGATGCTCTCGTAACTTTTCACAACAATTTTTAAGTGTTATTTATGTTCTTTTTCAGATTTTGAATAAATTAATACGTCGTCAATAAATACGACCACAAATTTAACCAGATATTTGTTCATTACATTATTCATTAGACACATAAAAACAGCTGGAGTGCTAGTAAGCTCGAAAGGCATAATGACAAACACATAATGTCCATATCGAGTTCTAAAATATGTTTTAAAGATGTCTTCATCTTTATTTCGGACCTGGTGATATCCGGACCGTAAGTCAGTCTTTGAAAACATCATGGCTCCACGTAGTTGATCAAACATATCATCTATGAGAGGTAATGGGTATCTATTCTTGATAGTCATTTTATTTAATTGGTGATAATCTATGCATAGTCATAGAGTTCCATCCTTCTTCTTAACAAAGATGACAGGTGCCCCCTAGGGAGACACACTGGGTCTAATATAATTCTTATCAATAATTTCTTTTAACTGTGACTTAAGTTCATTTATTTCAAGTATATTCATCCGATAAGGGGTTTTTGAGCTGGGCACTGCACCAGGTACCAGCTCAATAGTAAAATCTAATTCCCATTTCGAAGACAGCCCTAGAATTTCTTTCAGAAATACATCTAAACATTCCTTTAGAATCGGTATATCTTTCGATTTTAATTTATCTATGTTGTTTATGTTTTTTTCATCGATTATTGTTACTACATAAGCCTTACAGCGTTTCCTAACAACTCTTTTAAGTTACAGAGTAGAGATCTACCTTAGGGCTATTTTCCAAGGAATTTTCTTTACACTTATTAACTTTCCATCATTATTTATGCAAGTAAAGGTTTTATCAAAGCAATTCAAGACCACCCTATGCTGCTCTAACCAATCCATACCAATTAATGTATCATATGAACCTAAAGGTAATACATTGAGTTTAACAAAAGTTTCAAACTGATCCATAGTTACTGCACAATTCTTTACAAAGATAATTGCCTTTCTCTTTGCACCAGTAGCTAACTGAATTAACCAAGAACTTGCAAACTTTTCAACTAGAAGTTTACATTTTTCTACCAAATTAGGAGAAATATAGCTTAAACTAGCTCCTAGATCAATTAAAATAGATATAGGTATTTGATTTATGTTACCTTCCACTTCCACCATGGAAGTTTGATAGTCTGCTTGTCGATTCTCTAATGCTGCATTGAACCTGGGCATTGTCCTCGCTAGATCACCAAGAGTCATCTCCTCCTGTATTGTGTAGATGTTGCTGACAGTGTTCTTCCTATTGGGATAGATTGATGCATAATGTGGACCATTGCATTCCCAACACTTTATGGGTTCTTTTCGTTCAAAGTTCTTTGTGTAGTTACAGTGGTTGTTAGTAGTTTCTTTATTCTTTTGATTATTCTGATTGGTCTGTGAATTACTTTTATTCCCTTGGAAATTCTTATTAGGAAAATTTCTGGTGTTATTATTTTTACAATTTTAATTAGGTGCAAACTCTTTCTTCTTTTGTTCAAAGTTATTATTTCTTTTCGCCTTCCAGTTGGCCATACTCTCCTTTTTACGATTCTATTCATAATATAAATTTGCTTTTCTCATGGCTTCTTCTAGAGTTTTTGGATTGTCATACTCAATCCTGTCCTTTATATGATAAGGTAAATAGGTGAGAAACCATTGTACCTTACCTTATGTTTTTCATCCACAATGTATGGCACATATCTGAGCAGACTTAGAAATTTACTATTCAGTTCTTTCATATTCATTGTACCCAGAATTAACTCGTAGAATTCCTTATCCCTCTCCTGATAGCACTGTTCAGATTAAAAAATCTTTTTTGAAATATTTCTTGAATGTGCTCCCATTTATGTTTTTCTCTCTTATTCCTTTTACTCTTTTTTAGTCCTGCCACCATATATCAGCTTTTCCCATAACATTATAAATAGCCATCTTGGCCATCAGTTGATTGGAATAGTTATAAATTTTGAAGTACTTCTTCATCTTGGATAGCCAGGATTCTACTTCTTCCCCCTTTTCAGTTTCTCCATTAAATGTTGGCGGCTTGATCTTCTTGAACTCCCCAAAGATTTCTTCATAAGGTTTATATTTTCTTTTCCTAGTATGGTGGTTATCTTCACTGCTGTCACTAGTATAATGAGAGTTGTTTTTATCACCATATACTTAGGAAGATGATCTACTTTCATTTTTAACTTGTTTAGTTTTTTTATACTTATGCTAATAACATATATATTAAGACTCAGTTCTTTTACCCTTTCCCTTAGTATGAAATATTTCTATTAATATCTGATTCAGCTCCTCTTGAGCTCTCAGAATCTTCTCATTTTCTTTCTTAACTGATTCCATCTCTGATTTTAATTCTTTAACTATTTGTAGTATTTTGGAAGAATTATTGGTTATATCTTCTTGTATAGGTTCTTTTTGTAGATTATCTCGTTCAATGTAAGGATATTCCTCATCTGCATATTCTTCCAATCTTTCCATACCTATCATTAAATCAGAAACAAATTTCTCTATGTGTATCATTCAAAGAAAACAACATTAGCAAAATTATTTAAATTTACTATTCTATATAAGGAAGTCGAGCTTCATTAAGGCCTAGTGTTTGAACCTTGTGCTTTGATACCACATGTAATAACCCAAAAATTTGTAAAATTTAAAATTTTTTTAAAGTGACAAAAAATGTTTTAAGTTGCAGCTAAGAAACAACTAATGGTTAGCGGAAAATGAAATAGTTTCTAAACAAATATGGTATTGCTTCTTTAAAAGAACCTGAAAACTAAAGGTTGTGATCTTAAACACCCGTGTTAGTACTATTAAATACTTAACAGCTTTAGTTCTATCAGAGTTAGAAAAGGACTTGCATTTTGTTTTTGTTAGATATACTGATGATTAACTTTTGTCAAGTAGGTAAGAATTTTTGTTTCAGATTGGGGCTTACTTAGCTTTCTGCTAACTCAATTGGACTGCTGGTTCCTTACAGGATTAACAGGTAAGCGTAAGATCAACTAGGTGTTATTTAAAATTACGTTGAGAAAATTACTTTCCTAGCATGTTAAGATGCTAGTTTAAGAAAACGTTAAATATGCTGCTTGTCTTCAAGGAGGTAATGTAAATTATTTTTCGTTGTTATAAATCCATAATTGTATTTATAACTAACACCATAATGACCTTTTAACAAACATAAAAAAGGGTTTAATTTGCTGGAACAAGTACTTACCAAGGTTCCTTCAATCGTTTTAAAATCTTAAGACACTTTTTATCTTCTTATGTTTACAGCAATGGTTATTTATAACTTCCCATTAAAAGATTAGAGCTCATGGTTTTGGGTTGAAGTTCACTTTAAACTATTTAGTGATCTCATAGCTATTCTTATTTCAATACTTAAAATATGTCCTTCTCTTAAAGCATGATCAAGTTACCTATGTTTTTCCATTATGATTTTAACAATGAGTTAATAGAAAATTATCGGAATTCTCCAACATTTTAGTCTTCAATTTCTCAAAGACTCCTTCAACATAAAGGTTATGTTTTGAGAAGTTTAAGGCTTTTCCTTTTTACTATAGTCATAAGCTATGTTATAACCATCTCATAATCCCTTTTATTACTTCTAATATTACACCATCTACTGACTTGTTTGAAAGCATAGAGATCTTCTAGGGTAACATTAGTATCCAAGTTTTTACCTTAAGGTGGAATACATAAGTATCAAACTACTATGATGAAATCAAATGATGGAAATCATAAGTTATAGTTTAAACCTATACTTTGAAAATTTATAAGGCATAAGATATATATCATTGGCATAAAGTATATTATTGGCAATCATAGGTCGTATAGTTTTGAAATGATCTTTGGTAAAATGTTTTATGCAGTGCTGACTATAGGTTTCAACCCACACTTGGAGAATTATTTGGTTGGACACGTGGATAGGTTATATCCACTCAATCGTTGACTTAAATCCTTGTAACCCTACTCATTTTCATTGTAGACTGTGGGTTCCTCCTTTGTGTTGGCCGACCTGAGAGCTCGCGACCATGACATGCCTATAGCCACCTTCAAAAATTGGCATTTCCCCTCCATTTTCTATGTTGTAATTGTTGAGAGAGGTTGTTTATGGTTTTGGTCTTTTACTGGTGGATGGAGTTATAGTAAGAGTGGATAGTGGCCTTTCTTTATGGCTCGAGGCCTGTGCTATTTTTAACCTGCAACTGAACACCATAGATTCTACCCTTGTATAATTGAGTTGATTTATTGTGTTTCCTTCACAGAGGTGACTTCGTGTCTTCTTCCTTTCGGCATGGTGCCAAATTTGACCTAGTGTGGCCATCTTTCCACAGCTTCCACTTCAATTTACAGCAGGTAAAGTATTACCTTTAACTTGGGTTTTAAAATTAGCTTTTCTCACAAGGGTTTTTACAATTTTAATAAAACAAGTATTTATGACGTTACTGTTTGAAACTTGTAGGCCTTTGCTCCCAGTTCCAGTCCTGTAGGTGAAAGCGAGCTCACCCTTCAACATTTCATGGGAAAACAAAAATGGTAAGCCCCTATTAACACTCCATTTTTAAAAGTCTATTTTGATCCTGACAGAAGTTCAAAGAAGGCCCCATCCCTTTAAAACATTGTGTGAACACTATTCAGGTTGGTAGAGGCTCTTGGTCCATGATTTAGAACCGTCGGACAATGAAAAAAGAGCAACGAACAGTCGTGGTTTTGGCCCAAGATGCGGGAGGACAATCAAAATATGGCTTTCAAGTGGTCCGTTAAAGCAAGGAAACAAATGAAAAGATGAGACCAAAGAAAATCCCAATCAACGTGCCATAACAATTTTGTTGAGAAAACATGGTCAATGGAAGGAGCTTTTCCAAATTGCAAAAAGGTTAAAGGTTGGAAACATTCGACGGGAGAGATGAGATCAAAGGAAGATCTAAGGTCTCAATCAATTTCACAAAATGAACTTGTGTGGGTAAAACTATGATTTCAAATCGTGAAAGGTGGTCCTGGCCCTGAAGAATCAACGGTTCTGATAAATAAAAGAAGATATCTATGATTGTGGTTCATTTCACAATACAAACTAGCGAGGATGAAGACCATGATCTTGCATTGCAAAAAATAGTGGGGCCCACTCAGATCAACTGTTACATGGAAAGGTCGATCATGATCGATGATCGAAGGCCAGCCTTGGTCTAAAACAGTTCGTTGAATTCAGATAATAAAGTTGGCAGAAAAAAAGATGGAACGTGGACAGTGGGTGTGAAATATTCCTCAAATATGAAGGCTGAGAAGACTTCCCTAGGTACAGGCTTCACATCCAATGCGAAGATGACAGTGGAGGATATGTTCATACATGTAATCAGCCTCTTGGCGGATGCATTGATACCTCCAAGCACCGTCTTTGATAAACCTGAGGTGAAGGTCTCGTCCAATAACTCTAACTTCCTTGAATCCACAGATTTGGCACGTGGTCCACATGGGAAAAGTAGTGGGGAAATAGGAGGAGCAAGTTTTTAAATGGTGAATTAAACCTCTACACAAAGTTAACAGAAGCCACAAACTAAGTCCACTCAGAGCCACTGTCACAGTGAGTGAAAAGGTAAGAAAGGTCAAATCCACAGTCCTTCAAACTAGCTTGGCAGCCGCATGGGAAGTGCTTAGAGTCATATCCATTATCGGATAATATAATTGAACATCAGAAGAGAATATCCCCACCCTGGCATCACATAGGATAATGTTGAGTCAATTGATATTCAAGACTATATCCATCCCCAGGCCATTTCAGCTTTCCCTATAAAGCTCCATCTTCTGAAGTTGAACAAATAGTGAAGCTAAAAGTTGAACTCCAAGGAGTGTTGAGTCCTTTCGCAGAAAGCCATGGCTGTGTGGTTTGAGAAATTAGTTTGAAAAGGGGTATTGATGGTTGGCAACCATGAAAGTGTGTTCCTTCATCGTCTTGGTTATTTACACTGGGAATTCACCAACCACCGGGGCACATATGTTAAATATAGAGGGAGGTTCACCTGCTTCTACACAGCTCGGGCCTTGGAAGTTCTATGCGTGGGGTTTGACATCCCAGCAGCCTCTCTCCAATGCTTCCAGTCATAGTCACGACCTCTAAAATCTCATCTGACGATGGTGGCAAGACTGTTGGAGAAAATGCTCACCCTGGGACCATATAGGTTCGGATCCTTCGGCACCAGCCCTAGAATCTCCACTTGGCTACTTTGTCGTTGGTGAGAACAAGGTCAAACTTACACCCAGCTGCATGGCCTTCGAGAAAACCCTCCTCGTAGGAGGAATAAACTAGTTCAAGGATGATAAGCTTCTTAAGTCGTTTATCATCACCAAATGCATGACCACCTTTTTCCCATCCTCCTCCTATGACAGTGTTCCCAGATGAAGGAGGGGTCCGGAAAATGATCGGGCGACGAGACTTAAGTCTTCTTGTCAGCATTTGAGTGACGCGGTCTGGAAGAAGCAAGTTGGTCAAAGAGACAAAAAGGTATATTCGAAGTGACCTGATTGGACAATGGACCATCGGCTTGCAACATGGGGGATCGCTTTCACAGAGTGGGGAGGAATAAAACTCTGTGCTGTCAGTCCGCATTTTCACACGTTGTAACTCCATAATGCTTGTTTGTATTTGTAAAATGTGGCGATAGTCCCACTCTATATATTTTTAATTCATGATTGTGACTAGAAACAATCTATAGGTTTGTTTCAGAGAATAGTCTCAGCACTAGAATAGTATATATACACTCCTGAAAGAGGGATAAAGGGTTGAGATTTGGAAGGTTGCGGAAAACCTTCAAGGGCTGAGGCTCTCCGTTCTAAATAAGATTTGATTCCAATGTTATGAATACAATTGTAGAGGAAGAGTTGTTTCTTAAACCAGAGAATCATGTCTTGTTGCTTCTTTCAATATGTATCTTCTTTATCTGAAAGGTATATCTTGTTTCCATTCCAGTTTGTTGATTGCTTTCATGTTTGTAACTTAGTGTATAACACTTTGGAATTCATACTTTCTATGCTTCGCCTGTTGTTTTAGAAATTTATCAAAGTTTCTTCTAAAGTTACGTGGAATTCATCTCCCTGGTGCTCCACGTGATGGGTTGTTCTCTCTTATATTCTAAACGCCCGCTAAATATCTCCTGATTATGAGATCGGCGGCTATCTTGCCTCTGTCTGCAACCTAACATCATTCTTTCCCTCTTGCAAATGTTCCCTACTCAAGTTTTAGACTCCATTACCAATGGTCCCTTTCCTTTATAATGCCACCTATGTCTCACGCCACTCTACTTTGTCCCATTTCAGGAGTTCGGTCTCCTGACCATCCATGAGTGAATATCTTACGCGAAGTAAAGATCTGAAGACAAGGGAGAGATCCCTCTTTGACTGCGCAAGGTCAGAGGCACAGCCTAAAGTAGTTCTGCTGTTGCACTGAGAGCAGGCCCTCTGCTCAACCTTGGGGCTCAATTCTGATGCTAACAAATTGGCATTGTTGCCGGGGACAAAATTGAAGATCCTCCCTAGGAAAAAAGACATGGTTTTAGTTATGAATCTTGATGGAGAACAATGATCAAACATCAAGAAGGTTGAGCACTTTTCACCTAGTGAATCCACTCTTGAAGGGTTTATACTTCAGTGACTCCACTGGCAGTACGACCCAAAAATAAAATGATCAAAAAAATATGGGCAAGCTCCGTCCAAAATGTGGACCTCTTATAAGGATTAAAGAATGCATGGTGGAAGGTTAAGATGCTCAAGTATACATTTGTTCCAAGAAGATTTGTTCTATATTGTAAGTTTGTTCTTATCCTTCCCTAAATTTATCAGAACAATATTTTATGGTTCAAATCATTCTAAACAGAGCTATGAATATATTTCTATTTATCCTTCTTTACAAACCGAAAGTGTTGCATCGTCTTGCACTTCTGGTTTTGACCTAGATTTCTCTCCAGAGGTCCTAGATGTCAAAGATCTCCCCTCTAAAATTCATGAAACCTTGGTCGATAGCGTAGCTATCATGCCTAACTTGGTCTCTTCCATTTCTCCAAGACGGTACAAACCACTACAACTGCCTCCCATCCTCCATGAGTTTCCTGCGAAACATTATCCCCAAATTTGATGGAAAATCCAAAGACTTCACCGCTGAGAAGCATTTACAAGCCTTTGAAAATTTCTCTGACCTTTTTGAAATAGAATATGATGATGTCTGCATGAGGAATTTTTCCCAATCCTTGCAAGGGTATGCTAAAGAGTGGTTCAGGCACTTCCATCCTAATTCCATCAACACTTGGGAGGAGTTTTCTTGCACTTTCTTGAAGTTTTCGGGTAAGAGAAGGCCACTAGATCAAATACTTTCATAATTCTATTCCCTGAAGAGACATGAGGGTGTGACCTTAGATAATTTTAATAGAATATTTTCCAAATTTTATTTTAACATACCTAAGTCCAACCTCTTGAGAACGCTCCTAAGATCTATTATGCAGCCACCTTTCCTCCTGAGATGTCCTTGCTTCTTTTGGAAAGAAAATCAACCAATTTGCAGCACATGTTTGTTGATTGTCTGGAGGTTGAGGAAAACCTTAAGATGTCCAAAAATTTGTCAGATCAGGACAATGGTGGTGAAAAAAAAGATACATTAAAATTGGTTGGGCCCTATAAGCAGAATGAAAAAGGCATGTTCTTTGAAGACTATGACACGTGCCACCTCGGAGCCATAAAAGGCGATTTTAAGATGGAATTTGGTGCACTTGTGTATGATGAATATGAGGAAGAATACCTGCAGACTATAACTGAGAAGCTAGCCATTGAACCAAGACCTACTGATGGAGAGGACCAAGATGCTATGTGAAATCGGGAGGTTAAAGTAGAAAAGGGCGATAAGGACACTGAAGGTGATAACTTATCCTTGTGTTATGCCTCATGTGAATTAATACGGAACATGATTAAAGCCTCTAAGCAAAAGCAGAAAGAAGGGGAGATGGTCCAGTCTAGAGACTTGTATGGAAGAGAGGATAATAAAAATAAGCACCGAGGCAATCCCTCTCCAGTTACTGATACATCGGGGGTTTGTAATAAGGTGTCAAGTCATGGAGAAGGATGCAGAAGCCCTTAGATAAATACATTTTTTAATGTTCTCCCTTTAGGAATATTGCCCCATACAAGAGGAATATGTCTACTCGATTCCGCTGTAGAAAAGGAGGTCCTCCCTCTTGAAACACACCAAGATATCGTTGCAAAAATTTCAGGTGAAAAGAGAGATGTTTCATTAAATAAAGATTCTATGGGCCCTCTCTTACAATTGTCCAAGTATCATCCTGAAAGACCACCAGAAGGAAGGATTTTCGAATAGCTATCCTATGAGTGGAGGATGGAATATGTTGGGGGTTGCCATGTTTTCTATGACCCCATAGCAGAATACATAGAAGGGATAGGTAACGGTAACTGTAGCAGGGATTTCTCCTTGCTACAGGGGAAGGAATGGCTCCCTTATGTCTATGGGACAGAACGGTAGGTTCCTGCTTGGAAAAATTCTGAAAGGAAAAACAGAATGTAAAGAACAGAAATAAAAGCAAAGATGGAGAACCCCTCTACAAACAAAGGTTAGGGTTCCACTTCCAATTATCTACAAACAATGATTAAGCTACAGTAAACCAAAATACCTGCAAAACAAGTTAGGAAATAAACCTGCAAATAAAATCATGGTTTAGAAAACAAAGAAACTACTAAGAAAATAAACAAAACAAGAAAACATAGTTATACCTTCTCTTTGGGTGGAAATGGGCCACCATGCCCTAGCTTGTGGAAGCACCTCTCTTGGATGGGGGAGCTATGGCTCAATGAAGATGGATGAGAGGGAGTGTGGGTGGCTTGAGAGACAAAGGGTCTCACAGAATCCACAGGCAGCATAACAGTATGCAACGGAGAAGTGTTTTGAGAGTGACCCCCCACCCTCCTTTTATAGCTTGTTTGGGGTTTTAGGGTTTTAAGCCCTTGGTCCAGGCTTTAGCCCCTTTTTTGGGCTTTTAGCCCCTTTTGCTGTAATTTTAGCTCATTTTAGGGTTTTAGCCCCTTTTTAGGGGATTTAGCTCCTAGGAGAGTATTTTGGGCTCCTTTTTGGGGTTTTTAAGCCCTTTTCTTCATCCTTAAGCATTTTTTAGGGTGTGGGGGTCTAATGGAGGGTCGTGAAGTGGTGTCCTTGGGTGGTGTACATCATGGAGAGCTTAGTGAGGGATTTTTTGGGTTAATAGATTTCCCCCTGATGTGTGAGGGTAGGAGCTCATCATATGGCCGACGGACATCATAGGATTTGCTGTGGTGAGGTGGTGCTTCCGGGGCTGGGGCATGGTGGCTTTTAGTTTTTGTATTAATATGGTTCCCATCAATGGGTGAGATACAAATAATGTGTGACATGTATATGGATGAGGTAGGCATCCCCATGCTCATGACAATGTCAAAAGAATAATTTGATCTATGCTCTAAAATACAATACTGATCTGGTACATTGGACCTTGATCTGGTATGTCCTAAAATAAAATACAACTGATGATACAATAATGGTTGCCTCAATGTGGGGCTGAATACAATACTAATCTAGTACATTGGACCCATGGCATTCTCATGGAATGCTATATCTTCATGACTGATGGTCTGCTGGATCTGGAATGGTACATAGCTATGTGGACTTGCTGATTGAGAGTTAGAGTCTCTGTGGTACAAGTATGCTGCATCAATCATAAAGGTATATCGAAGTATTGTTGGGGCTTCTGAACATTGTCTCCAACGCAAACCAAAAATCACGAGGGACATAACCTGTTTAGGTCCCTCGAATAGACTCATCAATGTGTTAAAGTCAGGTGACATCCGGGGTCTTCAACCAAGTATTGTGCGGACCAAACCCTATACGAATCTCAATGGTGCGATGATGTAATTGGAGTCGAGCACGTGAGAAACAACCATCCCGAGAGGCACTAAGGACTCCTCTCAAGTGGTCCAAGGAACTCATCAATGAGGTTAATGAAACCAGGATACAGGGACCTCTAGGTCTATCCTATGGAATATATGTGTTGTCGTCGACAGAGTGAGACCTGCCCTTAGTCAAGTAAATGATATTTCCTTGACGACGAGCGCGAGGGAGATAACCAAAAGGTGTGAGACAATCTACAGACTGACCCACTAAATGGGGGAGGGGGAGGGAAAGAATTGAACAGGGGTAGGGGGAGTGTGATAGACTCAAACTTCCTTTGTTCAGAGTATGATGATAGGGTGGACTAGGTAGCAAATGAAACTTGACTCATGGGAATGGGATCACAACTGTAATACCAGGAATGTCATTGCAGATGGGAAATAATTGGAAGAGGTGGATACTTTTGATATTGATGGCATCCAAGAAAGACACATTACAGAGTACTCTAAACAAAGGCGACCCAAAGGGGGAATGCTGGAAAACTATTTTCTGTGGGGTGGTGTCTAGGGACACTGTTATGGTATGATCTCGTGGATTTTTGGTGAGACTGAGAAGGTAAATTCTTGATGGTGCTTTCAATTTTAGAGAGTATGAAATCATGAAGAATACTCCAGTGGGGGCTCTTTTTCATTGGTAGTCTCCTATTCCCAAAAAAGGATAAAAGTATACATAGGATAGCTCGCCCATCTTGGAGGGGATGAGAGACTTCTTTACCATTGGTAGTCCAATCAGGCCGAAAAAGGTTAAATCTATATTGACTGGACAGTCATTCAGATACTTTTACGAGCATGAACGAAACCAAGTTTGCTCGGCAATCTTTTCTTGGTAAGAAGGCTGGAAAAGAGCTTAATGACAACCCTTGGTGAGATTTTTCATAAATTGCGGAACCTCTGCCCAAGAAAGCATAAAAGTATGCAGAGGGGAATAGTCTTGGCTTGAATACGCCAAGGAAGTCCTCTTCAATTGATGGTCTACATGGTCTGCAAAAGGAGGTAAATGAGACAATGTAGATGCCCTTTCCTATACTTTAGCGAGTGGGAAAGGAAGCAGCTACGCTTGGCTGCCTTTTCATTGTTTTTAGGAGTAAAAAAAGAGCTTAAATGAAACTCTAGTGCGGTCAACCCATTGCGGTGGCACGGGTGGTGCCCCATGTCAAGATGGTGGATAGAGGTCCAAAGGTCATCTGTGTAGTATGGACGGAGCAAAAGGCTCTCAAACATACCAATACATGTGTGGGATAGGTCGAGGCAGAGGCTCGTGATTCAGTGTGACAGAGGAATGCAAATCGAGGTGTCTCTCAGACAGAGGTCAAGAGAGAGTGTGTGTGTGTTATGGTGGATGGACTTGACTACATGCGATGTGAGTGCAAATCCAGTGGCAGTTATATGCCGAATACCTACAAGAAAAGTAAATCATTTTGTGGACAATGGTCCAGAAGTCCGCGTAAGGTGCAGTGGATGAAGAGACAACTATGTGTTAAAATAAAAGTAAAAAAAAAACATTCCTTAACGAGTGGTGGCCCAAGAACTCACCTGAGTAGTGATTGGGAAGTGTGATACAAGTACAGGTTCATAGACATGTGCATCGCCATGTCATGGCTCGTAAATCGAGGTGACGTGTCGGAAATGGTCCTAAAATTGATTTATTAAACATGAGACAATGGTCTCATAAAGAGATAGAGGGTGGAATTCTCAAACCAATGGCATAAACGATGTCTCAAACAGAGTCTATATGGTCCTATTATGTCGATCGGAAGAAATTAGGTCAAATGGGGCCTATATAAGGGTGGGGTCCACTTGATGAGGTGTCATTGTCACTGTTCATTGTGGAGTTGGAGAGGTGGTCCCTAATTCTTCATTTGTTGACTTCTCTTGATTTGACCGATGGTTTTGAGTGTCGTGACTTATAGGTAAGAGCTCTCACTAAATCTCAGCTTTTTGGTGGTTTACTTTCTGGATTTGGTCACCCAGAGGCCCTCCATGAGTAGTTTGGGGTTTCATGGGGGCCAAGTCGCACCTTTTGAAGGAAAAGGTGCACCCTGCACACATCTGTGGGGCAATTTTGAGTGCCCTGGGCACTCATTTTTCCCAAACAAATGCGCCTTGGCCTCTTTTTGGTGTTTTTTGATGATGGCAGTGGCTTACATTAGGGTTTTTGCTTGTGCACGATGGCAGAGATCAGGTGATGAGAGAGAGACTGCAAGAGTCTCAAGGATGCATCCTTACATGATGGGAATGTTAGAGATACATTAGCCCATTGCGGATTGCTGAAGTTTATGAGGATACCTCTCATGTGGAGCTTGCGTTTGCTGATGCAAACACTGGTGAGTTTCTGGGATGTTGATGAGGAGGTGTTCCTCTTTCAGGGCCAGCGCATCGAGATTACGTTGGAAGATGTATACTTTCTTGCTAGGCTCCCCATGTTGGGAGTTGTTTGTGACTTGGCACCTATGTTCTCTTGGGGGGAGACATTGGAGGAGTTGTGTGATCGGCACTGTTACGCTACGGCGTACGTGCGCAGCTCCTACATCCTAATGTGTGACATCAAGGATTTGTCCACACGGGTAGTGGGGACCTTATTGCAGCATATCTTGGGTTCCACGGGGAGCCATAAGATCTCTGGTGGTCAGCTACATCTAGTAGAGCATGCTATAGGTGGCACGTACTATGCATGGGGCCAAATGTATCTGCAAGCTGTTCGGCGTCAGCTGAATAAGTCAAATACTTTTGGCATTGGTTTTTGTTTTGGTTCCTTCCCGTGTGCTTTCTTTTTTGAGAAAGTACCTACACTTCATCCTCATCAGGCTGTGCAGGATAGTGGTCCACGGGAACCACGGATGTACAGATAGTGTCAGATGATGATCCAAGAGGGTGGCGGCAGAGTGGGTTGCTTTTTTTACTGAGGAGTTGTTGGAGCAGTGGCACCAACTTCCTGTAGTGATTGAGGAGTACCCGTATGTGAGTATGGACTACTAGGGAGACCCTGAGATGCCTTGACCTCATGGCCAGGATTGAGGACCAGCTGGTATGTATGTGTGATGTTTTTATGTTCATCTTTATACATATTGTATTTGAGCCGGTTGGTATTTTGTATTATTGATGTATGTGGAATGATGTTGTCCTTGTTTGTATATGTAGATATTGGTCCTTTCCTGCTACACAGGCATCAGAGGCAGGTTGTTGCCATAACTCCTGCAGCGGTTCCTGCCAGGAGCTCCTGCAAGTGGCGGTGGGAGATGGATGGAGTGCTACTATATCTAGAGTAGCTTGCTACTAGAGTTTCAGATGATGGATGGCAACATCTGAGTAGTGATATGATCGTCGTTATTCACAGCCTTCCTTCAGAGTTGACTGGTGTGATGAGGAAGATGGAGATGGCTTGTGAGCACTTTTGTCAGGCGACGAGAGGATATCTTCCTCCAGAGGAAGAGTCCTCTAAGGAAGATGATGACATCGAGTCATATGATGAGTATGAGTCGAATTAGTAGCCTAGTGGGGTTGTCCCTAGTGCGTTGGTGCGCTTAGGGTTTTTTGTGTCACTATGTATATCCTCCTGAGAAAGCATATGTGGCTTCATAGATTGTATTGGACATGTTTTGGACATGCGAATGATCTATTTATCTATATATTTTTTACACATGTGGATGTGATTTTGTTGGAGCAGGGCCCCGCAGCTACAGGAAAAGCTGCTATTTTTGGTAGAAGATGGACAATTTTTGGAGGAAAGATAGTTTTGGTGATGCCGATAAGCTAGTGATATAAGAGATGTGATGCGATAAAGGTATGACGCCGTAGCACATTTCCCGCCGTGGATCGTGGGCCAAAAATTGTGGCGGTCGAAACAAGAAAGTCAAAGGAAATAGTACTTGAAGCGGCCGAGAAGAGAGCTCAAACTTTGCATTTAAGGCAGAGGTGATGACAGGAGGGCTCAGCTACCCTTATAAATGGAGAAGGAGCAATGGGCCGAGGTATTAAAGATAAAGGAAAAATAGGGAGCGATTGAGGATGTGGCACCCATACTCGCGATCAGCACCGGAAATCACGGAAGACTGCAGAAAGATGTGGTGTGACTAGTAAGCGGTGGTTCAAAGTACAGATAGGCCGACTGTCATAATTAGGGTTTTGGGTTACTATTGGGATAGGCCCACAGTTTTGTATCACAGTGAGACCTTTGGGCCACCTATTTAAGCATGTATTTTGTATTATGAAAGGTTGGTCGGGTTGATACTAGTTGTCGTTAGTATTGTGGGACATTGAGGAAGAGTCGAGCTCTGGTTCTGTCATTAAGTCTGTAGTTATCTTACTGTAATTAGTGGTCGGCTCCTTGAGCATGAATGTAAAAATCCGCAGGGATTGAGAGAGAGAGGAAGGGTATATTGTAAGAAGAAAGCATTATAGGAAGAGAAGAGATCTAAGAGAAGGGCTCCTAGTTGTGTGCGTGGAGTTTCCTAGAAGATCTCAAGCTGCATAAGAGGTTGCAGCAGAACTGTGTTTACTCTCTAAAAGATATAATACAAACACAGTTCCCATGGTTGTAGATTCTCCCTTGGAGGTGAACCACGTAACATCCATGTATTGTGCGACTGTTTTATGTGATTGTGCTCTACTTATTTGCTATCTATTAACAGTTGCATGAACTTTGCTTATCAGTAATGAATGTATGTATGCTATCCTTCAGTTTACAGTAACATAGAAGGTCAAATGCGAGTTGAATGTGTTGAGTATTTTGTATATGAGTTTATCAGTGCTTGATTCATGATAGCCAATGGCTATAGTGTTAAGTGACTTCTGTATATTTAGTTCATCGAGTTGAGCATAATTGATGTTAAGCATGTTAAACTGTAAGAGCTTAAGTGAAGTTGTTTAACACCCTAATGAAGGTTAACTGAGCTATTATACCCAGGTAGGAAGCCTTTGGAACTTGAGAGTTGATGAGCATATTGATTCTTACCGTAGGAAATATCGCAGTGTAGAAAGACGATATCGCACTGTTGAGGGGAGCTGTGGTGTGAGATATCGTAGGTTAAGAGTTGAGCAAAAGGGAAAGTTTGCGCATCATCCTAGAAGCTGTGATGCGATAAGAGTCAGTCCCATAGTAGAGTTAGCTAGGAAGAGAGAAACAACCCTTGCTGAGAGATTTAGCTTGTTAGTTAGAGCCAAGAGAACCTAGGATGCTATAGAACCTAGTTGAAGAAGCCTGATTCTTCGACCACCCCATCTAGGATCACTTCGGGTGAGACTTCAGGCCATTCTGCGGTCTGTTGCCAAAAGGGCCAGTGAGCTAGGGGTTTTGTTGGTACAATAAAGTAAACCCGGGTCTACCCAGAAGAAACCCAACAAATGGTTTCGTCGCCAGTTTTGAACAAATTGAAGAGCTGATGTTCTATTGGAATCCTACTAAAGAAGAACTTAACTAGTGGGTTGAGTCTAAGGAAAGAGAATTTGCTGAGAAAGAAAAAAAGATTCCTAGGCTAAGTACAGAGGACTGGTTATAGAAACATATCTTCAAAGACCTCCATGCAATATTTTTTGTGACCTATGCAAATGAGTTGTACGATTGGTTGTCAAAGTTGAATGATAAGCATGTATTCAAGAAGAAAAGGAACATTGTCTGGACACCGGAGCTGATTCACACCATGAAGAGCGTAGATAATCCCATTTCATGGGCATTAGAATTCTAGCTTGCGAGTTTGCTGGAAGGTTTCATTACAGAGTTTGCAGTTGATCAAAGAAAGAGTTTCAGGGAAGCAGAGAGGTACTTCTTCAAGGGATATCGCGATCAGTACTTGAACTCTTTAAATTTGTACCTTAAGATGTTATTCTATGAAAAATGAGTACTGGATATATTCTCAAATGAATAAGTTAAGCAAGTGTAATGTCACAAGAGTTTGAGAGTGATTCTAAAGAAATTGGATGTACACATAGCGGTAAGAGATATAAAGTATATTTCAAATCTTCCTTCTTTGAAGATAGTTCAGACAGTACTAGAAAATAGAGTCAAAGTAATAGAGAAAGAACAGCAGGGGGTATCCCTTACCACCCTTATACCCCACAAAAACCAACCGGTACTCAGAATAATCCCACAGGAACTCCATCTAGTAGTTCACACACAGTACATACAACCTTTATACCATTTACACCGCCAAGTGGTAGTAATACAGCAAATCAGAATCCACCTTGTAGAAACAGAATGGGGGATGACATGAAATTACCTACCTTTAGGGGCACAGGGGCAGAAGACCTAGAACATCATTGGTTCCTATGTGAAGCTGCATGGACCATTAAACAGATCCAGGATGACAATACTAAGCTTGTCCAGTTGGCCACTACACTTAGAGAAAGAGCTTTAACATGGTATATGAAGTATACATCAGCGCAGAACAGAACACTCGCAGAGGTCAGGACTGCAATGATTAAGGAATTTAAGAAACCCAAGTTTGAGTCACAATGTATCACAAAACTTAAAGACATTAAACAGTTACCCACAGAGTTAGGATGGGATTTTGATCAGAAATTTAAAGCTCTGATAGACCAAGTTAGTTTTGAGTTTGCGCCGGAGCAGCATAAGGAATGGTTCATCATGGCACTGCTCCCTCATATCAGACTTCCACTAATGCAACAGAAACTCCATACGCAGGATGACCCATTGGAGATGGAAATGAAAATAGAGGCTTCACCTTTAGCTGAGACTAATGCAGGTATGACAAAATTACAGAATCAGTTAGCCAATCTCACTTTACAGCTACATGAGATTAAAAAAGGAAAAGAGTTTGAACAAGAATTATGGTGTACAAAGTGTAAAGGACATGGCCATACCAAAGATAACTGTCCAGTATTTGTTGAGTATATAGCAATTGGGGCTCCTAACCCCTTAGTATAGAATCAAGGGCCATGGTGTGAAATCTGTAGAATAAGAGGACATAGACCACAGGAATGCCCTTTACTTCAGAAGTATGTACAAACTCCTAAGAATTTATACTATAACTTCTGTAAGTCAATAGGACATGATGAAAATAATTGCAGAGCTTATGATCTCATGATAGAGAGAAAACATGACTTCTACAGAGCCCAGTCAGAGACATCAGGACCAGCAGTAGGTCCACAGCATGAACCGGCTCATGATGGTCATGGTGGAGGCTTTGGCTATGGCCGTGGACCGATTGTTTGTTACAATTGTGGATCCATAGGACATTATGCTAGGGATTGTCAGAACCCTACTACAACATGTAAGTATTGCAAGTCCTATGATCATACTATAGAAGAATGTCCTATCTTGATAGCCAATATTAAGGATCCTAAGCTAGCAGTAAACCAGAATATTCAGCTTATTGCTAATGAGCAGAAAGAATGAGAACCAAGAGTTAATATTGTGACTCGCAGCGGTGGTTCTACTAGTAGGACATCGTAGGATGCCTAAAAGAATACAGGTCCGAAGTGGGTGCATAAAGCCACTGATAAATCTACACCACTTGACCTATAGAAGAACAAAGAAACATTTCAGCAAGCTAAAACTTTCTTTACTGACCCTACACCATCAGGATCGCAGATATTTCCTTATAGGGGTGAACTGCAGCGAAAACCTTGTGGCATTAGTCCTGTGCAGATATCGTAGGCTACCACATCTGGAAGGTGCGAAGATGATGAGTTGACAAGAAGTGTACAATCCTTCCTGCGGAGCTTCTTGAAACTCGTAAGAAATGAGAAATCAATAGGAGAGCTTCAACGCATCATAGATCAGTGTTAGTAGTCTTTTTCTGTGAGTAGTACACAGTGTTCTGTTCATAATATCATGGGCCGTACAAGAATGGGAAGAGAAATGAGACTCACGACACAAATTGGAGAGTTTGAAATGGATGATGTAAATGTTCTTACTAAGCAAACATGGGAATAGATGGGTAGTCCTAAGTTATCCAGATCACCTATCCATCTGTGATTAGCCAATCAGCAGAGGGTATCGCCACTGGGTCGATTACCGCAAGTACCAGTTGATATTGATGGAGTTCGCAGCTTTGCAGATTTTGAAGTCATAGAAATTATTGGCAATAGCAGACCGTATCTAGATTTATTAGGTATTGATTGGGAATTTGATAACCTGGATATTATCAATTTGAAGAAAAGACAAATGAACTTTGAGGATAAATATATTCAAGTCATTACACTGTTGGATCCTTTTCAGGGTCCTCGATACATTGAACCTATCAGAGCAGAGGAAGAGGTGCGTAATATGGAGAGCCTCTATCAGATGACTGCTAACTAGAGTGATTATATCAATCCCACCATAGAAGGAAATATTAGTTAGCAATGTGATAGCTCATGCCCATCGGATTCAGATGCTGGTTTAGAAAATTGGCAGAACAGGATTTATGAAGTTTCAGCTTGCATATGTGCATTTATGACTAAGTCACTGCGATGGACTAGAATAGAGATTAAGGATATTCCATCCTTTGATGGCTTAGCAGATGTCAATGACTTTTTACAGCAGTTTGAGCAGGAAATCCCTAACGAGCATAGGATGGCAGTTATTGACCTTGTAGTAAGAGCCACACCTGCAAGATGGTGGCATGCACATAAAGAAAATATCACATCATGGGATGATTTTAAGAGATTGATGGTGATCAGATTCTCCAATGACAAGGAGATTTTACAGCAGAAATATACAGGCAAAAGTGACCCCAGGTCACATATTAAGATTTGTGAACGGAATTGGTCGAACATTCCAGAGGATGAATGGGTTCATCTATTCATTCACACTTTAGACACAATCGCAAGGAACTAGTACACTGAGAGAGAGTTGCGTAGAGGAACAATTACATGGCCAGTTATGATAGACAGCTTTGTACTCACTTTCACTTTTGAATCTAAGTATCCAAGCATTGATCAGGCTCTAGAGATTATAAAGACCAAGATATTTAATGACTGTACCCCACCAATGTATGCTCAGCATGATTGGGCCATCCAGTTAGAACATGCGCTAGGTTGTTACAACTTCGCAGAAGAGCTAGGTGATGAGGATGAGAATATTCATAGTATCAACATTCCAGAGTCAGAAGGGACTCACGAAGTTGATGGACCAAAGCTAAAAATTCCAGCTATCACAGAGCCTATTAAGATTAAAAAGATCAATATTGGCACAGAAACAAAACCAAAGTTTGCCTCTATTGGAGACTATTGCGATGATGAAACGGTAGGACACATCGCAGATTTGTTACATGAATATCAGGACTTATTTCCCACTAAGTTTATAGATATGAAGGGAATAGTAGGAGATTTGGGAGTCATGAGGATACCTTTGAAAGAATATGCTAGGCTAGTTTAGCAGCATCCATACAGATTAAATCCTAGTTATAAAGAAAAAGTTAAGGATGATATTGATAAGATGCTAGCAGCAGGCATCATTGAGACAGTAGAAGAGAGAAAATGGGTTAGTCCCATGGTTATGCAGGAAAACAAAACTAAAGGAGAAATTAGGATCTGTGTCAATTTGCGCAAACTCAACGACGCATCACTTCATGACCCATTTTCGACACCTTCTACTGATGAAGTTTTAGACAATGTGGGAGGACAAGAGATCTACTCATTCACTGATGGCTTTTCAGGCTATCACCAGATAAGAATCCATCCAGAGGATCGACATAAGACCACCTTTGCGATAGAATGGGGCTCATTCTAGTATACGGTAATGCCCTTTGGTCTTAAAAATGCACCAGCTATTTTTTCTAGAGTAGTAGTTGCCATCTTCAAGGAATACATCAATAAATTCTTAGAAGTCTATTTCGATGATTGGACTATATTTGGATTAATCAAAAAGCATTCATGAGATTTAAGGCTCATGTTAGAGAAATGTAGGCAATATCAAATTTCTCTTAACTTGAAGAAATGTATATTATGTGCACCATTTGGTATTTTGTTGGGTCATATTGTTTGCAGACAAGGCTTGATGGTAGATCCTGCAAAGATCGCCATCATTGTAAATATTTCAGCACCCAACTCAGTCAAGCAATTGAGGACAGTGCTTGGTCATACAGGGTATTATAGAAAATTCATCAAGGGCTATTCAAAGATCACAGCACCTATGGAAAAGCTGTTAAAGAAAGAAGTGAAATTCCTATGGAATGAGGAATGCCAACAAAGTTTAGACACTCTTAAAGAGAAGATGGTTACAGCACCCATCTTAGTATTTCCCGATTGTAACAAACCATTTCATGTACATGTGGATGCATCCGAAATCGCACTGGGGATTGTATTAACACATCCAGGAGAAGGGGGTATCGATCACCCTATTGCGTACTCAAGCAGAAAGTTATCTACCGCAGAAAAGAACTACACCACTACAGAAAGAGAAGGATTAGCTATGGTGTATGCTCTACATAAGTTCAGGCACTACCTGTTTGGTGCCCCATTTAAGATGTTCACTAACCATTCCGCTTTAAAGTATTTGGTGAATAAGCCAGTGTTAGGGGGAAGGATCTGTAGATGGTTACTCCTATTTCAGGAGTATGATTTTGAAATTATTGTAAAACCAGGGAGATTGAATGCAGGACCTGATCATCTGTCATGGATAGACTCAAGAAAAGAGCCAAGTAATCTAGAGGATAATCTGCTAGATGTGCAATTGTTCTCTATCCATATCATAGATGAGTATTATGCAGATATTATTCACTTTCTCACTATAGGGTGGGCACCAGTTGATTTTACTAAGCAGCAAAAGAAATAGTTAGTTGTTAAAGCAACAGATTTCACTTTGATCGCAGGACATTTATACAAGTTAGGTCCAGATGAAGTCCTGCGCAGATGCGTTATGCCTCATGAGAAAGAGGCCATTATCATAAAAGCACATTCAAGTACCGTAGGAGGTCATTTTGCAGGAAAGCCGACTGCTCAGAAAATTCTAGCTGCAAGATTATGGTGGCCTACTTTGCATAAAGACACTAAGGAGTTTTGCAGATGCTGTGATATCTGCCAGAGGGTAGGAAAACCTTTGAGGAGAGATGAAATGCCACTGCGACCATAGATTACGCTGCGGGCATTTGACAAGTGGGCTATAGATTTCATGGGTCCTATCAACCCACCAGGAAAACGAACTGGTGCAAGATACATCATCACAGGAACAGAATACCTCACTAGGTGGGAAGAGGCCAAAGCAGTAAGGAATTGTGATGCTGCTACAGCTGCATAGTTCATTTTTGAAAACATCATAAGTAGATTTGGATGTCCAGCAATTTTGATGAGTGGTCAAGGCACACACTTTCTAAATCACACTATTGAGGCCTTGACGGAGGAATTTGAGATACAGCATCATAAGAGCACTCCCTACCACCCACAAGCTAATGGTACGGTGGATGCTTTTAACAAGATTCTAGAAAATGCTCTTACTAAGATCTGTAAAAACAAAAGAGATGATTGGGACCTCAGGGTTAATGCTGTGTTATGGGCTTATAGGACTACATGCAAGAAACTCACAGGACACACACCTTTCAGCTTGGTGTATGGACAAGAGGCTGTTATGGCTATGGAATATATTATTCCCAGTTTAAGAATTGCTCAAATTACCGAGATGGTTGATACAGATACAATGAATGAAAGATTAGCATAGCTGCTTGCCTTAGAAGAAGATAGATTCATCGTAGGAATTCATCAAAAAGTGCAAAAGGCACGAGAAAAAGCTTGGCATGACAGGCACATCAAGAGCAATATTTTTCAGACAGGAGACCTATTGCTCCTTTATGACAGCAAGTTTGTTAAGTTTCTAGGGAAGTTCAAGACACATTGGTTGGGTCCATATCAAATTCAGCAAGTCACAGAAGGAGGTGCAATTCAGCTCATTAAACTGAACAGGGAACGTGTTCCTACTTTAATTAATGGCAGTAGGCTTAAGCTTTATAGTGATAGCCACTCCACCTCCCAACCCTAACACATAGAACTAAGTGGTGCAGATGTACAGTGTAGTTGAAAGGAGGCATCGCACCCATAACTAGTCTACACTAGGTGAAAAAAAAAAGTTCTAAGTAAGAGGAATCGCGGTAGGAAAGTTTATTTTGCGCAAGTCATAGATGATTGTGGAGTTTTTGAACGTTGCGGAGTTTCACGACAAATTTTTGGTCCAAGATGATGCAGTGTGACATCGCAGCGAGGTGATGCTCCCCATGCTGTGGAGACGATTTTGAAAGGGAAAGAGGACTAGTCACTTCGCCTTCTGACAAGCAATTAATGTAGATATGATAGGTATACGTTGCTCTAGATTTGGAAACAGTACAATTATTTTCCTATATTTGGTAAATCTTGGTCGAGACCGTAGCTTGCGCATCATTTTCGAGGAAAATTTAAACAGATTTTCAGTAATTAATGAGGAGCAGGGCATGGGGTGTTGTCTTGCCCATGCAATAAATGCTGCCAACGGGTCTAGCCTAAGTGACCATTTCTTTAGAGATTACCACCTTCATTACAAATACACAGATCATTCAAACAGAAGGGTTACTTTTGCGATTTCTGAGAGTTATAGAGTAATTTGTAGAGTTTTCCATGTGTAGAGATACTCCAGTTATAGAGTGTTGGTTTCCCCATTTTTGCAGCCATTTCTAGTCCATAGTATCGCACTGGGTGGTTTATGTTCGAGACGCAGCCTTTAGAAGATGTCATGCGATGATTCAAGCGTGGTGGCCTTGACTTTGCTATAACGACACCGCCCAGGATTGTGAAATTAGGTGCAACATAGGTCAGGAAGATGCCAAGGATGAAGAGTCAAGCTTAGATAGTAGAAGAGTCCAGTTCAGAGGATGAAGAAGAAGTTCATATGGCAGCAGTATACATTTTTCCATGAGTCAAGGATGCACCAGATGTAACCATTCCCAAGGGTGCTAAGTTTCCTATTCCACTACCGTCAATTGATCCTTGCATAAAGGAAGATGGAGAACTGTTAGGATATGTCCCTGCTCTCAAATTTATAGACTATAACCTTGGAGATAGTAAGACATATCCTCAGTTTCAGCAAGATCAGTATCTTATGGTTCAGAGGAACTCGAGGACTGGTGCAGATGAGTTTGTTCCTATGGAACATGTCCAGATTCTTGAGCAGTCAGGCTTGATCAATTTGTTGAAAATACCACATTTTAGATGAGGTACAGAGGTTAATGTTGTGGTGCGTGTGCTACTTTCCTGTGTACATGGAGGTTACCTCTGGCTAGGTAACAGGGTTGATCTGAACATCGATTTTATACACCGCATCACTGGGCTGTCCAAGAGCGGTAAGGACCCTCATACACATATATCAAGGAAAAGCAAGGATACTAAGCTACCAGTCCTTCTAGTTAACAAGTATAAGCTACAGAGAGGAGGTTGGGCTTATGACCTCATAGCCTTAGTAGATGATACACTCAGA
Organism: Pseudotsuga menziesii; assembly: GCA_001517045.1. Lineage (NCBI taxonomy): Eukaryota > Viridiplantae > Streptophyta > Pinopsida > Pinales > Pinaceae > Pseudotsuga > Pseudotsuga menziesii. The sequence goes on from LPNX010033646.1 coordinate 160,198, forward strand.
TTTATAGCCAGTCTTCTTACAGGAAGACTATTAACTAAAGTTCACCTGAAAGAATTCACATGAGCAGTAATTCACCTTGCCGTGCAGGTCGCAGAAGGTGAACAATTTAATTGGTGTTTGTTTTTATTAAATGTTTTTCTTGAAAATTGTTTGGCAGCACAGGACGAGCGAAACCACACCTTCCACTTCTCATGGCTGCTTATATTATGTGCATAGCCAACCCATACCCAGTTTCTACAACTGTGAGGCAACGAGTGCAGAGGCACACGATATTCAAACTTATGGGAAAGCAATAGTCCAACCAAGAAAAAGATCAATATGATAATATTCTATGAATACTATAAGCTGTTGAAGCAAGTCATCCATGAGACACTGTGGATCAACACAGAGGTTGTTGACATGTATCACAATCAACTTGATTTCATTGCAGACAGGCATACAATCTATCTGAGGCCAAAAGTGTTTAGAAAGGACGGCTAGGCTATTGGATTGTTCAGGATGATAGCACAGGATGTAGAAGATGTCATCAAAGACTTTGCTGAAGTGTGGAAGAAGGCATTAGAATATGCCACAGTAGGAAATGTAGCAATAGAAACCGCACCGATAGATCCATTAGACAAAAGAAAAGGCCAGGTGGGTTTCAAGAGGAAAGATGCAGTAGAAGTGCCACTAGTGGCACAAAAGAAGAAAAAAGTCAAAATCTCAACGCCCACTATAGAAACCACACTAACAGAGGATGAGTATGATCTCATCGCAGCGAGAGTGTAGGAGAAGATGCGGGGCTCATTTCAGGCGATGCAAACATCGCAGGACAAGCTACAAAGCACGATAGATAAGCAGCTTCTGGAGTTGAAAGCACTAACTGAGAAGACTTCCATGACATAGATTCAGCCAGTCAAGGTGACAGCAGGAGAAAGCTCAAAACCATTGATTTCTTGTGAGGATTTCTTTGCAAAGGATCGCACCAATACAGTGCTGATACCACCAGGGAGCATCTGATTCCTTGTTTCGATGATTGATGTGTAGATACAGGTTAGACACCCTGTCGAGGTTAATCTGGCACAATTCCCCGTTGATCAACTACAGATGATCCAGTAGCAGATAGCCACAGAGCTCAGGGATAGAGAGCTTGTGACTTATAACCAAAACACTCAGCTGATACAACAGAATGCAGAGCTCACCGTAGGATTTCAAACAAAGGTGAAGGATTTAAGACTATATGAATAAAGATAACAGGATCTAAGTCAGGTCCTGTAGAACATCACATTGGAGTTACCCCAGTGTAACAAAGAGTTTGCCTTGCCTCTAATGCAGAAAGTAAGAAGAATTGCAAATAGAGCAAAGGCTCTGGAAGAGACAATGGTCAATATGGAGGAATACTACAAGGCGTAGATTGCTAAGCTTGAGGCTCAAGCACCAGGAACACTTGAGGTAGAAAAGGAAGCAAGGGAACAAGCCTTTAGAATCACTTCAACACAGATGAAGTGTGGCATAGATGATGCAAATTCATTGCTAGCTGATGCAATGAAGACATGGTCAGAGCTAGAAGAGCTCCCAGATAGACTGGATTTGTAGCAGAGCATCCAAAACATAGGGAATGCAATAGCAGGAATAAAGGAAGAAGTAAAGATATTAGGAGCTCTTGCAAATATGAAGAAGATGACAAAGATGAACCATTTGCAACCGGAAGCACAGCGGTTGCGAGAAAAAGAGATACAATTTAATAATATGCTTCAATCGTATCAAGAACAAATCGCAGAGCTGGTCGATATGGTTGAGAAGAAGGTCAAGGAGTTGAATGCAAGCAAGAGTGTAATTGATAGCATAGGAGACCCCATGATTATTCAATTTATGCTTGAAGCGGCACAAGACTGTATCAAAGCTATGGACCAAGATGTCATAGGACTCAAGGAGAGATTCGCAAGGACTTCATAGGAATCCAAGGAGAAGCTACAGAAAAAGAAAGCAGCTGTTAGTGGCTCGGGGATGAGCCACAAGTAAGTGTTAGGGGACTGTTGGAGCAGGGCCCCACAGCTACAGGAAAAGCTGCTATTTTTGGTAGAAGATGGACAATTTTTGGAGGAAAGATAGTTTTGGCAATGCCGATAAGCTAGTGATATAAGAGATGCGATGCGATAAAGGTATGACGCTGTAGCTCATTTCTTGCCATTGATCGCGAGCCGAAAATCACGGCGGTCAAAACAAGAAAGTCAAAGGAAATAGTACTTGAAGCGGCTGAGAAGAGAGCTCAACCACTGCATTTAAGGTAGTGATGACAACAGGAGGGCTCAATTACCCTCATAAATGGAGAAGGAGTAATGGGCCGAGGTATTAAAGATAAAGGACAGAAGGGGAGCGACCGAGGATGTGGCACCCATACCCGCGATCAGCGCTGAAAATCATGGAAGACTGCAAAAAGCTACGGTGTGACCAGTAAGCGGCGGTCCAAAGTACAGATAGGCTGACTGTCATAATTAGGGTTTTGGGTTACTGTTGGGATAGGCCCACAGTTTTGTATCACAGTGAGACCTTCGAGCCACCTATTTAAGCATGAATTTTGTATTATGAAAGGTTGGTCGGGTTGTTACTAGTTGTCGTTAGTGTTGTGGGACATTGAGGAAGAGTCGAGCTCTAGTTCTGTCGTTAAGTCTGTAGTTATCTTACTATAACCAGTGGCCGGTTCCTTGAGCATGAATGTAACAATCTGCAGGGATTGAGGGAGAGAGGAAGGGTATATTGTAAGAAGAAAGCATTATAGGAAGAGAAGAGATCTAAGAGAAGGGCTCCCAGCTGTGTGCGTGGAGTTTCCCAGAAGATCTCAAGCTACATAAGAGGTTGAAGTGGAACTATGTTTACTCTCTCAAAGATATAATACAAACATATTGGAGACATTTACCATCATACACACTCTTTTTGGTCAAATTGGCCTAGTTAAACCACTATCCTAAGTATAATTGACATTAATTGACATCAATGGAGCATTAATTGCCATCATCCAGTCACAACCACACTTACCTATAGTCAAGGAGGATAACTTAGCCTTCTCCTACAGTCAAGGAGGATAACTTAGCCTTCTCCTATAGTCAAGGAGGCTAACTGGAGCACTCCGGGGGTGATCTGAGTGATATTAATGCACCTAATTTCTAACTGGTGGTTACAATCAGTTCAACTAGTTAGTTAAGGCATCTCCTCTCATTAAATATATTATTTAATGATTATTTAATGATTATTTATTATTATTTAATGATATGGAATCAACAGGGTGCCTTCACCAACTTCTGATGGTCAGTTCAGCTTCAGTTAACTTCATCAGGGTTCATTGAAGTCATGGAGCACTAGCACTTGATGGTTGGCTTGCTATGACATGTATTTGATCTCCTTCAATTGAGATTTAGTCATTTATTGCACTTTGACTTCAGTTAGGGTTTGGTGAGTCAATTAGGGTTTTGGTCAAGTGGTTAACTGAGTGAGATTGAATGGCTAAGAGTTAGTTAAGCCAGACTCACTCATTGATTTCGAATTGCTTCCTTAGGTATTCGAATTCTTCATTGATTCAAGCTATTGCTTGACATTGTTATTGTAACTATTCATTGTTTATTGAATATACAGAGAGGAAACCATTCCGGTTCTGATTAACACTAATTCATGAGTATTTGTTGATTATTCTTTCATGAGATTGATTCTTAGTTCCTAGATCATGTGCAAGAATTAATATGGTATCAGAGCATACGGCGGGAAAAAGATCTATCTCTCAAAAACAAGCTTTTTGACATATTTCTCCATGAAATTTGAGCAATAGCTCAAAAATCTAGCACTGCACCAGAAGCCAAGGCTTACCACTCAATATCCCAAGTAAAGAACTTGTTGATCAAGCTTGCTTGATTGACTATGCTGGGTGTGATGAAATCCTGGAATGTGCAGGTTGTCTGACCTTATGGTGCCCCTTTTGTTTTGATTTGCAGGTTTTATCAGGTACAACTTCAAATGGACTCATCAATCCCTCTTCTCACCTCATTCACAAGCTATTCGAAATGGAAGTTGAAGATGATTGCATCTCTGAAGAGATGAGGTCTCTATGAGGTGTCTATTAAACTTGGAAAAGAGTCTTATGAGAATGATAATGACTAGCTAAATGATGGTGATAGAGCTTTTGGAGCAATATGTCTGGCCCTTTCTCCTAGCTTGTACTACCTTATTATTGGTTCTGCTGAATACCGAAAGGAAGTCTGGACAATATTGGACAAAACCTTTGGAAAGCACAATGAGGATCATAATAGTAATTTGGAGATTACATCTAGAACCACAAGATTTCTTTACTCAAAAGTCTCAGCCTCTACTCTCTCTGATGAAGTTGTTCAAGATGAAGATGAAGCAAAATCTTCTACACATTCAATTCGAATTGAAGAAAGTCTCCATGCAGTGACTCCTTCTCTTGATGCTCCGGAAGTTTATGAGATCTCTGATATCTCATATTCTCATATTGCTGAAACAGAAGAAGACATTCGAATCTCTGATATTGAAGAAAAATTCTGCTACACTTCCATGCAAACACTCTCCCATGATTTTCCTTTGAATTATGTGCAAAATTTACCAGTAATTGCTTCCGAAAGTGAAGAGAAATTTGATTTTTCTCCCTCTAATGTTGCTGCTGGTGTGCAAATATGTGATACCTTGGATATTTTGGAAGAAATATCAGATTACTAGAGTGATCTATTCACTCCCCATGATCTAGATTTTCCAGCAAAATCCTGTAGGATTGCATGCACCAAAATTCAGAATTTTGAAGAAAAAGACAACTGTGCATCCACCGTCTCGGTTGACCATAATTTTGGATCTGATATGAACCTTATTGGATCTAATATGATCTTATTTGTATCTGATCTGATATTGCTTGGTTCAAAATTTCAGGTTCATAAACCTTCAGTACTGCTTGTAGCTATTCTCATCAATGGTGTGAAGAAACAAGTACCGCAAGTCTCTTACAAAACTGCTGCTGGGGATTTGATTTCATTTCATAGTTTTGGATCTATTGTGAACTTATTTATATCTGATTTACATTCTGATCTGATATTATTTTTTTCATATTTTAAAATCTAGGAGCTTTTAGTCATGCTTGTAGCTGCTCTCACCAACTCCAATGTGAAAAATCAAGTACCACAGTTCTTCTTCAATTTTGCTGCTGGGGATTTGGTGTTAGTTTCCTCTTATGAGGTTGCTGATATTTTATTTTGTGAATTATTAGCTATTTATAAAGATATATCAGATTATGGAGCTCAAGCATTCACTCTCCAGAGTCCCAGGGATTCTCTACCTTTGGTCACATGCTCATCTCCTCACAGAACTAGTAAAGAGGAAGACATTCTGCATCCGCTTGGACACTTGATCCTAAAAATTGGGGATTATTTTACCACTCATGGTTTCCTATTCAGGGCTGCAACATATAATTTTCTTGATTGTTCCACACATGGTTCGAATCCTCAAGAACCTTTTCTCTCTCTTCAGATGATTTCAGTTGCTCTACATGGGTCCAGTTTTCACCGTGCAGCTGTTTATATTTCTGATTTAGTTGAGTGCATTGTTATTCTTCCAAAGTGGAAGATTCCTCTAGAAATATTCATTTAGTTTGGATTCATAGGTTCACATGCACAATCTCAGGATGTTGCTGCATAGAAGAACCAATTCTTGATTTACTGCTTAGTTTGAGGGGGGGTATTTTTCCCATGAGGTTTTCCCCGTTTCCTTGGTTATATTAAGCAGTTACTTTATTGTACAGGGTGACCTATGGCCTTTGTTGCTAGGGCCCTAGCATTTTTATGCACCTATGTTTTCTAACTCTTCTTGAGTATAGCTTAAGGGGGGGTGTTGGAGACATTTACCATCATACACACTCTTTTTGGTCAAATTATCCTAGTTAAACCACTATCCTAAGTATAATTGACATTAATTGACATTAGTGGAGCATTAATTGTCATCATCCAGTCACACCCATGCCTACCTACAGTCAAGGAGGCTAACTAGAGCACTCTGGGGGTGATCTAAGTGATATTAATGAACCTAATTGCTAACTGGTGGTTACAATCAGTTCAACCAGTCAGTTAAGGCGCCTCCTCTCATTAAATATATTATTTAATGATCTGGAGTCAACAAGGCACCTCCACCAACTTCTAATGGTCAGTTCAGCTTCAGTTAACTTCATCAGGGTTCATTGAAGTCATGGAGCACTAGCACTTGATGGTTGGCTTGCTATGACATGTGTTTGATCTCCTTTAGTTGAGATTCAGTCATTTATTGCACTTTGACTTCAGTTAGGGTTTGGTGAGTCAATTAGGGTTTTGGTCAAGTGGTTAACTGAGTGTGATTGAATGGATAAGAGTCAATTAAGCCAGAATCACTCATTGATTTCGAATTGCCTCCTTAGGTATTCAAATTATTCATTGATTCAAGCTATTGCTTGACATTGTTATTGTAACTATTCATTGTTTATTGAATATACAGAGAGGAAACCATTCCGGTTCCGATTAACACCAATTCATGAGTATTTGTTGATTATTCTTTCATGAGATTGATTCTTAGTTCCTAGATCATGTGCAAGAATTAATAAAACACAATTCCTGTGGATGTAGCTTCTCCCCTGGAGGTGAACCAAGTAACATCCGTGTATTGTGCGACTATTTTATGTGATTGTGCTCTACTTATTTGCTATCTGTTAACAATTGCATGAACTTTGCTTATCAGCAATGAATGTATGTATGCTATCCTTCAGTTTACAGTAACCTAGAAGGTCAAATGCGAGTTGAATGTGTTGAGTATTTTGTATATGAGTTTATCAGTGCTTGATTCACGACAGCCAACAGCTATAGTGTTAAGTGACTTCTGTATATTTAGTTCAGCAAGTTCAGTGTAATTGATGTTAAGCATGTTAAACTATAGGAGCTTAAGTGAAGTTATTTAACACCCTAATGAAGGTTAACTGAGCTATTATACCCAGGTAGGAAGCCTCTGGACCTTGAGAGTTGATGAGCATATTGATTCTTACTGTAGGAAATATCACAACATAGAAAGGCGATATCGCACTGTCGAGTGGAGCTATGGTGTGAGATATCGCAGGTTAAGAGTTGAGCAGAAGGAAAAGTTTGCGCATCATCCTAGAAGCTACGATGCGATAAGAGTCAGTCCCATAGTATAGTCAGCTAGGAAGAGAGAAATAACACTTGCTGAGAGATTTAGCTGGTTAGTTAGAGTCAAGAGAACCTAGGATGCTACAGAACCTTGTTGAAGAAGCATGATTCTTCAGCCACCCCATCTAGGATCACTTTGGGTGAGACTTCAGGCCGTTCTGCTGTCTGTTGCGGAAAGGGCCAGTGAGCTAGGGGTTTTGTTGGTACAATAAAGTAAACCCGGGTCTGCCTAGAAGAAACCCAACAGCTTTTATGGTTTTATTATGTGAGTCTTTTTATGATGATACGGAATGCAAATGTCTATGTGATGTATTATTACACTTGTGCATGTATTTTTAGACATAGTTATGCATGATGTTATGTTTGTATGTTTCCTATATGCGGTTATGGATGTGACAATTTAGAATATCATTAGGAAATTGATATGTGACACTATTGAGGTTTCTGGGAACATGTGTGAATGTGATGTATTCAAATGTTCTAACCATCTGTTTAGTGCGAAGGTACTTTCTAAGGAGGCAGGGATCTTGTACTCGATAGTGGTTGTTCAACTGAGAAACAAGCAGTTGGGAGTCTAAGAAGACATCGAGATGGTGAATGCCTAACTGAAGAGTGGCAGCCAAGAGGCCATTTACACCATCATATTTAGCCTCATTGTTGGTTGTAGTGCCCACGCATATTCTGTCGATGTGGATCAAGTCGTGCAATGGGGAGTAGATTACCCATGTAGCCGAGGTGAGGTTCATAGACCATCTGCTTGCTCCATCTACGAATCCATATACCAATTTGAGGTGTGATCCATCTAAAACAATGAGAGGAAACGATACATAAGAATCAATTTTGAAAAATGTGTAAAACAAAAAATGGAAAGACTATAATACAAGTTGTAACGTTGTCACTCAAAGGGATGACGTTAGAGGGAAAGTTGTTTGGAATTTCCAGGGATCAACGGTCATTCCTTTGTGTGACATGATGAATTCTTGTAAATGACCCATGGGGACACAGAAAATACACTTGAAAGGGTTCCAGCGGATTTCGTACTTGCAACATCGTGAGAACACTTGTTGTAGGTCATCTATGTGTTGTGTTTGCTTCTGTGACCACATGATGATGTTGTTGAAACAATCCAACATAATGTGATCAAGGTCATGGAAGCAGCGTGTCATGGCACATTGGAAGGTGGCTTCAGCATTTTTTAGGCCAAAGGGCATGACTCGATATGCGAATGTGCCCCATGGGGTTGTGAATGCCGTCTTATAATGGTCTTCTTTCCAAATTTGGATTTGGTTATAGCTGGAAAATCCGTCCATGAAGGAAAAGGCCTCATGTCCAGCGCATGCATCTATGATCAGATCGATGAAGGGTGTGGGGAAGTTGTCTTTGGGACATGCCCCATTAAGGTCATAGAAGTCTGTGCAAACACGAATGGTACCCTATTTTTTATTCACGGGAACAAGATTAGAAACGCAAGTGGTGTACGCAATGAGGTAGATGAAACCAGCTGTACGCAACTTCTCTATCTCGAATTTCATCGTGGCCACTTTGGATGGATGCATTGGCTATTTCTTTTGGCATACAAGAGCCACATCAGGCCATGTGTTGATGTGGTGTTCCACGATGGATGGATCTAGGCCAGGAATTTTGATGTAAGACCAGGTGAAGATGTTGTGGAATTCTTGGAAGAGAGCTTTGTAGGCATCGACCTCTTCTAGGGAGCAGGATGTCCACAGCATGATTTCTTCAACAATCTTAGAATTGGTTGAGATGTCTTTTAATGTTTGGAGAAATGTTCACCATATTCCCTTATTCGAAGGAATATGGTGCTGGGATGGGGTTCTAAAATGAGTCGACCTTCCCATGGATGAAATTTTTGGTCTCCACGGAAAACTAGCCAGATTGCGACACAAGTTCTTCAGGGAGGAAGAACGAGTGATGGTGCATGTCATCCCATGGGTATTCTAGGGCAGTCAAAGCTTCCAGTATCTCCTCATCATTGCTGAAGCAACGAAGAGACAGGTCTGATGGACCATCGTTGGAGGTGGAGATAAGCGGGTCAATTGAACTGGACATGGTGTCTAAAGAAGGCGGTGGGGGTGCACTTCTTTGATCAAGGTGATTTCATAATCAAGGGAATGTTAACAGAGGTTAGCTAGAGCCATTCAAAATTTGGGAAGGTCCTGGTAATGGTGAGAGTAATGGCCATACAAGCCACAAAGGGTGCAAGCATGGTTTGTTTTCAATGCCTTATTCCTGACTATCGGTGCTGTTGGGAGTTCAACCACGAGGATGTTTTCATTTGTATCCATGGTATCTAAATGGGCATGAATCATTGGGATTTTAGGGCAGTTTTGAGTTGGATGGCCCTATTGTTCATAGACGGCACAAGGTGGGACTTGTCATGGCTCTGCAATGGTTTTGGCATTCTTGCCCCTGGCCCTTTTTGGGTGGGGTGGTGCGGGTGCGGGTGTGGCAGTTGTCTTTTGTGGGCCATCTGGAGGGTGAGACTCCAACACAATTGGTTGCACTGGAGTTAAAACAACCTGGGGCATTGTTGTTTGAGCTGGTGGATCAAGATACCATACTGGAATTCCCAATTTGAAGTTAGGTAGGCTTAAGGTGGCCATTACCAGCTTGCTCATGACCCCAGGTGGGGGAAAGAGGAAGGGAAACGTATGGAATGGAGATGAGCCTAGATAACTCCCTGACGATTGCATGTGGGGATGCAGTTGTGGTTGTGGGTGCACAAAATGCTGCTGCTGCGGGTGATGTTGCGGTTGTTGTTGGTGTTGCAGCTGCAGATGATGTTGTGGTTGTGGTTGGGGCTACGACTGCAGTTGTTGTTTGGGTGCAGCGGTGCTGGATGAGACCATGCACAAGTATGTAGTTTCATTTTGTGTCAGTGGTGGTGACACTAACGAGAAAGGAGCCGTCATGGTGGTATTGGCAAACAACCCATGGCCCACATTCAACAATGGAGTGGTTGGTGTGTTGTCAACCATAGTGTTTATTGCAGGGATGACCTTAGCGTGTGTAGGTGTCTGTTGTGGCTCAATAGTGGTGATGGTTGGGATAACGTTGGCCGGTGCCGTTAACCCTTGCAGATCATGATAAGTGAGTTGATCAACCATCACAATCTTCCCTTCATGGGGGAACATCATGAGATGGAAGACAGTTGACGCGATAGCTCGCATGGCGTACATATAACTTCTCCTGAGGAAAAGGTTATAGTCCAGTTGAGCGTTGATGACCTCTATGTTGATCAACATTGTCTTCTTGGCTAATGTGATGGGGAAATGAGGGAGGATTCCTTGGGATTTAGTGGGATGTCCATCATAAGCCCGCAGAGTTGTGGAGGATGGTTGCAGAATTAGTGATCCATGTTTCTACCAAACCAGGGTGGACATAATGCACGTGGATGCCCCCTCATCCACTATGCACTGGTGCACAACTAGGTTCCAGATAGACACCGAAATTTGGAAGGCGATGGTGGATGGCATGCGTGGTTCTCCGTTCTCCATGTCGAATGTGATTAACTTGGATTCAGAGGGGTCTATTGCCCCAAGGGCGGCTAGTAAGTATTTTCGTTGTGTTGGGCATGTTTTAAGTACCTCAAGAGCAGACATGGAGGTTGTAGTTTGGGCCAAGTCATCCACAATGCTATAGCTGACTGTAGCTCTAGCCGTGGTGTTATTGGCAATCCTGCATATGAGCGGGTGCAGGAATGGGGGTAACTAAAGAGGTAGGTTGACTGTTTTGGATGTTGATGCCACTGATGTGTCAGCGGGTTTGGTGGTGGTACCGTACTGATTTTGTCTAGTTTGTAAGTTGACCTCTTCAGTCGTCATGGCTAGCAGGTGGTGAACACCTATTTCGGCCATGAGAAGTGCCCCCAGAGTGTTGGGATTGGGTTGGGGAGGGGGTGTGGTTTCCACCAATCCTTGGACTAGTAGCAAGTTTTGAAGCACCATAGGAGGAGGTCCTTGTGGTGCTGGGTTTGGTTGGGCTTGATTTGCAATGTTGGTAGCCTGTTGAACTTCGTTCTGAATGGCCTGCTTAGTGCAACCCATAAGGGGACACTCAAATGTGTAGTGCCCATAAACATCACAGAGTGTGCACGGTTGGTTTGTGGGAAACAGGGCGTTGTGCCTTGGTGCATTTTGTCATGAGGGGTTTTGGGTGGGTCGGTTTGCTACGGCATTGTTGGGAGGGTTTGGTTGTTCGACACCTCCTTGCGGTTAGTTATTGGCTTGGTTCCAGGGTCGATTATTCCTAGCTTTCCCTTGTTGATTGTTGGGGGCAGGCTAGTTGGGACGATTTTGTTGTGCAAACACTTGTCCCAACGGAGCGGGTGGAGCAGGGGCGGGAGCTTGAACTGGTTGCACTGGTGGTGCATAGTAAATTTGTCAAGGTGGTGGCGCCACAAATGTGGGAATTTTCCCCACATACAGCTATGTTGTCCAAGCCATGGCCTGATCCTATTGTGGTGGTGCAGGCTGTGCGTAGGAAGTTGTTGCTTCGGACTAGGACATAATTCTAGCGTAGTCCGGAGCTTGGTTTTGGTAAGCAACATTAGCAGTGTTTCTTGGTTGTGATGGAACTACAGGTGGTTTCGGTCGGTGCTGTGGCTGTTGGGAGACTGATCCTATGATGCCATTTGTAGCATGGGATGCCCTCGGTGCATCACGGTAAGAGGTGCCTGCACGGGGAGCTTCTGGGATGACGGTGTATAGGTATCCAGACTGAGCATAGATGACGTCAAACTATTGAGATTTCAGTATGGCCTCTTCTTCAGATTGAGGATGTTCGGATGTGAAGTCTTTTTCTATGGGTGGGAGCAAGGTCTTAAGGAACCAATCCAGGAAGATCCTGTCATCAAGTTGTATTTTATATAGGCTACGGCGTCACCGCCACTCATGGATATGGTCAGTTATATGAGTGGTAGTGTTTTAATAGCAAGATAACAGGATCTCCACCCACTTGTCATATCTGACGGGGATTTGGAAATACTGTAGAAACATGAAGGCTAGGGAGTTGAAATTAGGGTACTTGGCTTGTGGTAGCTCAATGTACCATTTGGATGTAGCACCTGTGAGGGTGCATTGGAATAGCCTCAGTTTGATGGAATTTTCTACGATGTTGTTTGACAAGCACCATAGATGGAATGTCATTATGTGGTTTTGGGGACATTCCCCTGCTTTGCCTTCAAACTTGGGGATGTCTGATGGTAGCTTAGTTGGCATGGGTGGCCAGAGAGCTTGGTGGTGGATGGGGTCGTTTGTTAACTGTTATACCAAAATCCTATCACCATCATGTGATAACACATTTGACATACCTCCTTGCCCTGAATCCCAGCTTCTGGAGTGGAAACTAAATGGTTTTTCATCAATATTTCATACAAATTCCGAGCACCGCACATGCCCCTTTATCCAGGAGCGGTACTCCTGTTCGCACTGCCCATCATCTATTTCTCATAAACGGTGCCAATGCTTATTGTCCTTAGTCCGCAAGCGATTATTACCAGAACCACTCTGTCATAGAAGGAGAAACGTGGTACCCTAGGTAAAAAGGAAAAAAGAGAAGTTTCTCGAGGCTTCTAGATGATAAGCCTCGTGTCCTACCTTATCCCTACTATTGTGGGTTGGTTGAGCTCGAGATCCCTCATCCTAGGATCTTAGAAGCCACCTCACCCACTAATTTCTTAACCTACTCTATCCATTAAGAGCTCATAGCCATGGTTGAGGGGAGAACACTTGAGGTATTGTTATGCTGTTGGATTGATCATTGGCCCAAGATCATTTGGAGAGAGCATAGAGAGCTAGAGTCGGAGCTTTTGGGGATGAGAATGTCTAGTTTGATGGAGATTGATGTCAACACTAAGGCTTGGTTGTAAACTTCTTCATATTCTTCAATGCAAGTTGATTTTTGTCCCACATATGTTGTTGTTGTTGTGATTTCGCATATATGTTGCTAGATTCCTTAGTCACTAGCATATATTAGTAGATCATATTCTGGTTGCTTTGATCTATTTCGTGTTGAGCTTGATTGCAGGTACACAAGTGGACTATTAAAGCCTTGTATTCCAGATATCTACAGCATCTAGGGAGATACTTCAACCTTTGTCCTCTATTTGTTTTGGATCTGAACCATTCAGACCAGTGGAACACCTTGCTATCCGTAGGAGGTGAAATATTCTAGCTAGCAAATCTGGCAACTCCACTGGGGAATAGTATATCAATTGTTTTGATATTCCTCAGTATGCAACTCTTGTCCGAATCCAGGCTCCTTTTTCTTCAACTCTCTTCAGTTAGATCTACTTTTTGACTAGCTTCATTTGGGTTTGAAATTTCCAGACCTATTCAGATCTGAGTCATTTCGGTCTTTTATGCTCTGTTTCCATACTCAATTCAACAGTATTTTCCTTGATCTAGTTTTTCCTGACTTGATCCATCGTCCTTTTTTTCTTTTGGTAATCTACAGGGAACCACGCCTATGTTGTGTACGAGGAGCGGTGCCACCACATGAACAAAGTGGACAGTGAGCAGTGCCACTTCCTGAACAAAGTGGATAGTGAGCGGTGCCACCGCTTGTAACCCATTTGCAAGAAGCGATGCTATCTTGGAAACACTCTATCAACACCTACGAAGTGTGGTTCCAGGTAGGCATCATTCCAAAACATTTTTTCCTCATTTTTCTTTGAAAAATTTGGATTTTGATTGCTTTTAGTTCTGTTATCAGGCTTGTGTTACTGAATCTGATGTGTGTGCTTGCTAGTTTGATGGTTTAAGATTGATTTGAGTGGAATTCCAAAAGTTTGTTTAAGTCTTTTTATTTTTCATCCACTTCTATGCTTATTAGTTGTTTTTAAGAAGGATTTGTTGTTTTCTGAAAAGTTTAAGGTGTTATTGAAATCTCTTTTTGTTACATAAACTAAAAGAAGAACACTAGATTAGCTTCTAGTTTCGTTTCTTATTGACATAGTAAACTTTTTTTTCTTTCCTTCAAAAAAGAAAAGTTTTGACTGAGACTAGGACATCATCATTGAGCGTTGGATTTGGGTTCTCTGATTGGCTTTACAAGATTTCAAAACCTTTATGATCTTTCATCTCTCATGCATTTAGGACTATCTCGATCAAAATATTAAAAAAAATGGTAGTTTTAAGTTAGATTTTCTTATGTTTTTGAGAAAATTGAAAAGTTAGAGTGCATTGGCATATAGGTGTGCTTCATGTTTTTCTTTTAGGAAAAGAGATTCTCACCCTTCTCATTTGCTTTCGAAAAGAAGAAATCGGTTTGGAAAAGCTTTGCTTGTCTTTGATTTGATGTTCATGACTATTGATTTGGAATAATTTTTGGTCTTGAAACAAAAAGAAAACACTGTCTTTCCTCCCGTAAGTAGGCATACTGAACGATAAAGTGAACATTTTCACAAGCATATTACATGGTTTTACTTTTTTTTCAAAACATCATGCATTCACCTAACCATACAAGTTAAAATTAATGGTAGTTGTAGGTTAAAATTCATGCAGTAACTTGAGTGATAGGTTAGAGACATGTTCGGGTGTCGTAAAACGTAGGAGCTGTCATTATTTGTCAGCATTACATCCCGTGACTTGTGTGGTTCTTCCACATACCGTCGGTATATTGAACGACCTTTCACATACCCTTGAGGTATATAGAAAGTTACTTCACATAATCGATTGTATATCGGAAGGCCCCTTGTGTACAGTTATGCATTAGACAGCACTACTGCTGATTCAAGCTCCCACGTACCTTGAGTATATAGGGAGACCCCACTAGGATACCTTATCTATCTGAGAAAAGCCCTTTGGCCATCTTGTTTGGATCCATACACCAAAAACAACATTCAGGGAGATTACTACGCATGTACCCTCGAGATATATCGTGAGTGGCACCTTCTTGACAATCCTAGTGAGAGACTTGACTTTCGAACTCCTCCTGTCATTTTAAGTTTGCTTGTTTTGACCTATAGTTTGTGTAGGGAAGTATTTTGGTGTGTTTTCTAGATTTTCAGACCTTAGGTTAGATAGGAACTGTACAAACTAGCTGAGTTAAGATAGTCTAGGAGAGTATGGGGCTTGCCACCTGATTTTATTCATGTTTTAGGATAAAATCCAATGGAATCTATCGACGAAGGAGCTTCTACCACCTCCCAGGTGGGAGATAATGTGGTGGTGGAAATTGGAGTACCATATTCTTCACACTCGCCTCCCTTGGTCCAACAACCTTCTCGAGGAAATTCATCATTCCATTCTCCCTTGGAAGGTCATGTTGATGATACAACCCATCCACACTTTGGTCCCAATGCTCCTTTTTGGGAGACACCTATATGACAGGCCATTTCCTCATTTGGCACCTGTGTAAGTTCTCTTGATGATGAATAATAATGCAGGTAATACGATGCTACTATTCTCTGTGCATAGGAGGTAGAAAAGTAGATTGATGACCTATTAGGCTCTACACCAGTATGTTCCACATCTCTTCCTATGGGATATCATTCATTGGTCGATTCTATGAGACCCATTGAACCAATTATAGATCGTCCGTTAACAACCCACAACCTAGTTCAAATTACCATCCCTCTCACCTCTCATGTTATGTCTGTTCCAAATCCTCCTAGGTCTTCTGCACCTGGGGCCCAACCTTCAATTCCTGTTTCGTCAGTACCTTCTAATGTCGAGGGGAAACCCCCGGCACAACCTATGTTATCTGATGTTGAAATTGTACCTATTCAAGGGCAGACCTCTAGCATAGAATCATCTATAGTTTTTTTCCCTTCCACCCATACTAATGTGGTAAATCCCCCATCTATTTCAGGTCAGCCCTTGGGGCCACAACCTGTAATCATTCAGTATTCTGGGGCTTATGGTTATCAAATACCTGTAGGTAATCACCCATCTAATCCTACAAGAACGCCTTATGCTAGAATTCCATACCCTAGTAACACTTTTACGCCATGGGGGAAACCCAACAGGTCTTACATGCCAGCAATGGGAGGGATACCCATACAAACTGTGGGAGGTGCGGGAGGACTGCCTTATGGTGGTCCTCCCCCTAGGGGACCTAATGGTCCCAGAGGATCTGGAAACTTTCCTCCTTATGGTCCTAGTGGTCCTAGTGGTCCTGGAGGACCTGGTGGCTTTCCTCCTTTTGGCTCTAGAGGGTTTGGTGGCCCTCCACCTAGTGGTTCTAGTGGTCTTGGTGGTCCCAGTGGCACTAGAGGTCCTCCTCCTGGAGGCCCTAGTGGTCCTAATTCTGGAAATCAACCCCCCATGGGAGGATCTTTCGGTGGTTCTTCCTCATAGCAACCTATTTATCAGTCTACTTATGGTCCTACTGGTAATTATATGCCATATCAATACTACTAGTATGTGCAGCCCAACCGACAGTTACCTTTCCTAGCAACTTTGGACTTGCATGATTTGTCCAAGTTGATTAATGATCCCATTTGACACAATCCCTTGTGGCCTCCCATTCCAGTAAAGTTACCATTGGATATTTCGAAATTCAATGGGAAGCAGGGAGACGAACCGAAGAACCATGTTATGAATTTTCATTTATGGTGTTCTTCAAACTGCCTCATGGATGATTCCATCCGGTTACGACTCTTTTAGCGAACTTTGATCAGTACAGCCACGAAGTGGTACATTGAACTCCCACAACATTCATTTGTGGATTTTGGCTCATTGGCAACTGTGTTTCTTACACACTTTTAGCTCCCTATTCATTATGAAATGGGCACTGATCTTTTAACTTCTCTGTGAAAGAACACCTCCAACCACATTTTCGATCATATTCCTGAGTGGAGAAGGCAGAGAAGGCTTATTAAGGCCCCTGTTTTGGATCAGTTGTTAGCTGATTGGTTCACTAAGTCCTTGTTTCCTCCTATTGCTCAAGATGTGGCTTTAGGTGGTGCCGTTACTGAAGAGCAGGCTATTAGTCGGGATCAGTACCTATACTTGGTGTATTCCCAGTCTGGAACTCTTTATGACCTGATTCCTCAAGCTCTTCACCCCAGTACTGACCCTGCCAAGCCACCAGTAGAAGTACCAATTGATGGGATTGTTGGTTCAATCCAGTCCCCGTCCATAGTGAAACCTGCCAAGAAAACCCAAACTGCTACCCCTTTGACTCCTAAGGTTTCTACCGAGGTCAATTCTATTCAAATTACTCAAACCTCAGGAAATAAAAAGAAAGGTAAAAATGGAAATAAAAAACCTAGAAATCAATAGGAGACTCCATGACCAACCAATAATGACAACGACACAGGGAAAAGGAAGACTAAATATCCCTATTTGTTATGTGATGGTGACCATTTTTCAAAGGAGTGTCCCCACCGAGATGAAATCTCCCAGTTTATGAAGTCCAATCCCGCACCTGCAGTACTTACAGATCCCTTTCCCTCTCAACAACAACTGGTAGACCACATGTCTAACTAGGGTAACTCTAGTTCATTAGAGGAAATTTTTATGATGTCCTCAGATACCATCCATCTGCAAACTCAAAGTCATAATTATGATAGACCCGCAAATAAGAAATAAGATCAATCTTCTTCATGGAAATTTCCCTCTACCAGTTCTCCGGAATCCTTGTCTATTGTCCCTTTATCTATCGAGAATCCTACTCTCGACATGATTTTGTGCCCACCTAAGAGTACTCTTCAGAAGGTTGTCTTTAATCCCAATGCCTAAGCTGCTCAATTCTATAATGTGGTTGAAGATCTCGCTCAGGTACCTTGTGCGATGTTTACCCTAGAAGTACTCCAAAATTTCCCCACACAACGCAAGAACTTGTTGACATCATTAGGAGCATTAGACCCAGATAACACTAACTTGATTCATTTAAATGTTGAGAACTATAAACCTAGATTACCGCATAAACTTGCTTTTCAGATCATTACAAAATTAGTGGGAAAGAAAGTCTTTCGAACGGTACTAGGTGAAGGAGCTTCGACCTCGGTGTTATCTCTGACTTGTTGGAAATCTCTTGGCTATCCCGAGCTTGTTACATCACCTACGACCCTTAAATCCTTTGATGGATGGGGTTTCCAACCCCATGGTCTCATATCAGACCTCGCGGTCAAGCTAAGGGGAAAAACCATTTCCATCCAAGTAGAAGTGGTAGATCCCCCTTTAGATTACAACCTCCTTCTAGGAAGGAATTGGTTCTATGCCATGACTGCTACTGCCTCAACAGTATTTCGAATAGTCCAATTCCCACATCTAGGGAGAATTGTTACTATTGATCAGCTTGATTTCTATACGTGGGGTTTTACTACCTCCATGGCTAATAACATCCCCATGTTAGGTCAGTCCCCTCCTCCTTACCAGTCGATTGGGGTAGGCATGCTGAAGAATTCATCCCTCATGGGGATTTTTCCATTTACTCCTCCTAGCATGGATACTGCGACAGTACATATGATCGCCTCATTTGATTATGAGCCTAAGAGCAAAAATGTTGTTGATTCCACCTCGTTGAGTCCTCATGAAGCTATGTATGACACCATTCAAACCTTTTCTGATGATCACACTGATGACCTTCATCTAGTGGCTTCGAATCCTTACCATTTACCGTACTATTTAGAAACTTCTCTTCTGGTTCTAGACTATCTCTTCAAGACTTTTCCTTTCAATGAGTACATTCTAGAGATCATGGACACGGATGAGCCCATTTGGGGGGATCACCATCATAGATCCATGTTCCTCCCCAAAACTAGTTTGGGCAGCCGTGATTTTGCATCCTTGTTCCCTACTAATATTGTCAATGTTCCACAAAGTCCTATATTGTTGCAAGATACAGATTATGAAGGAAACCTTTGCAACATTACTCAGACGAACCCAATTGACATATCAACCAACCCTGATGTTATTGAGCACGTTCATGTTGGGCAGAACTACTTCGTAGATGAGTCTGAAGCATATAAGGCACTTTTTAAGGAATTTCGTGATATTTTTTCCTGGTTCTATGATGAGATGTCGGGGATTGAACCTTCCATTGTGGTCCACGAGATTAAAACTTATCCCACGGCTAAACCTATCAGGTAGAAACTTAGGCAAGTCCATCCTCGGAAGGCCGCAGCTATTAAAGCTGAGATTGAGAAACTTCTAAAGGATGTTTTTATTTATCCTGTACCTCTGACAGAATGGGTATCAAATGTTGTCCCTGTTAATAAAAAAAAGAGCACCATTAGAGTTTGCATCGATCAGGTTATTGACAACTTTGCTGGAAGTGTCATTTTTTCATTCATGGATGGCTTCTCTGGGTACAATAAGATTGAGATATTTCCCTTCGATCAGTATAAAACGACATTCATTTTCCCATGGGGAACCTTTGCGTATAAGGAGTTACCTTTAAACTTGAAAAATGTTGGATCCATGTTCTAGTGTGCAGTGTCCTATGCGTTTCACGACGTTAAACATATTGTTGAACCGTACCTTTACGACCTCCCTTCTCATTCACAGTGACGGGAGGACCACCCTGGTCATCTTAGAGACATATTCCTGAGATGCCATCATTATAATATATGGCTCAATCCACATAAATGTGTTTTTTTCATTGAGACGAGACATTTGCTTGGCTTTGTGGTATCCAAAGATGGCATCCAGATAGATCCTTTGAAGATTGCCACTATCATTAATCTACCAGCCCTAACCAACCTCCTTGAACTCCAAAGTTTGCAAGGGAAGGCAAACTTTCTCCGCAATTTCGTGTGCAATTTTGCAGAGAAAATGCACGGTTATATGCGTCTCCTCAAGAAGAACACTCCATTCTTCTGGGATGACCAGGCCCAATGTGCCTTTGATAATCTTAAGCACGCTCTGACTCATTCACCCATGATACACCCCTCGGATTATTCAAAAGAATGTCTCTTGTATATTGTTTCCTCTGCTACTACCATCGCCATGGTTTTAGTGCAAGACAATCTCCACGGTCAGGAGCATGTGATTTATTACACTAGTAAGAATCTTATCGATTCTGAAACTCGTTATTCACATGTGGAGAAGTTCAAATTTTCCATGGTCATTACTGTGCAAAATTTTCGTCACTACATTTTTCTTTGCACTACCACCATATTGGCAAACCAAAACCCAATGTACTACATCCTGACTCATCAAGTACTCCCATTGGATCATTATCCTTTAGGAGTTTGATCTGGAGTTCGCCAAGGCCACATCAAAGAAATCCTTGGTTTTTGCAGAGCTTATGTGTGATCTTTCCTATGCTATAATAGAATCTGAGCCCAGTGATTCATTTCCGGATGAATTCCTATTCCTCATTAGCACTACTGATCCTTGGTATGGAGATTTGTTGATTTATCTCCAGACCCAGCATTTTCAGCCGCATTTATCTCGTGATGATCTCTGTCGTATCCATCACCATGGAAAGTACTATCTCAACTTGAATGATACCTTGTATAGACATGGGATTGACTCCATTCTACGGCAATGCCTCACCCATGAGGAGGCTGAACATGTGTTGAATGATTGCCACTCTAGAGCACGTGGCGGTCATTTCTTTGAGATGGCTACAACCCAGAAAATCCTTCACGCTGGCTATTTCTGGCCTTCTGTCATCAAAGACTGTGATGAGGTTGTTAAGAAATGCCCACCTTGTCAACATTTTTAACCTAAAAAGTGCACCCATCCTGCTCTGTTTCACCCCGTCATTATCGTTGGCCCATTCACCAAATGGGGGATTGACTTCATGCATTGTAAGCCTACCTCAACCAGGGGGCATGGTTACATCATCGTAGCCATGGATTATTTGACAAAATGGGTTGAGGCCATGCCTACATATATATAACATGGTAATACTACCGCTCTCTTATTGTTCAATCATATCATAGCTAGATTTGGAGTTTCACAGTCCATCGTCATTGATCACAGATCTCATTTCCATAATCAAATGGTGGAGGAACTGAGTTCCAAGCTAGGTTTTCACCATGAAAACTCTACGCCATATTATTCGTAAGCTAATGGTCAGGTAGAGGCCATTAACAAAGTTTTGAAAACTATGCTTCGTCGCATGGTTGGAGATCATAAATCCAATTGGAACCTTGTTCTTTTTTCCACTCTTTGGGCTTATCAGACTTTTGTGAAAATGGCTATTGGTTTCATGCCATTCCAGCTTGTCTATGGACTTGAAGCTGTCTTGTTGATCCAATGTCAGATTCCATCTTTACAACTTGTCATTGAACTTCTCTCGGACACTTCCATAGAGGAAGAGAGATTTTTGTATTTGAATACCCTTAATGAGACTCACAGAGATGCTGCCTTGGCTAATGAGGTGTATAAGAAACACGTCAAGGCGTAGTACGATAAATCTATACAGCCTTGTGTCTTCAATGAGGGTGACCTAGTATTGACTTATGACCAGAGATATGACAAACTAGGGAAGGGTAAGTTCAAGTCCATGTGCTATGGACCTTTTGTTATTTCTAAGGTGTTAGAGAAAGGAGCTTATGAGCTCGTTGATTATGATGGAATCCCTTTGGGGAAATAGCACAATGGGTTGTACCTGAAAAGGTACTATGCCTAGGTCTTCTTGGATAATATCTTGTATATATGTTTATTGATTGACTTTCAGTGTGCTTTTAGTATTTTCAAGATGGTTTTGAGTTTTAGTGTCCGCATCTATTTATACCATGTTTTGGTCATGCATATGGATTTCTATGGCTTCGCTGATGGTGCTTACCACCACACCTTGAATCTCGCCTCGGCTGCTTGGGTTCTCTATTCCCCAGCTGAAGATTTGGTTAGTTCACGAGCGGTTTGCATAGGTCCCGCTACTAATAACATCGCCGAGTATGAAGCAGTCATCGGTCTTCTGACTGAAGCTGCCTTCTAGGATGTCTGTGATCTAGTATTCTTGATGGACTCATAGCTCATGGTTTGTCATTTAAACCACGTCTACACCATTAGGAACCCAGTACTCCTCCACCTCTTTTGGAGGGTATGTTTGTTAGAAAGATCATTTGAAAACATTACCTATAGGCATATCCCTAGGGAACATAATGTATTTTCTAACTCATTGGCTAATTACATCCTAGATTGGCATATTTCCCATTCATGATGTCAAATCAAACATGGTACATTGTAAATAAACATTTAAAGACACATAGAAATCATAGAAAATGTATTTGTCCATTTGAAACATATAAACACCATGTAAAAGTCTGTATATATATATACAAATTTTTTTTACAAAAAATAGGTCCCGAGACCTCATCTGAAGCACATAGGATTTTAGGCAAAATCATCATACAAAATCCTGAACCTATCAATTTTTAGTATACATGTCTCAATGGTACTCATGATAGCACATCACTGCTTGAGCCACCCAACGTAGCAGCTTGCTAAATCTACCCGGTACTCCTACTGTAGATCTCTGATATCTAGTCGGGAGGTCATCTATGTCAGCATATGGGATGTCTAGAGTCAACCTCTCTAGGTTCTTCTCTAGCTCCTTGGTGATATCATCACCTTGTGGTACGAAGCGATCTCCTGTTTTCCTATCCAATGGATATGCTCCTCCAGGCCTCGCTGCTCCAACATCTCCATGAGAACAAAATGGGTCTCGTCACTTATCACAAAAAACATAAAAACATTGTTCATTTTAGGGTTTCTTGGTTGTTTCCGATGTCACTCCACTGCCCTCCATGTGGGAGTGGTAGGTCGGGATCTCCTGTAAATTCTGTACCTACATAGGCATAGTCCTCGACCATGAGCATCTGATCCCATAACCATCTGAAGAACGGATCATTGAACTTCACTTTGCCCCTACCCGCTCCTGTGTGAGCCATGACCTGGACCCACCTTAGCACATGGGGGTCTCGTGCTCTAAAACTCTGAAAAGTCACTTGGGGCCTCATTTGTTGGACCCGCTTGAAGAAGAAGCAGGCTAAGATGGAACCAAAGCCGAACTGCTTCAGTTCTCCCTGCCGACATTTAGTCAGCTGATGCTTGAAGATTGGAAGCATTGCTTCCACCCAGTTGAACACTGTAGGTGCCATGGCCACTATGGCGTACATCATATGTGCCTTGGAAGCCTGGTGCACACCTTGGCTACTGACCACCCTCTGCATGGTGAACAGAACAATCCATAGAGCCCTATCTGTCACTTCCTTGATGGGGATTTTCTTCCCCGATGTACCTGTACCTGGTGCACAGTGTCGATCTATAATCTCTTTAGTGGTAATGTCCCTGCCATGGGAACCTGTCAGTGATATTGGGGCACCCCATCTTAATAGACCAGTTAGGAAGTAGATATCCTCTACCTCCACTATAAGTATATGTGCCCCCACCTCGAAATACTGCTATTCTGGATTCCACATATGCAGTATGTGTTCTAGTAATCTCTCGTGGACACCATGCTTGGGGTCCAAAAGAACTTTAAGAATCCATAGTCCCATAGTGTGGCAATGCAACCCGCATTTCTTTTAGCAGCAGCATTCTCGTCATCATGTGTTTTTTCCTTCCATATCACCATGTTTTGAGCCACCTAGGCTTGCCAAAAACAATAATGGTATGCATTAGAATCATCCTTGAATCATTGCAAATCAAAAGAATGAATATTTGTTGCCCATATCATTTGTTTAAGTTATCCATGGTCGGCACTGCCTGTGCCCCATTGGAGACAGGCAGTGGCACTGCCTGTCGGCTATGTTCTTGGCACGGTTCTCGGGTGGTACCGCATATCCCGTAAGGGGTAGCTGTGGTGCATCGATATTGAGTTTTAGGGCTTGCCAGATAGGCCCAAACCACCCCCAAATATCAAAATAGAAGCTATGAAATGAAAGATAAAGGTATTAGATGTTACCTACAATTGACAATGCTGAAAATGGACGGTGGAAACTCTCGGTATCAGCTATGGAAGATCTGGATAGAAAAATGCTCCAAGTGCTCTCTGCTAGAGGTAAATAGTGAAATGTTTTGATTTTTTACTATTTAATTGACTTATATAGACATTTTTGGGTCCGAATTACTATAGTTTTGATATAAAATCATATTTTAGTCAAAGTTCATTTATTGTAATCCCTTAATGTTGGGTTTGAATGCATTTAACACTTGTTTCTGAGTCATCTACAGGATAAGAGAACTTTAGTAAGAAGATTTGGAGAGTTTGTTTATGGATTTTTCATACTTTCACAAAACATAAAAGGTCATTGAGCGTTTATTACGACACTTTGTCACGCTCGTTAAAATCTAGTATCAAAGTTTCGAGTCCATTTCAAGTTTCTTACCAGGCTCGTAAAATACAACGTTGTGTAAAGAAGTGTCATGGAGTCCTCTTTTCACCTCTTTTTCAGGATCCTTAAACATGAAATGGTCGTCGAGTCCATTTCTGATTCTTTCCATAATCATAAAATATGACATTGTGTAAAGAAACCTCATGGAGTTCTCTTTAAATCCTTTTCAGGCTCCCTAAATATGAAAATATCATCGAACGATCTTGTCTTCTTCATGCTCATTAAAGTATTTGAAGAGTCATCCGTCCGATGGTAGGTTATCTATTTTTCGGTTCGGATCGGACTATTTACCAAAAAGGATCACTCTAGCCAATCATGACTGGAAGAGTTCTCTAATGTATGATTTTACACTTTTTCGGGCCTTAGAGACTAAATCATACGAAAAAGGACCCCCTTGTAGTCTTCTTCCGTATTCATTTAGACTCTCTAAACATGAAAGATATCGAGTTTTCTTTCAGTGGAATCATTAAATTAAACATTAAGAGACCCATTTTGGGAGTGAACCCCTCCTCTCTCAGGCTTGTAAAACATATGAGTCTGGACTTGTCTTTTGACAAGCTATATCGAGTGTTTGTTACCCTCTTTGAACTCGTAAAACCGAAAAGAGGCACTCATCAATCATGATGGGGGAAATGGGAAGGGAATCATTTTGTAAATAATGGAAGTTGTTTGCCATTACCTTTGAACATGGCACTTGTCTGCACAATCATGTTAGTCAATTGGGTATTCAGCTAATCTCCATGACGATCCAATTTCATGAGTCATGTCAATCCTTTGAGTCTTTCAAAAGAATGCATTGTCCACTGTTTCATTGTGTATCTATCCTGTCCAATCATGCTACCAAGTCTTTTTATCATGCCGTCTGATGTTCAAAGGAGATCTGAAGATGTTTTACCTTTGCAGTCTACACAATATTTGTGTCAGTATCTTTGAGTCAGTCATATGGTTACTACATTCGCATCATTCCAGAACTATGTTCTGAGTTTCATGTCGTTGATGTGGGACTCATCATGGCCCTCCTTCGACGATACTTTTCCCATCAACATCAGCTCATTATCTAGGAAATAGTCTTAGAAACAATATTTAGTACCTTGAGATCTGTATGCCTTAATGACAGATTCTCTCGCTCTCGACATAGGTTCACATCATTGACATTTGATCGATAGAATCAACTGGGTGTTCGACATCAGGACATCTATCCACACTCATTAGGTTGTACTAGGGTACCTTGGGAATCATTGACATTAATGGTGATCTCCCTCGTACGTGTTAATGGTTCACATCATTGGCTGGTAATCAAGTGGTTTCTACCATGTTCGACTTCAGATCATTGTAATCACATGGATAGAATCGTACTTTGTGGAATATGAGACGAAGACCATGGGTATTTGTTTAAAGCGCTCATTTCTTTCTCCCCAGGCTATGATGGAGTTTTGTACATCTAGCATGTATCCACATTTGTATGGTCGTGGCTATGCTCAAATTTGCGTCAGTATGACATAGATCTATGTTGTATGTCTAGTAGCTATGTCCAAGTTTGAGTCCTCTATCACATGGATCTATGCTGTATTCCAGTAGCCATGCTTGTTTATTCCTCTCATGGATCTACCTTGTATTGATCTGCATACATGAGTTTGGTTGCTTGTGTCTATGAGTCAACATATTGATGTACTACAGATGCCTACTTGACAACATGTTCCGATAGAGCCGACATTTTCATCTTGTGGCGACAACTTGTTCTCAAAGCTCTCATTTATCGTATCCCTCTAAGACTCATGCTTGGGGGGCATCCTATTATACCAAAATCCTGTCACCATCATGTGATAAGACATTTGACATACCTCCTTGCCCTGAATCCCGGCTTCTAGAGTGGAAACTAAATGGTTTTTCATCAATATTTCATACAAATTCCCAGCACCGCACATGCCCATTTATCTAAGAGCGATACCCATGTTCGCACCGCCCATCATTTGTTGCCCATAAGTGGTGCCACCGCTTATTGTCCTTGGTCCATAAGTGGTTATTACCAAAACCGCTCTATCATAGAAGGAGAAAAGCGGTACCCTAGGTAAAAAGGGAAAAAGAGAAGTTTCTTGAGGCTTCTAGATGATAAGCCTCGTGTCCTACCTTATCCCTACTGTTGTGGGTTGGTTGAGTTCGAGATCCCTCATCCTAGGATCTTAGAAGCCACCTCACCCACTAATTTCTCAACCTACTCTATCCATTAAAGCCTTATAAATAAGAGCTCATAGCCATGGTTGAGGGGAGAACACTTGAGGTATTCTTATGCTGTTGGATTGATCATTGGCCCAAGATCATTTGGACAGAGCATAGAGAGTTAGAGTCAGAGATTTTGGGGATGAGAATATTTGGTTTCATGGAGATGCATTTCAACACTAAGGCTTGGTTGTAAAATTCTTCATATTCTTTAATGCAAGTTGATTTCTATCCCGCATATGCTGTTGTTGTTGTGATTTCGCATATATGTCACTAGATTCCTTAGTCACTAGCATAGATTAGTAGATCATATTCTGGTTTCTTTGATTTGTTTCATCTTGAACTTGATTGCAGGTACACAGGTGGACTATCAAAGCCTTGTATTCCACATATATACAGTGTCTAGGGAGAGTCTTCAACCTCTGTCCTCTATTTGTTCTGGATCTAAACCATTCATACCAGTGGAATACCTTGCTATCTACAAGAGGTGAAATATTCTAGCTAACATTAACCGAGCCAAATCAGGCAGGTTAAGACGAGCCATGAATAGCAGATTTGACCCCAGGTTGATGTGGGATGGGGCTGCGATGGTGGTGGGATTTGCAGGTGCATAATGCATTTGCATAGCTAGGGGTACCATTGTGGATGGGCGAATGCCCCCAAGTGTTGTGGGGGGGATGGTATGAGTGGTGGGGACATTGCCCCCATGTATGACAGTAGGGTCAATGTAAGTGGATGGTTCGCTACCCCCCTGTGTGGAAAGAGGGGCAGTGTAGGTGGAGGGGCCACTACCCCCATGTGTTGCAAGTGGGCCAGCTTGGATGGTCACTATCGGTGGTGGAAGCTGACTAATGACAGTTTTCATGACTATGCTTGGGCCACTTATAGGGTTATTGGTGACAGGTTGTGATGTGGACATGGGTCAACTTGCTATGGGTATGCCTAAAAATGGATATCGGTTTGCACTAGACATGTGGCTTGATGGTGTTGTATGGAGGTCTGGTTCAGACTAATACGGGTCTAAATCTGAATCAGAGGCTGTGTGGCCTTTTGATGGTGTGTGAGGTTGTCAAGAATAGGCTTGACGGTGTCAGTTCAACATTCCGAATGGTGGTGGTTCACCTCTTAGGCGTGAGGAAGAGCGTGGGGGATCAATTGTGTTAAATGTTTATCAAACTGATGGGAATGATGTTTGGACCCCAGTTTCAGTGGCTTCCTATTGGATATAGGTGGTCACTCAGCCACCAAGACTGCCAGAAGACAGTGCTTGGATTTTTCCGCATAGGTGTTTCTACTCAATCGGAACGGGTCGTTTCCCGTTTCGTTGGGCAATTCCCCTCAGCGGCCAACTACTTTGGGGTTCCTATGGTACTCCTCATAATGAGTTTCTGGGTAGAGCCCATGTACTTCCCACAGTTGAACTAGTTAGGGACTTATGTCCTCAAAGACTGCAGATTTGTTTGTACTTAGTGTAAATTGATAAATTGTAAGGCTCTCTTAGCGTCATGAACTGATTTGGGTTGATTACTTGGTATGGTGTATTTGTTTATCTCTTTTTTTGGTATTTGGTAGCTGTAAATGGTTTATGAATTCATCATATTGTTGTGCATGCAATGAATAATCAGAAATTTGTAAACAAATACAATTCTTAACCCTGAATGTTTATGGCTTGACTAGATGACTACCTCACACTGATATTCCTCTTCAACCAAGAGAAGGTGATGGGCTCTCAACAAAATGGGACTAAGCCCATATGTAGATCCACAGGTCACCTCTTGGATGCAAGGTTGGTCAACAGGGAGGACACTTAGTGCCGTGAGAAGCCCTCCTTCTCTACCCCCTCTACCTTCCAGGTCATCCGGTTTTAATGGTTTGGAACAATATTAGTGAAGGACCTAGATCTATATGATCTTGCCCTTTGTCATATCCCAGAATACCTCGAAGGGTGATGACTAGGTAGAGGAGGAAGGGTAAGCAAGACAATTATTTTTAGGTTGATTTTAGTTAAGCTACATTCATTTGATTAAGCCATTAAAATTTACTTGGAATTTACACATTGTTTGTAAAAGAAATTGCAGGAAATTGTAACAGAAACTGAAATTGATTTACAATGCTGGATAGAGGAAACTAAGCTGCACTGATAGTCCCTATAAAACTGAAATTTAAGCTCTGTTTGACAAGCTACACATTTATGATCATATCTGGTGAGGGGACCACAATATTTTTTCAGAAACAGGCGAGGGGGTCACACAGATTTCATCGACAGTCGTGGTCTGTGTTTCTGAGTGAAGTCGCACTTTTTGGGGGATTAAGTGCACCCTAGGCATGCCTGTTAGGCCATTAAGTGTGCCCTCATCCCTTGTTCAGGCCCAATAAGTGCGACCTGCCCCAGATTTGGGGTTTTTCTGATCCAAAGTCAGATCCAGCCGACAGTAACTTGTACTGTGGCCAAACTGACCCGGATTTTCCTAGCAGAGGCTTCGACAAGACTAATAACTGGAAATAAACAAGATCTAAACTAAATTTGACATGAAATTTTAAAAACTAGTGCAAAACTTGAAAAACTTGGAATTTTAAAAATTTGGACCAGGGATCCTGTGGGATCGACTTGGTATGGTTGCCAGTTCTGTAGTAGGGATTTCTCCTTGATACAGGGGCATGAATGGCTCCCTTCTATCTATAGGATAGAAGGGTAGGTTCCTACTTGGAAAAATACTGAAAGGAAAAATGGAATGTAAAGAATAGAAATAAAAGAAAAAAAGGAGAACCCCTCTACAAACAAAGGTTAGGGTTCCACTTCCAATGACCTGCAAATAATGATTAAGTTATAGTAAACCAAAATACCTACAAAAAAAGTTACGAAATAAACCTGCAAATGAAATCATGGGTTAGAAAACAAAGAAAATACTAAGAAAATAAACAAAACAAGAAAACACAGTTATACCTTCTCTTTGGGTGGAAATGGGCCACCATGCCCTAGCTTGTGGAAGCACCTCTCTTGGATGGGGGAGCTATGGCTCAATGAAGATGGAGGAGAGGGAGTGTGGGTGGCTTGAGAAACAAATGGTCTCAAGGCATCCATGGGAAGCATAACTATATGCAAGGGAGAAGTGTTTTGAGAGTGACCCCCCACTCTCCTTTTATAGCTTTTTTGGGGTTTTAGGGTTTTAAGCCCTTGGTTTGGGATTTAGCCCCTTTTTTGTGCTTTTAGCCCCTTCCACCCTAATTTTAGCTCCTTTTAGGGTTTTAGCCCCTTTTTGGTGGCTTTAGCTCCTAGGAGAGTATTTTGGGCTCCTTTTTGGGGTTTTTAAGCCCTTTTATTCATCCTTAAGCATTTTTGAGGGTGTGGGGATCTAATTGAGGGCCGTGAAGTGGTGTTCTTGGGTGGTGTAGGTCATGGAGAGCTTAGTGAGGGATTTTTTGGGTTAATAGTAATGACTGGTCATGTCTCTGCAGTAAATATCATTCTATATTCTACAGCTTTCTTCCATTATCTATTTCATTTCCATCCATCAAGCATGAAAAATGAACAACACTATTAGGCAAGTTGCTTGATTGGTTTCATTGGAAGTACGATTTCACTTAATCGGACTTATGAACTAAATGAGGTAGGGTAGGTAGGAACCAATAAGCTCAACAATCGTCAAGCATTTCCTTCATTACTATTTTTTCTTTCATTTTCGGTTGTAAGCACAGGTTTGCAATCAAAAGCAGGGTTTGCAAGAATGGCATGAATTTGTTGTAGCGGTAGCTCAGAGCAGAATGGAGATTTCAAAGAAATATTGAAGACATCCCAATGGATTTGGCACTAGGTCTATAGGGGTTCTTTTCTACCTCACTGGGAGGATAGCATCCCTCATGGAGCCATTTGTTAACACTCCATTTTTAACAGTGTATTTTGATCCTGACAGAAGTTCAAAGAAGGCCCCATCCCTTTAAAACATTGTGTGAACACTATTCAGGTTGTTAGAGGCTCTTGGTCCATGATTTAGAACCATCAGACAATGAAAAAAGAGCAACGATCGGTCATGGTTTTGGCCCAAGATTTGGGAGGATGATCAAAATATGGCTTTCGCAGGGGCTGTTAAAGAAAGGAAACAAATCAAAAGCTGAGATCAAAGAAAATCCCAATCAATCGCCTAGAACAATTTCGTTGAGCAAACATCCTTGATGGAAGGAGCTTTTCCAAATTGCAAAAAGGTTAATGGTAGAAAACATTCGATGATAAAGATGAGATCAAAGGAAGATCTACAGTCTCAATCAATTTCACAAAATGAACTGTGTGGGTAAAACTATGATTTCAAGTCGTGAAAGGTGGTCCCGGCACCAAAGAATCAACGTACCTGATAAATAAAAGAAGAGATCTATGGTTATGGTTCATTTTGCAATACAAACTAGCAAGGATGAAGATCATTATCTCACATTGCGAAAAATAGTGGGGCCCACTCGGATCAATGGTTACATGGAGAGGTTGATCGCGATCAACGATCGAGGGCCATCCTTGGTCTAAAATGGTTCATTGAATTCAGAGAAGAAAGTTGGCAACAGAAATGATGGAACATGGACAATGGGCATGAAATATTCCTCAAATCTGAAAGCTGAGAAGACTTCCCCAGGTACAGGCTTCACATCCAGTGCAGAGATGATAGTAGAGGGGACATTCATACATGTAATTAGCCTCTTGGTGGATGATTGAAACCCCCAAGCACCATCTTTGATAAACCTGAGGCGAAGGTCCCGTCCAATAACGCTAATTCCCCGCCTCCATAGATCTGGCACATGGTCCGAGTGGGAAAAGCAGTGGGGAAACAGGACGAGCAGGTTTTGAAATGACGAATCAAATGTCTATGAAAAGTTAAGAGAAGCCACGAAATGATTCCACTCATCGCCACCGTCATAGTGAGTGAAAATGCAAGAAAGGTCAAATCCACAGTCCTTGAAACAAGCTTGGCAGCTGCGTGGGAAGTGCTTAGAGTCCTATACATTATCGGATAATATAATTGAACAACAGAAGAGAATATATCCATCTTGGCGTCACATGAGATAATGTTAATTTGATCAGTATTCAAGACTATATCCATCCCCAGGCCATTTTAGCTTGCCCTATTAAGGTCCATCTTCTGAAATTGTACAAACAGTGAAGCTAAAAGTTGAACTCTGAGGAGTGTTAAGTCCTTTTGCAGAAATCCATGGCTGTGTGGTTTGCAAAATTAGTTTGACAAGGGGTATTGATGGTTGGCGAACATGAAAGTGTGTTCCTTCGTAGTCCTAGTTATATACATCGGGAAGTTACTAACCACTGGGGCATAGATGTTAAATACAAAGGGAGGTTCACCCGCTTCTACACAGCCTGGGCCTTGGAAGTGTTGTGCGTGGGTTTTAACATACCAGCAACCTCTCTTCGATGCTTCCATTCATAGTCACGACCTCTGAAATCCCATCCCACAATGGTGGCAGGACTGTTGGAGCAAATTCTCTCCTTGGGACCATATAGGTACGGAGCCTTCAACATCGCCCATAGAATCTCCACTTGCCTACTTTGTCGTGGGTGAGGACAAGGTCAAACTTACACCCAGTTGCATGGCCTCTGAGAAAACCCTCCTAGTAGGAGGAAGAAAGAAGTTCAAGGATGATAAGCTTCTTAAGTCATTTATCATCACCAAATGCGTGACCACGTTTTTCCTAGCCTCCTCCTATAATAGTGTTCCCGGATTAAAGAGGGGTCGGTAAAATGATCGGGAGGTGAGACTTGAGTCTTCTTGTCAGCCTTTGAGCGACATGGTCTAGAAGAATAAATCTGGTCAAAGAGATGGAAAAGTATATTCAAAGTGACCTGAGTGTACAATGGACCGTCGGCTTGCAACATGGGGGATCGATTTCATGGAGTGGGGAGGAAGAAAACTATGTGCTGTCAATCCATGTTTTCACATGCTGTAACTCCATAATGCTTGTTTGTATTTGTAAAATGTGGCAATAGTCCCACTCTCTATATTGTTAATGCATGATTGTGACTGGAAACAATCTGTAGGTTTGTTTCAGAAAATAGTCTCATCACTAGAATAGTATATATACACTCCCGAAAGAGGGAGAAAGGGTTGAGATCTGGAAGGTTGGGGAAAACCTTCAAGGGTTGAGGCTCTCCATTGTAAATAATATTTGATGCCTGTGTTATGAATAAAATTGCAGAGGAAGAGTTGTTTCTTAAACCAGAGATTCATGTGTCGTTGATTCTTTCAATATGTATCTTCTTTATGTGAAGTGTACATCCTGTTTTCATTCCAGTTTGTTGATTGTTTTCATGTCTATAACTTAGTGTATAATAGTTTGGGATTCATACTTGCTATGCTCCACCTATTGTTTCAGACATTTATCAAAGTTTCTTCTAACGTTACGTGGAATTCATCTCGACGGTGCTCCATGTGATGGGTTGTTCTCTCTTATCTTCTAAATTCCCCCTAAATATCTCCTAATTGTGATATCAATGAATATCTTGCCTCTATCTGCAACCTCATGCCATTCTTTCCCTATTACAAATGTTCCCTACTCAGGTTTTTGACTCCATTGCCAATGGTCTCTTGCCCTGATAATCCCACTTGCGTCTCACGCCACTCTACTTTGTCCCATTTCAAGAGTTCAGTCTCCTGACCATCCCTGAGCGAATATCTTACACGAAGTAAATATCTAAAGATAAGCGAGAGATCCCTCTCTGACTGTGCAAGGCTAGAGGCGCAACCTAAAGTGGTTCTGCTGTTGCGCCAAGAGCGAGCCCTCCTCTCAACCTTGGGGCTCAATTTTGGTGCTAATAGCCCCGGTTCCAACGAGGGCTCTTCCTGCATCCAGTTGTGGTTGTTGGAAGTTGGTTCCTGTGGTTGAAAAGCATGGCCTTGATTCTATGTTAGTTATATTTCAAAGCTTGTTTGTTATTTGTCAAAGTTTTTAGAAACCTTTAAAGGGTACTTCGTGTAGGGTGAAGAAAGCTCTGGAAGTCATGATGTAACTGGTTTTTACTTGATGTTTTTAGCCTTACGGCCTGAACAATGTAATTTGATTTTACTTTTAAAAGAAAAGAGCCCAGCTCTAACTTGGTGAGGTTATCGACCTCTATCTAGCTAAGTTTCAGTTTTTATAAAAGATTTTAGTGGGTGAAGAAAGACTATGAAACAGTCGGGATTGTAAATGGGAACATGATTTTTCTCCTATCAGTAAATTGTTTGGATACTGTTTAATATATATATATATATTTTGCATATTTGGTTTTATTAACAGGCTTGATCCTTGACCCTTTAATTCTAAGGCTGTGAGCCATTCTTATTACTTGATTCCGTGTTTTCAAATTCTTTATGTAATATTTGATTATTAAATTATGTTTTGAATAATTTGTTCGTTTAATAATTTAAATTATTACCCTGTATTTATAAGGATTTTCAATGCACCATTTATGGGAAAAATTACTGTGTTTAAGACTAGTAATTTTACCCTGTTTTTGGCTCAAAGGGTTAATTAAAAGTAAACCGTATAGTTCGATAATAGCATTATTATAATTAGTAATTCTTAGCTTTGTTTATTTAATAATTTCCTTTAAATATTTTACAGCTTGTTTCTATTTCTTAGCTAAGAAGGATTAGGGTTTTAATGTTGCATACTAGTGAAAAGGATATATTTATCTTTCAATTCTAAGTAGTGTATTATTGTAGAGACTTCTGTGGTTCTAAATAGATTATAGTAGGATCCTTCTGTCTTAGACAGAGACACATAGTGTCTCGAAATCATTTGTTATTAAAAAAATGTTTTGATAGTATAAATATCTTAGCCAAACCCTAGATAATGGTCTGTTTACTATACTTGTACTTATAACTGAATTTTTTTATATATTATAAAGAATACTAGTATTAGAGTTAGTTCTATAAATAATATGATTACTATTGTTTTTACATACCTATCTTTTAGTTTATATCCGAAGTGAAAAAACGTAGACAATATTTACTAATTCTTTACACTAGAAATCATAAGCAAACTAAAGTAAAATCTAGTTATAGTTTTCATTCAATTGAAAAGAATCATCATATTCACCTAAACAACCAGTTGTACTAGAGTATTGCTTGAGTTAGGCGTGCAAAAATACAGTATGGAAATTCTAATTCTATCTATTTCTCATTTTGCATATTCATTTCTATTTCTAACATAATCTGTAATTTACCAAGTCTACCATTGCACAGTTACCCATTTCTTCATAAACCCTAATTAAATACTAACATTCATGTAGTTAGAACTAGTAAACATTTTACTAAAGACAGTAAACAAATATAATAATATAAAGACAAATAGAACCTATCAATGATAAGACGAAAATAGCTTAAGGAGGCTATTCCTCCCAACCAAACTCCTGGAGAGCGCTCAGACAACGCTTCCTAAGGACCCCCCGAGCTTGTTCCTGGTCTTCTTGGTAGAGAACTGGGTGGAGAATATAACTTTAAGACCTCTGTCACCTAACCAGTCCAATTACCTCAGTAATTAAAATATGCTCACAATAGTATGAAATTAATCCTACAAGCTGCAATAAGTTCAGTCTCAGCAGTTAACCCCTCAAAATCACTTCAGTAATCCCCTCCATTGAAGTTCTCTTGAGTAAATTCATTCACCCTGAATCATCATGTCTAAAATGAGCAGCCTCAGCTATCTTCAATGTGAAATTTTATAGAGATGCCTAGGTCTTCTGGGACAATTTTCATTTAATGAGCCACCTGCTCTGATTCCACTTTCTTTGGGAATCATGACCACAAATATAGGGAAGTTTCCACCTGCAATAGTTGGAAGTAGTTTGAGGATGCTGCCACTTGTCAATGTACTCTCCACCCAATATTCTCCACCAATTGACTAGTAAACAGTCTTTTAATAGCTTCCCTAAACTGTGGTCTCATCATTTATTTATTTATAAATAAAATATTCTGAATTACATTAATTATTCTTGACCCCACTGGGTCATCAATTACAAACTTAGCATAAAATATAACACAATGTTCCTCAAATAACATTAAATTGTTTTTGCAAATTGGGGCATGTGACATTTGATCATCAAAGAGACAAAGCATGATCTCTAAAAATATCAAAGCAAAAAGGTGATGGGGATTTTGTTATAACTGTAGAAATAGAAGATCAAGGCATTTATATAGTTGCCAATGGAAAAACATAGATTACAATTGCTACTATAAGTTTAAATTCTAGCTTCCATGCACAATTCCAAGGGAATGGAAATCCTACTTGTAAGTATTTGTTGGGATTTATATATTGCTTAATGTATGGATAATGGAATTTTCCATCAATAATTGCAAGTTACATTTATATAAGTCCACATCATCTCAACTCAGTGTTGTATGGTCATTAGTGTTGTATAGATATATCCAAGAATAAATAACCTGGGTTAGATTCCCCTCATGATTTCTTCTTGATGTAATTCCTTGGTTTTTAGGTGGCCACTTGGCCTCATTTCCTTTTGTGTCTGTAATTGTGGTTTCGCATTGATATTGTTTGGGCTTGTTGTAAGTGTTATCATATTGGAAGAAATATTCTATTTAATTTTTCTATAATAATTATGGATGCTATGATATTGGAGGGTGAAACAGATTATCGATTTTATGTCCAAACATGGAGGTAATTATACAACATTATTATGCCTTTTCTTTTATTAAATCAAGGAGGAAAATCCATAATTCTTGGCATTTCAGTATATATATGTATAATTAGAGTAATAATATTATTATAATGTTGGTTTAAAACTACAATATATTTTATACAAATATTTACATATTGAGTAGCATATATTTTATACAAATCCTAAATGCTAAATTCATTAGACGTGGTTTAATCTATTGTGTAGCTACAAATTTTTATCAAATTGTTGAAAATAATCCTAATAGGATATGTAAGTGATAGCTTGATTAGAGAAATATGGATGTTGGATTTTGTTAATGTTATTAATGCCAATGTTAGAAACCTAGAAACAATTAATGTAATTAAATTATATGTCTTTTTTTATTTCATGATCCAGTGGTAAATGCCCCATCAGTTGTTATGCCATTTGCTTCCTAGGATGTTGATGTAATCTATCAGTAGCAGTTGTACCAGTTAAGTTACATGTTTGTAGGTTTTTATTCCATGGTTTTTTTTTGGTTCTAGCAGAAAGCAACTTCTGCACCAGAAGGAAGCAAAAGACAAAGAGTCTACTCGAACTATGTGGCATTAATGAGCAACCTTGTTGATGAATAACCGACATGTTTTGAAGAAGATTTGAAGAAGGAATGGATGCAAGCCATGAATCCTTATCAAAGAATACCAATCAATAATAAAGAATGATGTTTGGGATGTGGGGCCAAGACCAAAGGACAAATCAATAGTTTCTTCAAAATAGATTTTCAAGACAAAGCACTCAACATATGGCAGTATTGAAAAGTTTAAATCAAGATTTGTCGCACGAGGACTTTCAAAAAAGGAAGGAATTTATTATGAATAAAATTTTGCACCAGTAGAAAGATATGCTTATATTATAACTGTCCTCGCCTTCGAAGCCAAGATGAAATTGAAGCTACATCAACTGTACGTAAAAAAAACTTTCTAAGTGGAGTCATAGAAGAAGAAGTATATATTGAAAAATCACTAGGATTTGAAGCCCGTGACAAGGAAACACATGTATGCATATTAAAGAAATCTATATCTAGGTTAAAACAAGCACCCAGAGAATGGTATGGAAGAATTGATGGATTCCTAATGAATTTGGTATTTACCAAAAGTAAAGTCGATTTCAACCTGTACTATAAGGTTGAAAATGAAGGGATCATGATACTTCTATTATATGTAAGTAACCTATTTTTTATAGGTAAGGAGAATCTCATCAGAAAATGTAAGAAGAATCTTGCAATAGAATTTGAGATGAAAGACCTTGGCAGAATGCACTATTTCCTAGGTATTGAAGTATGGTGACTGCGAACTATATTCTATTTTGTATTATTATTGTTATTAATCCTTTGAGAGATGTCGTTCCTTCGATTAGGGATGGCATTGATGTATTTGTTCATGTACAGTGTTGAGGTTAAACCTCCATTTTAAGTTGGGTCATCAGTACCCACAAAAGTATTATTAAGTTGTATTTTTTAGTCTTCCAAGGAAAGTCATCCCTGGAAGAGGAGAAGTCATCCCAATTGGGTTATTAGGCCTATCAGATGATTATTATAAATAGGAGAGGGGCTACCTTCATTTTGATAATTAGAACACTCAAGCAGTTGCACTAGAGAGAGAGAAGTGACAGTCCATCTGGAGGAGAGGAAGAAGTCTAGTATTGTTCTTGGGTATTACACTGTACTTGGTTGAAGTATATACAAAGGAATTTTTGTTGGGTTTTCTTCCCTACGAGGGTTTCCCAGGATAAATCTTTGTTTTCTCTTTTGTTCTGTTATGTTTGTTATTATTTCAGAGATCCTTTTGTTTTGGTATAAAAAATTTTAAAATATTAATGCTTTCGAATATATCAGGATTCCTTTTTGCTTGTTGAATGCAAGGACCACTTTCCAAAGGGTCATCGATTATGCATTTAAGGAATTAATTATAAAGATCATATAAATTTATCAGGATGACTTAACAATTTTTTCAAAACAAAGAATGATTCATATAAATCACCTCAAGCAACATGTTAGCACCCTATAATTTTCCTATGGTTTTGGTAGAAAGTCACAGTGGTAACCATTTCAAACCAATATTTAGACTGTATTCTAGCCAATAAAGTTAGAGAGGGATGTCTCTTGTCATATGGTTTTTCACATATGCATATGGCTTTAAACAAGCATCCAGAAGGCTAGATTTCTGATATAAACTAGGGGTTGGTAGATTTAAATATGGTCGAACAAAGAGACAGGAAATATCATTGGGAAAAATAGTCAAACCTAAGTCAATCAAGGGTATTATAGGGAAAATGAGAGGGGGATTTCCTTTTTACTCTGAGGAAAAGTAAATGTCACAAGCATTCATATATCTTGAAAGGGTGATAAGGGGGAAAAGGAAGAAGCCCATCGAAGAAAGAGGCACCTATATGTGGGCGAATCTCTTGCACCACCTTTAGCATCAACAACAATAAGGATAATAACTGATACATAGCATTTAACTAAGAGTGAATTCTATAACAGTCATCATAAACATATCACAAATGCAACGTTTGATACGAGGAGCGCTTAACGAAATGAATTCCTCATATACAACTAGAGTGCATTAGCAGAAATAACGCAAAAATGAACATGATAAAATAGGGAAAATAGACCGAATGTAGAACACCATGATGAATCTCAGAAATGCGGGAGAATTTTTCTCATTAACACTTCCAAGAAAGTTACAGGGACAAAAACAAGAGCATAATTCTTTCTGAATGAAAGTTCCAACCGTTTCCTCATCAATTGAGGTCTTATTTATAGTGATATGGCTCCCGATACCAACCTCAAAACAAAACCCAATTTAATAAGAAAATTTGAGGATCAAATCCCGAATCATCATTCAAATCCTTAAAAAAATCCTCAATTGGAATTCACCATGATTTATACCTAAAACATGCAATATGATGCAACATGCATGATGGATCCAAAATGGCAATGCAGCATCTGAGAGACACACTCACTTTATTTGATAATGATGCTTAGAAAAATATCCCAACAACTATAGTCCCTCAGGCATGATCTGCATCATCAAATTTTTCCCATGCTTCAACTTCACTTCACATCTACACTGATCCTTCCCTCTTTGCATTTTTTCCCCAGTGAAATAAATCACGGTGATAGGTTTCCTCTTACGAGGGATATTATATGTCCCTTGATATGGTCCTTTACACAATTTCACAATCGCCTACCTTTTTAACCTCCTTGTACCTATCACGAGGGCTTCCCTTGTTGGCCAATCTATCACGTTAGTTCATATTGTGGGTTTTAAAATTATAAAAAATCGAACCAATATATTGCAGGTATTGGGGGGATGAGGGGTTTAAGGTGGGGGTGGGTAGGGTGGTTTATAAGGATTGATGTATAAAAAGGGGTGGGGAGGAGCTTTTAAGTATTGGGAGGGGGTTTCAACAAAAATCGTTTGGGCCAATATCTCTCGAAATTAAGGTTATTCTTTAATATCCCACGATCACATGTGCTATGTGAGAGGTTCACTAAGTGAAGTCCCCATGGTACCTATCCATTAGGAAATCCACTAGAACCATTGATCATATCTCTGGAAGATCTACACCATCCAAAACATGATGTCCTACTTGATTTTGCAGCAGATCTTCTCGCTAAACCTCGTGTGCTTTTAAACTGTGAAATAAATCCGAGCCGCTGACCTGATCCCTGACAGATATCCACCGTTCAACTATGCGGGTCCTATAGACCTTTTCCAGTGTCCCACCATGTTAATATTTGCACATATTCAGGCCTCAAAAACATATATTGGCTATGGATCTGGCCAATCCGAGATCATTTTCGTTCAATCCTAAGGGCCCTACGAGATTTCGTGGCCCCAAACTTGGCTTACCCATCGTGCAAGTTTGCGCTGCAAAATTATTTTCATACGTAGATCTATGACACCTTTATATTGCGGTCATCAAAACTTGGAGGGTGTAATCCAATTCTCGATACTTCACCATGTTATCTCTCCGCACAACTTTACCTCGTGAAACCCTTAGAAACCGTTGATTGTCATCGGTGATTAATCTGCACCATTCATTTTGACCACTGTGTAATGTGTAGAACCTCATGATGTCCTTCATGGTCCTGAGAGAAGATATTTTTCAGACCTTGTTCCTCCTTTTCTATTGGCCTATTCCCCTGTCATTTTTTAGCTCAAAATGGCACTAACCTCGCCTACAAAGTTCTTAAGAATATAGCACTGGTACAATTGAGGTGCTAACAATGGCTCCATCTCGAGGATGCTATCCTCCCTGTGAGGCAGAAAAGAACTCCATAGACCAGGTGCCAAATCCATTAGGTTGATCCCAATCTTCCATTGAAAATTCCCAACTCTGTTCTAGGGTCTACAACTCCAAAATTTTCTTGAAAAAAAAACTAGGTGACAACATCCCCTGGAGACGTTACTTCCTTCACCTTAGGCTTTAAGTCTATCAGAAATCCATCCACACGTGCAATGTTTAAAGGAAAATGGTATATACAATGAAAATGGAGCTGATATTTCTTATAAAAAGTAATGTTTGAGGAGACTCCCATTTACCGGAGCTCTAGATACCAATCCACCCTCCATTTCTTCCAAAACATAAGCGTTGTTTCCTCTTAAGGATGTAATTTTATATGGGCCTTTCCACAGGTGATCAAATTTTTAATGTTCCCCCTTCTCATCGTGAGGTGCATCCCATTGGAACACTAGCTCCCCTATATGGAAATCATTAGGATTGGTTCTCTGGTAAAAAATCTCTTTCATCTTGTCCTGAAATTGTTGACTTCTATCAAAAATATGCTCCCTCTGTTGTTGTAGCTCAACCAACTGATACATCCTCCTCTAGGTAGGATGGGTTTCAGCGTCCTCTTCTTGAAACAATATCGTTATTGGAAAGCTTGGGGAGTTAGGAAAAATTACCTCTAAACCATAGACCAAATGGAATGGTGAAGTGCCAATAGACTTATTCACACTAATTCTGTCAGCCCATAAAGCATAGATTAGATTTGTGTGCCAAGCTTTCTTATTTTCCTACAGCATCTTCTTTATGATCCTCATAAGACTCTTGTCTGAAGACTTTACCAATCCATTTCCCTAGGGGCAATACGTTGTAGAATGCCCCAACTATATTTGATATTTGAATCAAAAGATGATCATATTCTTTCATTTAAAGGGTGGACCATTATCAGTTATTATCTTCCAGGGAACCCCAAACCTTAATAGAATATGATCCTCTAGAAACTACATGATCATTGTTTCGGTATCCTGTCTTGTGGGGATGGCCTCAATCCATTTTGTGAAGTAGTTAGTGGCGATGAGGATCCACCTGTGCTACCATAAATAATGAGGATTAATTTCTTCTATAAAATATATCCCCCATTGCTATAAAGGGGCTTCAACCTGGATAGGCTTTAAAGGTAATGGAAACAACTTCCTTCTTCCTTCAAAAATCTGACATTTATGGCAGAAAGCCACTTTATTATGAGTATCGAAAAATATTGTATGCCAATAGAATTGTGCTCTCATGATCTTGTTTACTATGGATTTCTAGTAGTGATGTCCCCCACACTCCCCTGCATGAAAGTTTTCAATAAGTCTCTTAGCTTCCTTCTCCTCCATGCAGTTTAGTAGGACTCCTCGGGGCTCTTTCCAATACAACTTCTTGCTCAGGATACAAAACCTCATTTCCTTTTGTTTGAGGAATATGGCCCTTATTTTATCCATGCCTAGTGGGTCCTGTAGATGCCGTAACACAAAAATGATATCAGTGTACCATGAGAACGATAGAAAACACTCACCTTCTGGGGGACCTAGCTTCCCTTGAGGATTATGTTCTTCAGCTAACAATTCAACAATCATGTGCAAGATGAGAGCATCACAGTTGGACTGGGCCATAAGCTTGGCTATCCCCTAGCCTTTGATCAATTTTGTGGGCTTGATTTATAGGTCATACCAATTAGAAATGCTATCCACTTTCCCCTTCGCCCCTCTAGATCAAGCTGGGTCAGAATGTCTTTCATGCCGCTGGTGGGGACGTGACAAATGATATGGGAATGCAGGATGTATACTCGAAAGTACTTTAAGGTGTACACCAAATCATAGTCCTACTTGTCTAGGATATTGTACTTCATGGGAGCATCCCTTAGGGTCTTGTTGTAGAAAGCAATGGGCCTCTCATGGCCTTCGTAGTTCTTTTGCAACAGTACCCCTACCACTGTGTGTTCTAAGGAAAATGAAAATATGAGAAAGTATTTGGAAAAATCAGGGCTTGCAAGTATGGGTGCTTTAGCTATGACCCTCTCTATGCCTTTAAATGATTGTTTAGCTTCAGGAGTCCACCTCATTTCTTGGTCCTTTTTTAGCATGTTTGTAATAACTCAAAAATTCATAAAAATTTAAAATTTTTCAAGTGACATAAAATGTCTAATGTCACTGCTAAAGTACCACTAATGGTTAGTAGATAATAAAAAAGTTTATAAAGGAAAACAAGGAGTTGCATATTTATAAGATTTTGTATAATCTATATACGTAAATTTAAAAACTGAGTTAGTGCTGTTGATGACTTAGCAGTTGTAATTCTCCCAGAAGTATAAAAAGAACTTTTATTTTACTGCTGCTAGATATACTGATGATTTCTTTTGTTAGTAGGGAAAGAATTCTTATGTGTGATCAGGGCTTACTTAGCTTTTAGCTAACTCAGTTGGACTGATGGTTATTTACAGGGTTTTTCAGGTGAGCATAAGTTCCAGTAAAAATAATAATTGTTATATTCAAGTCAAGAAGATACTTCTCTAGCATTTTATGATGCTAGACTTAAAATGTTAAAATGCAGCTTGTCTCCATAGGAGGTAAGGTTGATCTTAAATTTTGCTGTCGAAACTCCATAATGACATTATAACAACCACCTATGCATGGGTTAAAATGCATAAACAAATACTGTTAGAAGATATCAAAATCCCTAGATGATTATGATTCAACTTCTAATGAATGCTTGTATTCCTATTTGAGGTAATTGTAATTTAGAGTTTAGATTGAAAGAAATTCAGTTCACTTCTTAATGCTTAAACCACTCGATACTGTTTGGTTTCTATCACAATTATCTTCATTACCGGGTTTATGCACAATATTCGC
Organism: Pseudotsuga menziesii; assembly: GCA_001517045.1. NCBI lineage: Eukaryota > Viridiplantae > Streptophyta > Pinopsida > Pinales > Pinaceae > Pseudotsuga > Pseudotsuga menziesii. The sequence goes on from LPNX010033646.1 coordinate 203,671, forward strand.
TCAATACTAACCAATTTACTTTTACTTTTAACTATTTATTCCTTACTAAGTCGCTAGAATTTCACTGAAACTCCGGATATAGTCTAAGGACTGTATTTACTATCATTCCAAAAACTCAATTTATTAAAAGAATTGGATGCTTTCTATTTTAAACCTATAGTTTGTAAACTAAGCATTGAAAAATCCATGGTAAAATATATATTTGACAATCATAGAAAAATGCATAGTTAAAATTATTATAGGGTTTTTTATAATAATTATTTGTGCAGATTGGAACCGTCCTCCACTATTGACTTGCACCCTCGATTGGAAAATTATTTTGGTGGACACATGGGATGGTATTAACCATAGATGGTTGACTTAAAAGAGACTAAACCCTATCCAATTCATTTCACAGCACGAGGGTTTCCTGTCTGGTGCGGCCGAGCTATGAGCTTGTGGCCGCCAAAACTCCTTGCTAACCTCCAAATTTCCATTTTCACTACGAGCTTGGTCTTGGGAGAAGTAAGAGCTGGTTTGTAAGTGTTTATGAAATATATGACCTCTATGGAGAATTGTCTGAGTGGAACAAAATTGTTTTCCTTCACCGAATCAAAGATTTAGTTGGTAATTCGAATAGTGAATAGAGCTAAGTAAGGTACTCCTCGTTCTCATGGAAGTGTTGCTGGTTTACCTTTGGTTTCGCACTTGGGGTTTAGTGGTAACCAAAACCATAATTTACCAGATTTATTCCTCTTTCAAGTGCCATCGAGTTGCTCCAACTATTTGCATTCACAACTTCTCCAACATCTTCTTATCAGGTAATCTAATTAAACTTCATGAAAAATTTTAAGTTTTTTAATACATCTTAACTGCTAAAAACTAATACTTGTTTTTATTGTGCAGGTTCTTCTTGCAAAGAAAGGTGTTTAGCAGAGGCTCAAATCTCCCCTTTCACGGCCACACAACCCTGGTAAGCCCCGATTGCAAATGAGGGTTTTCTCTTGCATTTGATGTGGTGGTTGGAAGTTAGGAAACTTCGTTGCTGGTTATGGCATGACCTTGGTTTACATGTTAGATTGTTACTTCTTGATTGTTGTTTTTGTATGATTTTGAAACCCTAGAGGGTACTATGTTCAGGAATGTTGAAGGCTATTGTAGCCGTAACATTAAGGTTTAGTGATAGTGCCTTTACAGCGAGTAATGATGTAAAAAAACTTCAAGTTTTACTTTTGGCTTTAAGTCGTAACCTTTAAATGGTATTTGCTGGTAGTTTATTCAATGAGACTTGTAAACAACTTATAGGGTTATGGAAGTATTGGTTACCATTTTTGCTTACTGTTTTTTTAAAATTGTATAGTTTAATTTAAAGCAGGATTAAGCCTCAACCGGTAATTATAAAGGCCATCGGCCATTACCCTCATTTTATTTTGTTTCTATTTAAAATGTTGACAGTATTATGTAATTTACAATTTTTGTTTAAAAATGGAACATTATAGTGATTTACTGTTTGAATTTATACCAAGTTATTAGGTGAAATCAATACTCTGATTTTCTCTCAGATTGGTTACTATTTGTAGATAACCTACAACTCTGATATGATATGGATTTTTACAGGAAAGGTTTTAGTCTTTGATTTCCTATTTTACTTTGATTAATAATATTTATAGCTGTTAAATTTTATAAAAGAAATAAGAGTAAGAAAGTCTATTTATAAGGATAAACCTATCTTTCAATAACCTTAAGCAAATCATTGAATTTTATAGTAGAACCATATGTTTTTAGTGCAGAATGCAAATACGATCTTGGAATAAGCTATGATAAGAACTTATGGAATACTATCTAGTTCCAAACCCTAAGTGCTAGTTTGTTTACTGTTCTTATGTTTATTTGTTTAACTTTGTCTATTGTGTTTATAATAAGTGTTATTACTAATGATATTTTTATGATTAGTATGATTACTAAAGATTTTTATACACATATTTAGTTCTTTATCTGATGTAGATAATTTTCAATAGATAGGGTTTGTACTGTTGTTTATCTAAAATGAATCATATGCAAACTATAAAATAAATTAATTACATTTTTCATTCAGAGTTAATAACGAATCATCACATCTACTTAATCAACCAGTTGTACTAGAGTACTGCCTATACTAGGCATGGAAAAATATAGTATGGTAATATTTTCTATTTACTTTTCATTTAGCATAAATACTACTGTTTATAATCTACATATCCCTAACAAAAAAATACCATGCATATCTTTGAAAAACTAGTAAACATTTGCTGAAACAGTAAATAATTTATAAATAAACTGAACAAATAAAAACCTATCAAATGACGAGGTGACAACAGCTTAAGGAGGATGTTCCTCCCAACCAACTCCTGGAGAAATATTAGTTTGCACTTCTACAGGATCACCGAGCCTGTTTCCTAGTCCTCTTGGTAGAGTACTAGGTGAAGGATGTATCCTTAAGACCTTCTGTCACCTGACTGGTCAACTTACAGCAATAATCCAAACCTGCTTACAGAAATAAGAACTTCATCCTAATAGCTACATAAGTTCAGTTCTCGGCAATTAACCCCTCAAAATCACTTCAGTAAATCCCCTCCATCGAATTTCTCATGTGCACTTCATTCATATAATGATCACCATTCTAGAAATGAGTAGCCTCACCTGTCTTCAATGGGAAATTTTATAATAATGCCTAGGTCTTCTGGGTTAGTTTTTAGTTAATGAGCCACCTGCTCCAATTCCACTTTCTTGGGGAATCATGACCACAAAAATAGGGAAGTTGCCACCTGCAACAGCTAGAAGTAGTTTGAGGATGTTGCCACTTGTCAGTAGACTCTACACCCAGTCTCCTCTAACAAGTGACCAGTTAACACTCTTTTAATAGCTTCCCTAAGTTGTTGTCTCATCATTTATTAATAAAATATTCTGAAATACATTAATTATCCTTGACCCCACTTGATCATCAATTACAAACTTAGCATAAAATATAACATAATGTTCCTCAATAACATTAAATTGTTTTGCAAATTGGGGCATGTGACAATGTTGGTTATATATTTCACTATTTTAGCAAATGCGGCTATGAATAATCTCGGGAAGTTTAACTTTTCAAGAAATGATCGAACCTCAACCTTATTTCATGGGAGCTCAATTTTTTTGATCGCCTCAACCCTCTTCAGATCTATCATGATCCCCTCCTAAGAGATTATATTCCCCAACAACTTCCCTTCTTTCATAGAAAAGAACGACTTTTTAGGATTTAGGGAGATGCCAAAATTTCTGCATTTCTTGAACATTCTCAATAGGTGGGTGACATGTTCTTCATCAAACTTGGAGAAAACAGTGATATCATCCAGATAGATGACCAAAATTTTGTCCTTTTCATCGATGAATGCTATATCCATGGCCCTCTAGAAATTTTCTCCTGCGTTCATCAACGCAAATGGAATTTTAACATACATGAAGGTTCCCTAGGGTGTGGTGAATTTTGTCTTATCTTGATCCTCTAGGTGCACCACAATCTAGTTATAACCTGAGAAACCATCCAAAGTGGAGATCCTCTGGGAACCCACTACTCTCTGCAAGATATGGTCCACTTTGGGGAGGGGATAATGATCCTTCAGATAAACTCTGTTCAAATTCTAGAATTGAATACATATTCTTATTTCCACATTCTTCTTTCTAACAGGGGCCAAATTAGCCACCCAACATGAGAATATGAGGGATAGAATGATTTTGGCCTTAAAGAACTTTTTGATCTCTTTCTCTACCAGGGGCAACACCTTGGGGTTCATCCTTCTCATCTTCTATTTGAACGAAATCTCGTCCTTCTTGATTGGTATGGTATATTGGATGATGCTCCTATCGTAAGCCTTAAGGTCCTTGTAGCTCCAAGGAAACACATATGAACACTCCTTCATCAGTGAGATGTATCTTTGCTTGGATTAAAATGAAAGGGTCCTTGCTATTTTTATGATCTTAGGTTCCTCTTATGTCCCAATATTTACTTTCTCAACATCTTCATAGCTTGGGACCAGTTGAGGTTCTCTATCCACATCATTAGGATCGAAAAGTTTCTCTAGAAGAACTAGACCCCTAGGGATGGAATTACATTTCAGCTACAAAATATCCTTGCCAAAGAGGTTTTCCACATATTCATGTTGGCCCTCAACCTCCTCAGTTTCATGACTCTCAGCATTTTTAAAAACAACAACATCCTCTTCCTAGAGCACTTATTTTGGATCCATAGTTTGGATTTGTAATGGTTCTTGCGTGGGAGGAACACCCTCTAGAATTTTGTTTTCTTCATCAACAACCAATCCTTCAAAATCCTTAGTGGGAGTGAGGAAATTTTGAATTTGTTTATCATCCTCAAAGACTTGGAAACTCTTCACGTTATCTAGGATAGAAGTTCTATGCCTCACTTCAATTTCATATTTCCCTATAAAGTGCATGGGGACCTTGAAAGTTGCTGTCGAAGTGGCCATGGAATCAGCCACACAATTCTATACTTTGGGAATTATATTGAAACTGCATTCTTCAAAGCATTCAGTGAGGTCCTAGGAAGCATTCCAATAGCTTCTCATCCTTGGATGTCTAGCCTAAGACTCACCAGTAATTTGCTTAATTATTAGCTTAGAATCACCATATAGCACTACCCTCTTTACTTGGAGCTCCTTCAATACTAGAATCCCCAATATCATAGCCTCATATTCTTCTTCATTGTTCATGCAGTCAAAAACCACCTTGTAAGAGTAATTCAAATCTCGCACTCTAGGGGGTCTCATCCACACTCAAGCTCCTACCCCTTGTTTAGATGCTGACCCATCGAAACTCACCTCCCACACCCCTTCTAACTCCTCCTCAATAGCAACGAAGGAAGTATTTTGGAAATAGGAACTATCTTCATCCCCTTCAATAAAGAAGATACCAAATCCCATCTCTGTATCTAGTGAATATATGGGGTGATTATGTGTCCTTTCAACGCTAGTTACCACATACGCCACCTTTTTTTCTCTGAATATCCTTCTTTGTATCTTGAAAACAAGGATAGTGGCATATGACATGTTCATGTGGAGGGAACCTTTGAGCTTGGCTTCCCAAGATCTTGACAAGAACGTTCCAAACTTCGGGGAAATTTCAACCACAACCACATCCATAACCATCATTTTGGAAGGGATTTGGGCTAGGGAGATGACCAAGTCTTTGATGAATAGTGACATTGTCTTTGACATGCTTTACAAGTTTTATAAGGACTGGGTCTCCCTCGCGAGCAATAATTGTAGGCCCTGGATACTTTCCATTCACTGTAATCAAATATTTTGTGTGGCAAAGACGTGTCACAATTTTTAGCTTCACCTACAACGCAATGCAATCCATTTATAAATCAGAGGTTAATATAATAGTCAAACATCTCCATTGAAATTGTATATATGATTTGATTTGTAGTAGATATAGTTACGTTGAACTTGTAATGCCTAGTTTTTTGCCAATGCTTTCCTGCTGCTATATCCAGGTACTGAATCATCATCACCAGGATGACAATTGACAAGTACTTCACAGCTGGAGAAGGGCAAGGGCAAGGGAATAACTTCGCCTTCGAATATAGAAATATATCTAAGATTGCTGTGATCAGCTGGGAATTAGCTTTGAATATAGTTGAGATTGCTGTGATTAGTTGGGAAGCTTTGGCATTGATATATATATATATATATATATATACCGATTGTTTCTCTTGGTTGTGGGGTATAATTTGTTGGTGAATCGATGGAGTACAAACCATTCTAACCTTTGCATAAAGTTCAAACCATTGCAACTTTTGTGCAGATGTACCAACTGATCTAAAATAATCGTTTGCTGTAAGAAATCATTCGCTCGTTGTAATTAAGTTTAATGCATGTTTAGGAAATCCATGCTTTTATGGAATGGTGCGAGGTCATATATAAGATAGAATGTTTTAATCATAGGATAAGATAGAGAATACTAAATTCCAATCTCCGTCGCTTCTCTAATTTTCCAGAAATTCCTATCCATGAAAAGCGGCCTCGGTTATAATTAGCTTCCTGCCATTCATATGTATTAACAGTACTTCAAGAGTTCAATGAATCATTCATTGATCGAGAGAGAAGGGTGGGTGGTCTCCCCACTTTCGTTGGTCGTAATTCCCTTTGCTTACATAACACGTAATTGACCACACCAACCCAAGTCCATTTCAATCCTTTAATGACCAACATGCTATTCAAATATGGAACCTCATTAAAGTAGTATATTCACTCTAAATCCCATCACCGAATTGGTCTAAAGATCTCCCGTTGACATTAAAAGCAAACTTCAATATAAGTATGACACTCAATAAATATCTTTGCTACACCCTTTGGCCGTAGTTAAATTCCAATGTATTGGTATAGTTCATGTATCTATGGAGGAGGTATTAATCTTGGACTAAGATATTGATTTGGTGTATCTTTATCAAGATTGATTTGTTGTGGGATAGCATGATGCATATTAAAAGGTGAATAATGTTTGAGTGAGTTTTATCATTAAAGATCGTATGTTCTTTTCTAGAATCCAACTTCCGTCGATTCTCTAATTTCCATGAAATTCCAATCCATGAAAGGATGTCTCATTTTTCACTATGTTCCTAGAGGGCACTGACACCTAGGTGATTTTTAATTTACTTTCCTTTTGTATTGAAGCCTATTTAATTCTTGTACTTACTTCTCCCTTCTCAAATATTTTCCCATGGGAGATGCTTCAAGGTCTCTAACGAACTTTTTCTGACACCTAGGTGATTTGTAAATGGTAGGCCTATGGCTCCCCCATCTCATCAACAAGGATATTTTGTGGAAATAAAATTTAAAGAAAGCCCTTTCTTTGCATATCCCAGAGTGCAAGCTATCTATCTTGTTTTGGTTCAAGATTGCACATAGTTGTTTCCATTACTAATTGAGGGTGTGTCCACACAACACTCCACCTCTATGAGCAAAGTCTAAATTATATTAATTGAATGTGTGTTCAAGCTCTTACACCAATATTAAATCTAGTTGTATAAATATTTTGTCAAGTACTCTCATTCCAATTGCCATTTAAGCCAATTATACCTCTATTTTTTAAGGTATCAAACCCAAAAACTAGTCAGCTACAAATATGTTATGATAGTTGAATACCTCTATCTCTGTAGCTTCAAATCCAACATTCTAATATGTAATTGGAAACCCATATGAAGGAAATTGATAATACATATTATTTAGAATATAACTTTGTGCGACGTGTTGATATTTTAAACACAGATTGGGTAAAGTGCAATGTTGTGTTAAAAATGCAAATACACTTAATTTTTATGCATCAATCAAACCGAGGAAAATGTGCTCTAGTATATTGTTAGTTGTAGCCAATCATCCCACACAATACTTAAGTCACATTTCTTGAACCATTCACGATTCATAGCAACCAAAATCTTTTAATTAGAAATAGAAGTGTACCAATTCCAACAATGTTAATGGGTTGGTGCAAGGAAATAATACCCACTTATAACGCATTAGTTGTAATGGAATTCTAGAAAAATATAAATCCGGTCATTAAAATGAATTACTAGAGGTACGTACACAACTTTTTCGAAGATGGTATAAAAGATGAAACGTAGACAGTCATATCACCTTTGAGAATATATAACTTTTATTAATTGAAAATAGGTATCTCTCAAAAATGGTGTTATTCTAAGATTAGTACGTTATTTTTTCTCTAAAACATAATGCATATGTTTGTGTTAGGCCCCGATTTTGGTATGTAAATTGTCCATTTTTGTGAAAAACATTAATAGAGTTGTAGATAACATGAGGCTCTTGTGCAATGCTATTTTTCCAAAATTTTCAAAGTTAATTTATAATTTTTTTAAATTGAAGAAGTCAATTTATCCCTAAAATGACAAGGTCTAGTGTTATGCCCCTCTATCATGGTTTTCACATAACCAATATATTTTTTTCTTATTTTAGTGCATAGGTCTTCCAATATACATGTGCAGGTTCTTTTATGTTTCTTAAATAGATGACACTGTTAAACATTATCGTTTAAATACATGACCTATGTTTTATATAAATATGGCGTTAGTGTAGATAAAATTGAAAAAATTAATAAAACACTAGCTAATTCATTTAGAATATATATATTTGGAATCTGCACACATAGTTATATAAGTGTGTGTAGATTCATCAAAATTAGACAAATGGAGCATATATAGAATCAAGGTTGAAAACATGAAGTTATAGAAAATGAAGGTATCTGAACCTAAAACCAAACCTACCAACTCATCAAACACCAAAAAGGAAAAAGGAAAGTGCACCAAAAAAATTTATATTTATGAGCGCATGTGTGTAAGTAGCATGTGCATGTTAATAATGTGTGCATGTTAGTAGTGAGCGAGCATTAGTGGTGTGTGCAAGTTAATAGTGCATGCATGTTAATAACATGCACACACTATTATATTATGTTTTCATTATTGTATTTTATTTATTTCTACCCCCTTTCACTATCTATACCTTTCTCTATATAATTCCCACCCACCATCTCTCTCTCTCTATTTCTCTCTGTTAATCCCTAAATGTTGGACACAATCCCCCCTATAGTGTGGAACTTTACCCCTTATATTGTGGTGTATTACATATTATTGATGTAGGCTTGGGTATATTAGTTGTTATTGTACACCTTGTCTCCTATATATAGGAAGGATATATTTTTATTTGAGTAAGCATTGTATAGTCCATATGTTGTGATCTAGGATATTATTCATGGATCATGAGCTCTAGAGGGAACTAGTAAGGATTTAGAGCCTAAAGTTAGACCGTGTACCATGGAATAGGCCACGAGAACAATCTTTACTGTTACAAATATTGATATGACTACCATAACCCATTTTTAGTCCAAATATTCCCTATGCAAAGCATATGTGATGGTTGAGAGCGCCACTCAATGCTTAGCATCAAGACCCGTCTCTTGTGTTATAAACCTCAAAATGGATACCATACCCAAATCAAGGACTTGTACCCTTGAGGTATTAACTCCTAATCCTAATCATGAGGACCATACATAGCACAAATATGTAGTCCATGTAGGAAATTGACATGCATTAGGCTCTAAAATAGGGTTTTATGTCTTGTAAACCATGCACATGATTGAATAAAACCCACAATCCTTGTAAAATAAATATTTGGTCTATAAGTATCATAAACGTACCATTGCGAGGTTTTGCACACTAATGACAGTTCTCAATGTTGTGGGCATAGTTTTAGGAGTAACATTGATATATTTAAGTCCTAAAAGAGGATTTTAATTCTCATATTAAACCATGCACAAAGTCCAAAACCATCATGTATGCCCTTTAATTGGCCTGTATGTGTCATATTGTTTCTGTTGCAAGATTTTATCATGCCAAGGATGGTTCTTAGGGCCATGGACCTAGCTACAGGAGAACAACAATGTCTTACAACCTAATAGATGCTTTTATGGAATATGGACCATGCACATGATTTGAAACCACTACATAACCCCATAAGGTTAAACTTTACATCACATGTGTTTTGTGGACTCCACTATAACGTTTTGCATATCATGCATGTTTCCCAAATACTTTCTCTAGGTTACAGTGCTTTTTTTATTCTTCTCCATAGCATGAGACACCTATCTAAAATTTTTTGTTCAAATGTTTTATCTGAAATTTCCCACATATTACCTTAGGGTATAAAATAGTATTTTCATGCTCATCGACTATGCACATGATCTATAACCACCAAACATACCTTGTAAACGGAATATTTTTTATATAGGTTCCACATGCTTTGCAATACATCATGAATCGTTAATATATCAGGATGAAAATCAATTTCTTATGTCATATAATAAGATTTTGTGGCACATGGACCATGCACATGGTCTAAAATTTCCACATAGTACCTAGAAAGGGAATCTTTGGCCTATTTGTGTCATACGGTTTCCAATGCAAATTTTTTCACACCAAAGATGGTTGTTAGGGCCATGGACATATTCAGAGGATTGAAACAATGTATTACATCCTAATAGAGGCTTTTATGTCTTGTGCACCATGCATGTGATTGACACCACCACATAGCCCCATAAGGTGAAAATTTAGATTACATGTGTTGTGTGGATTTGATTATAAGGTTTCAAACATCATGTATGTTTATTAAGAAATTTATCAATATTTTGAATTAAAACTAAGTTTGTATGCCCTAAAAATAAAATCCTCTTTATCTAATGGACATGTACATGGACCTATGCATAATATCATTAGTAGAAACTATGGACCTTATGGATTCAACGATTTCATGAGAACTAAAAATAGGGTATTATGCATACTAAATGAATATTTTAGGAATAATGCACCAATAATGAGGCTCTTTACAATTCCCATTATTTTTATATTTTCCATATTATAAAAAATTCTTTTAATTTGTATAGGCACTTCAATTTTTTCATGACACACGGACACAAATGTGTTCAACAACATAGGTGAATTTATACTTCAAATTTTAATCGCCTACAACATATAAACCATATAAACTCAATCAAATCAATCAAATTTTATTACCTACAACATATAAATTATTGTATGAAAACCATAATAAATCAACATAAACCATAGATATTAATATGGTTAAGTGCATGATTTATAGACCATTTATACAACATGATCTTTGTTAAACTCTTTGTCATGGACAAGTTATTTTGGTATGAAATTCATATATCAGAAAATAAAAAAATTAGGTCCTATATATGATGGATAAATGAATGGAGTATAACATGATTGGTGCATGTCCTTGTTGGGCTCCAATCCACTAGTGTAGATTAGACCTTGAGTTTATGTCAATCCGGAGTTTGTAGACTTAGAGGCATATCCCAAATATAGAAACTGAAAGCTAGACCTAACTGGAAATCTAATTTACTTATGAAACAAACCTATTGAAAGCTAGAATGCTATGACTTGAAATAGAAAAACTCCCTTAAAGAAGCAACTTCATTTGATCTCTGAGTTAAACAGCAATTCATATGTAAAATGTTCTGAGATGAAAAAAAAAAAATTAAACCTAACCCTAAAATATAGATCACAATACTCTGACTATTATCTCAATACTTAAAGCAGTCAAACATTAATTTCCCTTACAGGAAGACATTCACAATGTATAACTGTTCTCAATACTTCATCATTGAATAAGCAATGTACAATGATTTGATATTGAATAAGCAATTTGAACCATTCCTACAACATGTGAATGATTAAAATAACAGAGTTTATAACCTTGTCCAAACAATCCGACTTGTTCTGCAATGTTAAAGTGAAGAAATCGAATTCTACAGGAAATAAAACATACCACTGGAAATGATATGAAAAAGGTGTGCAGACTTGACAAAGGGGGGCCTCCAATGCCTCGTTTACACATGTAGAGAGAAAATCACAGATATTTAAACTTTAATTTCATTCACCATATCGAATTTGGGCATACACAGTAATCGAATTTACAGTCTTGATTCCACGCTATGCGTTTATGATCCAGCAGGGTCTTTTTCATATGTTTGATCAAATACTTATACAATATTTTGAAAAACTAGAAATGCTACAAATATGGAAGACTAATAATGACATGTAACCCTCGAGATCCTCCATCAGATCCATAAAAATAGACAAAATCGAAACTTTCCTGCTTTTGTGCTAAGTGGTAACACAAGTGGTCATCTTTGACTGGCATTGACTCAACACCTGTGAGAACCATATCATCTGTTCGTTGGAAGTTTAGCCATCCTTGGACATCGAGGATATTTCTCCCATCTCTCAATTTACGCCTAGCTGGCTTGCAAGTATCCAACCTTTGACCAAAGTTTTGTGAATGAAATTAAGGTTTTATGGATCAGTATGAAGGTTTATGGAGGAAACTAGAAGGTTTTTGGATGACAAAAATAGGTCAAAATGGTGCCCAACATCTCCCCCAAGAGGAATCTATTGCATGTCCTCATGCACAAAAAGTATCCAAAAAATTTTGACCCTGCTTATATCATAACCAAAACTTTGTTGCTGACCCTCTGCTTTTAATCCCCTGTCTGAGATGATGCATTTGTAGAAGCTTGAGATACATAAAGGTATTTCAGTTTCTCATACTTGGTTTTATAAATCTTCTTTTGTTTATACCATCTATATGCATGCTTGGAGATTCATGTACTTCAAATTTTAATATTCCAATTCTTTTCTTTTAACTTTTCATTCCTTAGTTCTAATTCCTTTACTTCCAGTTTCAATCTCTTAATATTTTTATTGTTTTTGGAAGTTTTCTTCTTTTCCATCTTCATTGGAGGCTACATAGAATTGGTGTCCATCCCCAATTCTTCATTCTCTTGTACTGAATCTCCCTTCTTTTCTTCTTCCATAGTTTGTTGCTCTAAGAAAGGAGAAGCTGGATCTTTTAATATTTCCTGTCTTGGATGCTTTTTCCTTTCTTTTTCTTGCTGATCCAAGAATATATTGATTTTTTTTGTCTGCTTTATCACTTCATCTGAAATATTTTCAGTTGCTTGAATATATTTTTCTTCTTGGACCTGCCCTATCTCACCTGTTAGATTTTTTGCTTGACTTCCCAAGGTTTGAATGTATTCATACTATCTCTGCTGGCTTTCATCATCCTCTTCTAGTGCTGACTTATTTCGAGCTTGCTGATACTTCCTAGGCTTTCTCTTATAAGTGGTGAAAATCTTATCTTGCTTCTGAAACTGTCTTTCTTCTTTCTTCATACTCCTGGTTTGTATCCTTCTCTGAGGCTGTTTTGAGCTTGTTGCCTTAGAGTTGTCTTCATCATCTGTGATCATCAACACCTCTCTTTCTTTCTTTTTCCCCTTTGGTAGTTTTGAGCTTGTTGCTTTAGGGTTCTGTTCTCCATCCTTGGGGTATGTTATCATCAATAATTTGTCTTCCTTTAAACCTTCTTCAGGAAGCTCTTCTTGTTCTTCAAACTGATTATGAATTAAAAATTCTTGCCATGTCAAATTTTGCTTCTGTAATTCATACGTAATGATTATTTTGATGAGTCCACAGTGGAAAAGGCTTGTCATTTTATCTTTTGCACACCTTTGAACAGCCTTAGCCATCTTGGAAAGACTCTGTAATAAGAAATAGGGCTAATTAATCTCACAATCACCTCTTAAATGCTGTAACAGCTTGATATGGTAAAGATATACAATACTAAATCGGCCTTCACAGGTAATGAATTTTTGGATGATATAGACTATTTCATCCCAGGGATGAACCAACCAGCTCCTTGGTATTCCCTTCTTCCAATTCACTGATCTTGCCCTTGACCTGCACAGAAAGGGTATCCATGCCTTCTCCTTGAATTGTTTGGTTTTGAAGAATCTCTCTCCTTGCTGTGGGAAGCCAATGATTTGTGCCAAAATGTCTTCAGAGAGTCTAAAGTTCAAATTTCCCACTGTAGCCCTTTCTCCATCAAATGAATCAGCAAAGGCTAGGCTAACATTATCATTGTGCCCATAAAACTTTTCAAAAAAATTAACCCACTGTTTCTTTTCAAATATTTCCATACATTTCTCATGAATATTAGTTGGATCAAATTTCTTTGGTTCTAGTCTAGATGCCATTTTGAAATTTTGATAGGAAAAAGAAATATGCAACAGAAAACTTCAACCTTGCAATTTTTAGCTCTGTAAACATTTTTTTATTCCAAAATGATACTCTGAAATTAGAATTGTTGTTGGTATAGCAAATTCAATGACAAAAGGTTTAAGGTTTACCTCCCCTCTGGCATTATTGCTTTTCAATTCCTCCTGCGCGAATGCATTCTTCAGCAAACTAGTGCCCACGTCCTTCCTGTGATACACACCTTTTTTTCACTGTAAACTATTACCCATATATTTCTTTGCATTACACAGCAATCGGGTCTTGCAGATGAAAGAGTTAGGTTTGGTTCAAAAAAGAATGACCAAATATGCAATCCTGATGTCACCAGTTCACAATGCAATTTTCTAGGAACACTTGTGTGTTTTCATGGGGGCATACAACCACGTTCTTTATAATCATTATCTGAACATGCCACTTTTCATACAATCACTAGTTCAAATACAAACTCTCAAGGAGAACGATTAAAGGTAAGGTTTAGAACTAATTCATCTCCATACAATGCGCTTTAGTTCCTTTGCATACCCCAATGTTTGATTAACGAGCTGTAATGAAGGCATTTCTTCACTTGGAGTGGACTCTTTTCACCTTTTGGAAATACACACAGTCATCTTTATATCAATGTTCTATATTCCATATATATTTTAACTTAATGCATAATGCACTAATATCTAGAGTATAAATATATATAATAAAAAAAACATTTGAATTCCATTTTTTTTTAAGCATTTCACTTCCTGTTGAGAAGGAAACCCTACCTGTAGAATGCAATGTATGTTTTGGCCATTGAAAATTTGCTTCTAGGATTGATTCTGACCACCATTTTGACCCCTAGGGTAGGATAATGAAAAGTAAATGGAATGCTGGCAGGAATTGTGAGGGTGATGGAATAGGCAGTCAAGCTTATGAGGATAGGTTAATATGTCATTACTTAGAAACAAAGAATCATGCAACTTTTAAAGCACAAAAATTAAAATCCTTACAGACTTTGCTTGATATCCCTTTATGCTGAGCTTGTTGCTTGATGTAGCTGGTTTGCAATTTGTTTCTAATTCACATATGTCCTTCTGATGTCTACTTTTAAAGATGTCTACCATCTCAGATCCCTTCTACTTTGCTGGAAGTCAGGTCCTTCTGCTTTGCTGGAAGTCAGGTCCCTCTACTTTGCTGGAAATCAAATCCCTCTGCATAGGAAAAAGACTTGGAGGATTCCAAGAAAAAAGAAAAATAGAAAGCATAAAATGTGTGTCCCCCTCACAGGCCTACTTATTGACTTGTCCTCAAGTCAAACAAGAACTTTATTATTGAAAATAAAACTGCCTAAGAGGCATGAAATTTTGAAAATATTTTTGTGAATTTTCAATGGCCAAGCGAACCTGGTTTTCCAAGGAAAATTCAAGTTTGTGTTGTGCCAGTTGCCTGGTTTTCACAACTAAACTCCCCTTTTTTTTTCTTTTTTTAAAAATATTTTTCTTCTTTTTTTATATATATATTTTTTTCAAACAGAAAATAGCTAAGAAGAAAGTGGAGGAGAAACACCAGTGTGTTTATCCAGCACTTCCATCTCCTGTTGCTATGAAATCTGCTGTATGAAATCTTCTTTGTTGATAGGCCTGGTATAGAGTTTGAGCCGATGGCCATTGACCACAAATGTACGTGCTTCATCATCAATTGTTTGGAGTTTGACTGAGCCAATGTCATATACCTCTGCAATCTCATATGGACCAAGCCAATGAGTTTTGAATTTGGCCTTGAAGTCTTTGAACTTCGAATCAAACAATAGTGCCCAGTCACCGATGTGAAATTGTTTCTTTTTGATAAACTTGTCATGCCATTGGAATCTCTGTTGTTGTATCAAAATATTGTGTTCTATTGCAGCCTGTCTCATCTCATCTAGTTGATTCAATTGAAGTATTCTTTCTTGATGTGCTTCAGAAAGATTCATCCTCAAATATACTGCTAACTTGAAGGTATGAATTTTAAATTCTATAGGTAGGAGGACTTGCTTACCATAAACGAGCTGATAAGGAGAAAATCCAGTACTGTTTTTCCAAGTGATTCGGTATGCCCATAAAGCTTCAGTAAGCTTATCTGACCAATCCTTCCTATGCATCTAGATAGTTTTGGTGATGATTCCTTCCAAAGTCTTGTTTGTAGATTCCACCTAGCCATTGGCTTGTGGATGGTAAGGTGTATATTTTCTATGCTTAATCTTGTACTTTGCTGCTATCTCCTGCACTAGTTTGGAAGTAAACTGGGCAACCTGATCCGTGATAATCTCTTGATGAACCCCAAATATGACAAATATCTCCTCAAAAAAAAAGTTTACCATGGTCTGTTCTGTGGATCTAGGTAATGGTTTGGCTTCCACCCACTTTGTAACATAGTCTGTACATACTAGAATGTACTTCTTCCCTTGTGATGGTGGATGAATCAGACCAATGAAATCAAGAGCCCAATTTTCAAATGGTTCTATGAGGATTTGTGGTTGGAGTGGCATTTCATCAGTTCAGATTGATCATCCCATCCGTTGGTAAGTATCACAGCTCCTAACATACTTCTTAGAATCCTTGAAAATAGAAGGACAGTAATACCCCAAATTGAGTATCTTGTATGCTATTCTTTTCTCTGCAAAATGACCACCACATGGTTCATCATGACATGCTTTCAAAATATCTAAAACTTCATCTTGCCATACACATCTTCTGATAATTAGATCATATCCTATGTAAAAGAGATCACCATTAACCCATATATGCCTAGCACTTTGTTTAATAATCTTTTTCTTTTCTTTAGATGACATAGATGGAGGTAGCTGTCTTGATGATAAATAGCTGGCAATATCAGCATACCAAGGAGTGATAACAGCAATTGCAAACAAGTGTTCATTAGGAAAACTATCTAAAATAGGAACAACCTCACCAGTATTGTGTAAGCGAGACAGGAAATCTGCCACTTGATTTTCTTGTCCAGGCCGATCTAAAACAATGATATTGAATTCCTGCATTAATAGTAACCATCTGGTTATCTGACCATTAGTGATAGATTTATTCATTAAATATCGTAAAGCTGAATGATCTATGTGGACAAAAATTTCGTATCCAGTAATGTAATGACAGAATTTGTTCACAGCATGAACTACTGCCAACATCTCCTTTTTAGTGACTGTATAATTCAATTCTGCAGGTGTCAGATTTTTACTGATAAAATAGATAGCATAAGTCATGGTATGCTCTTTTTGTCCCAAGGAGGCCCCTATTGCAATATCAGATGCATCAGTAGAAATATGGAAGGGCAATGTCCAATTTGGTCGCCTTAAAATGGGAGCAATTGAGAGCTTCTCTTTAACTGTCTGAAATGCAGATTGACAGTTAGTATCCCATTTGAAATGTACATCCTTTGAAAGTAATTTAAACAATGGCAGAGCTATCTTACTGAAATTTGCAATAAATCTACAATAATAGCCTGCATACCCTAAAAATCTTATTATATCTGTTTGAGTTGTTGGTTCAGATAGATTTTCAATAATTTGAATTTTAGCAGGATCTACTTTTATTCTAGATGAAGAAATGTGATCTCCTAAAACTATCCCTTCAATCATCATCATAAAACACTTTTCGTTGCTAAGGGAAATATTTGAGTCAACACACCTTTTAAAAATTTTCTCCAGGTTTGCTAAGGAATCCTCAAAGGCACTTCCATGCAATGAAAAATCGTCCATATAGAATTCAACACATTCATGAATTAGATCTGCAAAAATGGCCAAGATTTCTCTCTGAAAGGTAGCTGGGGCATTACATAAGCCAAAAGGTAAAACCTTGTAGGCATATGTGCCATAGGGACATGTAAAGGTGGTTTTGTCTTGGTCCTCTTTTGCAATGCTAATTTGATTATATCCACTGAAACCATCTAGAAATGAAAAATATTCCTTTCCAGCTAAGGCATCTAACACTTGATCAATAAAGGGAAATGGAAAATAATATTTTAATGTTGCCTTATTTAACTCCCTGTAATCTACACATATCCGCCATTTACCATTTTTTTTAGGAACAACAACCAAGGGAGAAACCCATTGGCTATCATAGATAGGGTAAATAAATCCTACTTTTAATAACTTCTGCAATTCTTCCTTGACTATCTCTTTTAGTATGGGGTTCATTCTACGTTGCGGTTGTCTAAGAGGTCTGATTTTATCATCTATGTAAATGTGGTGAGTGCATGTTTCATGACGAATGCCTGGCATGTCAGTGTATTCCCAAGCAAATGCATGGGAATGTTTATTCAGCAAGGTAATCAACTGTTCTTCCTGTGATGTAGTAAGATGTGCACTTATATTCAAATGTTTTCCAAGACTAATTTCAACTGTTTTGCTTTGGACATCAGTGATTGAATGAACATTAAAAATATCATGAAGTGCTAATGCTAGAGAATGTACTGTGCAATTTTCCTGAAAATTTTGTTCCAAAACTTGATTTTCTATAGCATACTGCATGTCTCTTAATTCTTCAGAAATATCAGGTTCAGCAATGAAGTAATCTAGCAAATCTTCGTGGTTTTCTTCTTGAAAATCAAAGAACTGAATGATACTTAGGACATGCTGAATCACTTCTTCCTCTTGTTCTTTAGTCTCACTAATCCATAATAACTGATCTAATGCAGAAGGGCATTGGGCAGAAGGATAAAGTGTAATTTGTTTTCTCTCTATCCCATGTGAAATGAGCATACTGCCTGATCTACACCCTATGAAAGCATTAGCTGTTGCCAACCAGGGTCTGCCAAGAATCAATGGATTCCCTCCTAGATCAGACTTTGGTTGCAGCACTATAAAATCTACAGGATACTCCTAGGAGTCTAAAGAAACAATGAAATCTTCTAAGATCCCTTCAGGTGTGATTTTAGACCTGTCAGCTAGTTCCAAAACTGTAGTGGTTGGTCTGAGGTTTTTCAAGTGAAGGTATTCCATTGTATCTAGTGTCATGACATTAATGGAAGCACCTAGATCAATCAGTGTTTTTGGAATTGAATTTTTTTTAACAATGATTGTGACCATTGGGATTCCAGGATCTACATACTTTTCAATAGAAATAGTGTTATACATTAATCCTGCTAGATTTCCCACCACATGAATTTTTGATGGATCCTTCCTTCTTTTATTAAGACATAATTCCCTGACTGCTTTAGTATAGATTGGAATATCCTTTATAGCCTGCAGTAGGGGAATTTTGACACATACATTGGTTAACTCATTCAAAACATCAAAATCAGGTAGGGAGATTGAAAGTTTTTCTTTGACCAACCTTTCTGGAAAGGGATGTTTATAAGGTACTATTATTTTCCCTTTTTTACTGTGATTTTCTGACTGTGATTTTTCTATATTTAATTTTTTTGGAGTTTTCTCATTTTCTGTTTGTTCTTCTAAAATAACAGGTGATTGTTTTTGTAAAGTTTTTCCAGATCTTAGGTTGATATTTTGAAGTGGGAGGATTGAGTAGGGGAGTGCCATTCCATCATCAACATTGTACATGGGTTTATCCATTTTATTATTCGGATTTGGGATTGGTTGGGCTGGAAATTGTGTTGGATGAGGTGGAGGCTGATTGGATGGAAATTGAAGCTATTGAGGTTCTTGGCCTAGTTGAGGAGCAAGATTAGATTGTTGGAAAAATGGGGCTTGATTCTGCTGATATTGGGGATATGCAGAAGGTTGTTGATAGGGCTGTAAATAGGCATGTTGATATGTTTGGTTACCATGAGTATAACCTCTCCAATTTGGAGCAGATTGGGCTAATTGAGGAGACCAAGTTTGTCAGGGCATGGGTGCACTCCATGAATTCTGAATAGGAGTTTGATAATTTGAATGAAATTGCTGCATAGAATCTTGAGACATACCTAAGAATCATGGCTGCCATGCTCTTTGTTGTCCCATAAAATAGAGAGACTCCATGCTTTGATTATCCTCCATTTGAGCTTCCTGCAATTCTTTCAATCTGGGGCAATCATCAGTTTTGTGATTTGAAGTACATAAACCACAAATTTGAACAGTATTCAAAGGAAATTCTTTTAATGGGTGTTTCTTTCTACATTTATGGTAGAAAATAGACAAGGCTTGATCTTGTTGGTCCTATTTTTCTTGTATCTTCTTGGTCTTTGATGTTTCGAACTGTGTGCCTGAGGTAATCAATAGATCAGTCTTAAAATATTCTAACAGATTCCCAAGCTCAGCTCTGGAGATACCATTGGTTGCAGATTTAGTTACTTTGGAATTTACATCCCTTTTCCCATTTCTAGCCTTTCCTCTTGAATACTTCTAACATAAGTCTTGTATCTCATCAAAGGGTAAGTAGGAGATGTCACCTTTTCCCATAACATTCAAAATATTCAAATATTCTTCTCTTATTCCTTTTAAAAATATTGTTCGAATGATCTCAGGTGTCAAAGAATTATATTTGGATTTCTGCAAGTTGTATGAGAATATTTCTAGATACTCTTCCAAGCTTTCATCTTCCTATTGAGACATTCTAAAAATGTCATCTTTTAAATCCTTCGATCTACAATATGCCTGATATTTTCTAAGAAATATTTTCCTCATCTCATCCCAGCTAGTTATAGAATGCTCTCCTAAGCTCATGAACCATTTCAAGGAAGCCGCTTTAAGAGTAGCAGGGAAAAGACAAAGTTTGGGTGTCATCAGTATATCCATAAGTTCGACACAAGATATCAAACTCGAATAGGAAAGAATCCGGATCTTCATAAGTGATACCATAGAAATTTGGTAGGACAGATGGTAGAATATTCTTCATTTTTACCTCTTCCCCTAGGATGATGCTAGTGTCTAAGATAGGGAATTTAAAGGTGGCTTCCTGATCTTCTTCTGTTCTTTCATCCCTTTCATGTATCCTCTCTTCTTCCCTATCATGTCTCCTTTCTTCTTCCCTTCTCTCTTGTCTTAGTTTATTTTCTATTTCTAACCTTCTCTCATACTCCCTTCTCTATTCTGTAGTTGGCCCTTTTGATGTTTCTTCCTCTGCCATTTTAAAAGTATCAACTGTTGTAATGAATCCTTTTTTATCAAATAAAGAAGTTCCTGTTACTTCTATTTTTGGGGGGTTTTTGATAAATCTTCCTTTCTCGTCTCTTTGTCTTGACATAAAACTAAAATCTACTTCTGTGTTTTTTTTTAGAGAACTAAAGTTCTTAAGTCTGCTTCTAAAATGACTCCCCGGCAACGGTGCCAAATGTTGGGCTCCAATCCACTAGTGTAGATTAGACCTTGATTTTATGTCAATACAGAGTTTGTAGACTTAGAGGCATATCCCAAATATAGAGACTCAAAGCTAGACCTAACTGGAAATCTAGTTTACTTATGAAACAAACCTATTGAAAGCTACAATGCTATGACTTGAAATACAAAAAATCCCTTACAAAAGCAACTTCATTTGATCTCTAAGTTAAACAGCAATTCATATGTAAAATGTTCTGAGATAAAAAATAAATTAAACCTAACCCTAAAATATAGATCACAATACTCTGACTATTATCTCAATAATGAAAGCAGCCAAACATTAATTTTCGTTACAGGAAGACATTCACAATGTATAACCGTTCTCAATACTTCATCATTGAATAAGCAATGTACAGCAATTTGATATTGAATAAGCATTCTAAACCATTCCTACAGCATGTGAATGATTAAAATAACAGATTTTATAACCTTGTCCAAACAATCCAACTCATTCTGCAATGTTAAAGTGAAGAAATCGAATTCTACAGGAAATAAAACATACCACTGGCAACGATATGAAAAAGGTGTGCAGACTTGACAAAGTGGGGGGCCTCCAATGCCTTGTTTACACACGCAGAGAGAAAATCACAAAGCTTTAAACTTTAATTTCATTCACCATATCAAATTTGGGCATACACAGTAATCGAATTTACAGTCTTGATTCCACGCTATGCGTTTATGATCCATTAGGGTCTTTTTCATATGTTTGATCAAATACTTATACAATATTTTAAAAAACTAGAAATGCTACAAATATGGAAGACTAATAATGACATGTAACCCTCGAGATCCTCCATTAGATCCATAAAAATAAACAAATTCGAAATTGTCCTGCTTTTGTGGTAAGTGGTAACACAGGTGGTCATCTTTGACCGGCATTGACTTGACACATGTGAGAACCATATCATCTATTCGTTGGAAGTTTAACCATCCTTGGACATCAAGGATCTTTCTCCCATCTCTTAATTTACGCCTAGCTGGCCTGCAAGTATCCAACCTTTGACCAAAGTTTTGTGAATGAAATTAAGGTTTTATGGATCAATATGAAGGTTTATGGAGGAAACTGGAAGGTATTTGGATGACAAAAAAAGGTCAAAATGCTGCCCAACATTCCTAACGATTATATTATATATTATGGCAAACATGCATAAAAAAATGAATTCCCTAATTGTGGAATTAATAGATATTGTAGTGATTAGGAAACAAATAAATTGCCCACAAAGTTC
This sequence comes from Pseudotsuga menziesii, assembly GCA_001517045.1. Taxonomy (NCBI): domain Eukaryota; kingdom Viridiplantae; phylum Streptophyta; class Pinopsida; order Pinales; family Pinaceae; genus Pseudotsuga; species Pseudotsuga menziesii. The sequence goes on from LPNX010033646.1 coordinate 225,863, forward strand.
TTTGTCATATCCCAATGATATATTCCATATTTCCAACAAATATTTAGGTGAAAAAATATAACACAATTTATGGACTATCATGCACGACATACACTAGTAGAAAATGAAAGATTAATGACCAAGGGACCAACAAATTTGGTCACCGCAGTTTTTTGAAGTAATAGATGACAAAACTTGACTGAACCAACTAAAAATGACTAGAGAAATGACCAGTTGGGTCACAAGATAAAATATATGGCTATATAAAAAGTAAATAAACTAAAAATCACCACATAACAATATTATTAAGAATATGAATTGGTCAGTTATTTAGTCATTGTTATTTGTGTCACTTCCATAATGGAAACTTGCAATTTTGATAATGAGTTTTCATAATTTACTAAATTCTAACACCACATATGGATTCAGATACCTCAGGGGTCTCTAAATCCATTGAAAGTGATGGAATTTAGTAAATTGTATACCCCCTCATGGATTCAGTGGGTTATCTCGATAGTCCAGTTAGTGCCATGTCTCAGAGATTGGTTGTTTCTCGTTAAAAGCATCACCATGTCTTAAGTTTTATACCATTATGTTCAACTTGGCACACTTTTCGTGCTTATATTTCATTTGTCCAAAGTCATCTTCGTTTCACCCTTTTGGCATTTAGTTGAAGTTTCAATAAGTAAGAGTCTTTTGTATCTCATCAATTGAAATCCACCTATTTTGTGCCTCCTGGTTAATTTGTTGATCTTGTCTATGGATTCTAACTCATCACGTGTACATTTATAATGTTATAAATACCACCTTGGTGTTCCTATGGAGAAAAAAAGTCCTATATCCTCTATTTAAAAAAGTCCTATATTAATGATATATTTGAATATTTAAGTATATAATATTTTATATATGTTAATTTATACTATTAAATATTTAATATATATAATATTAATATAATGTATTCTTAATATATAAATATATTATCATGAAACATTATAAATAAGCAAGCTCATAAATATTATTAGAATTATTTTAAATAAATAAATATTATTATATAAATTATAATAATATAATTATATTAACAAATTAAAAAAAAAACTCAATAGGGAGGGAAAGAAAAAATTGGGGAAAATATTGAGGGTTTTGTAGCTTGTCATTTTTCACTGAGGAGTGAGGTAATTTCAAGCTCTATGTGTCCAAACCATAAAAATATCTTTGATTTTTATTTCATGTCAAAAATCTAATATCTTGTTTGGCCATAACAAACCAGTCATTTAAACTAAAATTTGATTTATAACTCAATCACTACATAGTCCCTTGTTTGTCCCTAACATACCATTCATTTGAAATAAAATTTCATTTAGAACTCAATCACTATGGATTCCAGTAATTTCAGAAGACTGAAGCTACATATAAAAAAAATAAAGAGCAACATGGAGATTTACACAACTGATAGAGGATTGTTGTCCAACATCTTAATACGACTATCATAGAAGCATGATCTAATCTTGACATCCATGGTGTGCACAACCTGGAACGACGTGCTCACAAGGGAATCCCAAAAGCTCACAATTAGGTAATGTGAACTCCCCCCTTCTCTCCTTCTTCGCTTCAACCATGTTAAGAAGTTGAATCTGTCTCAGTGAGATGATCTATTGGAAGACCAGGATATGAAGATGGCCTCTAAATCCCTTAAAAACCTAGTTACAATATCCTTAGGTACTCTGACTGGACATAAGAATTCACTACAAATCTTGGGTTCAGAGAGTTTGTTAATAATTATACTATGCTGAAGAACGTTTCCTTGAATTCCATACCCAATTTGGAGGATTAAGGTATTGATTTCTTGACTAGGGTTTGTAAGAGGATTTGTGTGATCAATCTCGTCAATTGCTGGAATTTGTCTGATGATTCTCTTGAGATCCTTAAAAATTGTGACAATATTCAAGAATTCGATTTAAAGGGTATTTTCTGATTTAATCCATCTGGTTTGGAAAACATAGGTGAGAATTGTCTAATTCTTTTGAAGTTCTCACTTGAGCTTGAGCATTCCATTGACATTACTCTAGCCATCTAGTATATGGGTGCCCACTACCACAATATGTAAGAATTGTCTTTACATATCTGACTCAGGGAAATGCAAAAGCTACGAAGGTTATAATATCTCGTTTGCTGACAATTGATTTATCATGTAACTAGATTGATTTAATTCCTCCTCATAAGTATTAGAAGTGTTAATGAGAATCGGTGAAGACTAGTGTCTATTGGCTCTTAGTATTATGTGACTCTTTGGTGCATAGTATGTAATGGATCATTCATAATGTTTAAATAGTACCCATGGTTTCATAAGGTTAATATTTTTTTGTTGAAGGGTATTGTGTGTGAATGAGTGATGTTAGCAAATCCTTCTCACAATATGTATCAATCCATCCTTGCCAAAACTATGTATTGGTTCAGCCTTGTCTCAATTATGTATCCCTTCCATCCTTGTCCAAACTAGGTGCATAAATACAGCCTCTCCCCAACTAGTTATCATTTCTTTTCTTAGACTATGTATAGCTTACATCCTTGTCCAAACTATGTACACTTTTCATCCTTGCTCAAAATATGGATCCAACCATGTCCAAACTAGGTGTCTAAAGCCCAAATTCATTCCAAGTATGTCTCACCAGCCTCATTCAAACTATGTTTATTCCCTTCCATCCTTGCCCCAACCATGCATCTCTTGTTTGTCAATCTATTTGTTGTAAAATCCATGTAGGAACAAGTCAATGTTTTATAGCATTTCGATTTTTTGTTTGTTGAGGATGGGTATCATGTTTGTTGAATGGGTATGGTGCTTGAAAGATGATAACATGTATCTCTCTTAGGTCCAAGGACCAGCCGTATTAGAGTATATAACTAAATTTGTTGTAGATTTTAATGTATTTCATTATTTTATACATCTGAGATATAAATGGATCAATCTACATGCAATGGGGTAAATTTATGATTTGAATTACAACAGGTTGTTCTCTTCATGTTTTTTATCAGATTTTAGGGTTGGATAGCTGGGTTTGACTTAAGAATTTGCATTGTTATTCTAATGTTAAGAATCAATTGTGAAATCATTTGAAGAGAAAATAAGTAGGAAACATTGCATTGAGATGCTCATTTAGGAAGAGAAGATAAGAGGAAACTAGTGGAATGGTAAAATGACAATAACTATAAGTCGTTTCTATTTCTATTTGGAAAGGTAAGCTGGAGCCTCTGGTGCTTTTGAACTGGAAGTGTATCTCAAGTTTATCGTTATCTCGACCAGTGGAAATCCAAATCCTTTATCCTCTTATCTAGAACTACTAACTATCAAAAGAATTGGAATAAGATGAATTATACATAAAATAAGAATAGGATAATTAGAAGATAAGGGATGTATACATATTGACTATAGAAAACTGAGACGACCATGAAAGTAGCCTCCTTAAATCTTTCTTTTTGTACCCACTATATTATTTGATTGTTCCACCTATAACTTAAGTATAAATGTAAGGTTCTATGAATATTGACATCTTACTACATGTGATAAAAAAATGAAATACCATCCATCAACCTGTCTATCCAACACATTAATATGTTATTTTGGTATGATAAAAAGTTGGTAATGTATTGTGAGGACTATTTTCTACAAGCATGTATTGTTTAACAATTTATATAATATATGTTTGCGTGTGCATGTATTCTTAAAATGGTGGGTTCTTTGAAATCATGACAATTATCTTCTCAAAATTCAATTGTAGTACTTTTTATTGTTTGTGTGCACACCAATCCAATTAGAGTCAAGATGTAGATGATAAGGATAAGATCAATTGATTACTAATATGTGCCTATGATAAATAAACAGTCATTTGTCTACCATTTTGTCCAATTTATTAATGCGGTATGTTAAACATGGACTGTGTCATGGAAATTGATTACCAAAGGTATGCGTTAATATGCTTTTATATTAAGGTATTAGGGTTTTGTTTTCGTTAAATATTGTTTCTCCAAACTTATGGTTTTGATCGAGAGAGATTAACATGTTTCAATTAATCAGTCAAGCATAATATGTTTTTAAGCAACATATTTATTTCTTAAGCAAATCAAATGCCCAATGTTAGATATCATATCTATCATGATTTTATGTAATATGATTTGAAGATTGATACAATGAACTATTAGAAGTCTTAGCCCAATATCAGAGTTATTTCACAAAGGTTTCTCCTACCATCCTCTTATTTGATGTAATATTTAGTTCATGTTTTCTTGTTAATCCCATTTTATCTTGTTTATTTTTTTGGCATACTGGTTATAAACTTCACCTTGCAATGTTAGGAATACTTAACTGCAAATTTTAGTTCCATTGTGCTAGGAAGTGTAATTTTATTCTTTTATTTTCTTTTCTCTTGCTATGTTGTTTGCTATGCCTTGGTTTGTGCTTATTCAAAATTAACATATGCATCATATTAAGTTTATGTTGTGTATATACTGGTTTATTTTAAAGTTCAATATGAAGAATTCCTTATTAGGCAGTTAGTTTGATGTAATTTTTAATTTAGTATATGTAATCCCGTAAGTTCTATAGTGATTTTGTTTAGTTTTACAATATAGGATCATATTCAACTGGAATTAAAATTTTGCATCTATTGTGGCTCTAGGTTCCCTTTGCTACCACAAATAGTGAGAGCCCACCTAATCCACCCAACAGTTGGCATTATGTCGACTTTGACAGGTTCAACATTGGCAGGTTTCATATCTCAATATGCATCGTCGACTCCAACATCTCGACATGGCTATGATAGATTATATATTTGTATTCCAGTCGTCTGTAATGGTTGAAATTCCTAAAAGTTATAAATTCTTTGTAACTGAACGTAACGGGTAGTCACCCAAGCATCTCAGCATCCTATATAAGCATGTACACTACTGTAAAATACAAGAAAGTAATAGAGCAATAATCGAATAATAAAGATTGGTTCAAATTCTTGCATTTTTTCTGTGTGATTACTATCTCTCTCTATAATGTATTCCCTACTTTTCTTATTTTAGTATGATACCGCCATAAAAATACTCGATTCATCCAGTCAAACTATTTTCCTCCGATATGTGCCTAGGCACCTGGATCACCACCAAAGATGCCAAGCGAGCTTTTGAAATTCGGGATTTTGAAATTTTTTATAGATGAAATCCCATCTGATATTGTTGCAATTTATCTTTTGTTTGTGTTGCTTGTTTTCTTTTAATATTATGGTAATTTAGGTTCGTTTGTGTTGTTTGGTTTCTTTTGATATTATTGTAATTTAACTTTTAGTTGTTTTTTAATTGACCTTGTATTTCTTCAATTCGGTATTATTTGAAATGTAGAATCTACAAATTTGGTTCAAAATGAAAATTCCACCATCCAAAATATAGGTTGGAAACATTAAAATCAAATGAGAATGTTAATGGAAGTGATACTGTAATCAACTCAATATGTTCTTTCATCAATTTTCTTGTATTCCATTTGATATGATATCTCGTTAGTCCTTGAATCTATATGTTCTTTTCCTATGTGTAGGTGAAACGTGCCACTTTTGCTATTGTTTTTCTACTGGAGTGGACCGGCAAACAAGTATTCCTTGTAAGTTATTCAGTAATTTTTTTCATTCTTTCATGTTCTGTAACTTCTTTTTTGCTAATAAGATTATAGTTTTTTCTTTTCTTTTGTGAATTCTTGGGCTTATTGTATTTTTTTCTTGTGGAACTCCATTTTTTGTGAAGACACTACTTGCATGTATGATGCCAAATGCAGGTTTGATCATCAAAGAGAAAAATCATGATCTCTAAAAATACCAAAGCAAAAAGGTGATGGGGATTTTGTTATAACTGTAGGAATAGAAGATCAAGGCATTTATATAGTTTCCAATGGAAAAACATAGATTACAATCACTACTATAAGTATAAATTCTAGCTGCCATGCACAATTCCAAGGGAATGGAAATCATACTTGTAAGTATTTGTTGGGATTTATATATTGCTTAATGTATGGATAATGGAATTTTCCATCAATAATTGCAAGTCCATTTATATCAGTCCACATCATCTCAAGTCAGTGTTGTATGGTCATTAGTGTTGTATAGATATATCCAAGAATAAAGAACTTGGGTTAGATTCCCCTCATGAGTTGAGTCTTGATGTAATTCCTTGGTTTTTATTTGGCCACTTGGCCTCATTTCCTTCTGTGTCTGTACTTGTGGTTTTGCATTGAAATTTTTGGGCTTGTTGTAAGTGTTATCATATTGGAAGAAATATTCTATTTTATTTTTCTCTAATAATTATGGATGCTATGATCTTGGAGGGTGAAACAGATTACCAATTTTATGTCAAAACATGGAGGTAATTCTACAACATTATTATTCCTTTTCTTTTATTAAATCAAGGAGGAAAATCCATAATTCTTGGCATTTCAGTATATATATGTATAATTAAAGGAGTAATAATATTATTATAATGTTGGTTTAAAACTACAATATATTTTATACAAATATTTACATATTGAGTAGCATATATTTTATACAAATCTTAAATGCTAAATTCATTACACGTGGTTTAATCTGTTGTGTAGCTATAATTTTTTATCAAATTGTTGAAAATAATCCTAATAGGATATGTAAGTGATAGCTTGATTAGAGAAATATGGATGTTGGATTTTGTTAATGTTATTAATTCCAATGTTAGAAACCTAGAAACAATTAATGTAATTAAATTATATGTCTTTTTTTATTTCATGATCCAATGGTAAATGCCGCATCAGTTGTTATGCCATTTGCTTCCCAGGATGTTGATGTAATCTATCAGTAGCAATTGTACTAGTTAATTTACATGTTTGTAGATTTTTATTCCAAGGTTTTTTTTGTTGTAGCTCAACCAACTAATACATCCTCCTCTGGGTGGGATGGGTTTCAGTGTCCTCTTTTTGAAACAATATCATTATTGGCAAGCTCGGGGAGTTAGGAAAATTTACCTATGAACCATAGACCAATTGGAATGTTGAAGTGCCAATAGACTTCTTCACACTAATTTTGTCATCCCATAAAGCATAGATTAGATTTGTGTTCCAAGCTTTCTTATTTCCCTGCAGCATCTTCTTTATGATCCTCATCAGACTCTTGTCTAAAGACTCTTCTAGTCCATTTCCCTAAGGGTAATAGGTTGTTGAATGCCCCAACATTATTTGATATTTGAATCAAAAGGTGATCATATTATTTGATTTAAAGGGTGGATCATTATCAGTGATTATATTCTAGGGAACCCCAAACCTTGATAGAATATGCTCCTCTAGAAACTGCATGATCATTGTTTCGGTAGCCTGTCTTGTGGGGATGGCCTCGATCCATTTTGTGAAGTAGTTAGTGGTGGTGAGGATCCACCTATGCTACCATAAATAATGAGGATTAATTTCTTTGATAAAATATACCCTCATTGCTAGAAAGGGGCTTCAACCTGGATAGGCTTCAAAGTTAATGGCAACAACTTCCTTCTTCCTTCAAAAATCTGACATTTATGGCAGGAAGCCACTTTCTTATGAGTATCAAAAAATATTTTATGCCAATAGAATCGTGCTCTCATGATCTTGTTTACTATGGTTTTCCAGTAGTGATTCCCCCCAAACTCCCCTGCATGAAATTTTTCAATAAGTCTCTTATTATCCTACTCCTCCATGTAGTTTAGTAGGACTCCTTGGGGATCTTTCCAATAGAACTTCTCGCTCAGGATACAAAACCTCATTTCCTTTTTTTTGAGGAATATGGCCCTTATTTTATGCATGCCCAGTGGCTCCTGCATATTTTGTAACACAAAAATGATATCAGTGTACCATGAGGATGATAGAAAATGCTCACCTACTGGGGGACCTGTCTTCCCCTAAGGATTATGTTCTTCAGCCGACAATTCAACAATCATGTGTAAGCTGAGAGCATCACAATTGGAATGGGCTGTAATATTGGATATCCCCTAGCCTTTGATCAATTTTGTGAGCTATATTTCTAGGTCATACTCAAGTAGAACTGCTATCCAATTTCCCCTTCGGCCCTCTGGATTAGGATGGGACAAAATGTCTTTCACACCGGTGGTGGGGATGTGAGAAATGATATGGGAATGCAGAATGTATACTTGAAAGTCCTTTAAGGCCTGCACCAAAGCATAGGCCTGCTTGTCCAGGATATTGTACTTCATGGGAGAATCCATTAGGGTCTTACTGTAGAAAGCAATGGGCTTCTCATGGCCTTTGTAGTTATTTTGCAACAGTACCCCTGCCACTATGTATTCTGAGGAAAATGAAAATATGAGAAAGTGTTTGGAAAAATCAGGGCTTGCAAGTATGGGTGCTTCAGCTATGGTCCTCTCTATGCCTTCAAATGATTTTTTGGTTTCAGGAGTCCACCTGATTTCTTGGTCCTTTCCTAGCATGTTGGTTATATATTTCATTATTTTATCAAATGCAGCTATGAATATTGTCAGGAAGTTTAACTTTCCCAGAAACGATTGAACCTCAACCTTATTTTGTGGGAGCTCAATTTTATTGATCTCCTCAACCCTCTTCGGATCTATCTTGATTCCCTCCTACGAGATTATATTCCCTAATAACTTCCCTTCTTTCATAGAAAAGAATTACTTTTTAGGATTCAAGGAGATGCCAAAATTTCTGCATTTCTTGAACATTCTCAATAGGTGGGTGACATGTTCTTCATGAGACTTGGAGAAAATAGTGATATTGTTTAAATAGATGACCAAAATTTTGTCCTTTTCATCATCGAATGCTATGTCCATGGCCCTCTAGAAATATTCTCCTGAGTTCATCAACCAAAATGGAATTTTAACATACATGAAGGTTCCCCAGGGTGTGGTGAATTTTGTCTTCTCTTGATCCTCTGGGTGCACCACAATCTGGTTATAACCTGAGAAACAATCCAGAGTGGAGATCCTCTAGGAACCCACTACTCTCTGCAAGATATGGTCCACTTTGGGGAGGGGTTAATGATCCTTCAGAGAAACTCTGTTCAGGTTCCAGAATTCAATACATATTCTTATTTCCACATTATTCTTTCTAACAGGGCCTAGATTAGCCACCCAACGTGAGAATATGAGGGATACAATGATTTTGGCCTTAAAAAAAATTTTGATCTCTTTCTCTACCAAGGGAAACATCTTGGGGTTGATCCTTCTCATCTTCTGTTTGAACAAAATATCATCCTTCTTGATTGGTATGGTATGTTGGATGATGCTCGTATTGTAAGCCTTAAGGTCCTTGTAGCTCCAAGAAAACACATATGAATACTCTTTCATCAGTGAGATGTGTCTTTGCTTGGATTAAAATGAAAGGGTCCTTGCTATTTTTATAATCTTAGGTTGCTCTTATGTCCCAATATTTACCTTCTCAACATCTTCACAGCTTGGGACCAGTTGAAGTTCTCTATCCACATCATTAGGATTGAAAAGTTTGTCTAGAGGAACTAGACCCCTAGGGATGGAATTACATTTCAGCTACAAAATATCCTTGCCACAGAGGTTTTTCGCATATTCTTGTTGGCCCTCAACCTCCTTAGTTTCATCACTCTTAGCATTTTCAACAACAACAACATCCTCTTCCCAGAGCACTTATTTTGGATTCGCAATCTAGATTTTTAATGGTTCTTGCGTGGGAGGAACACCCTCTAGAAGTTTGTTTTCTTCATCAACAACCAATCCTTTGAAATCCCTAGTGAGAGTGAGGAACTTATGAATTTGTTTATCATCCTCAAATACTTGGAAACTCTTCACGTTATCTAGGACAGAAGGTCTACTCCTCACTTCAATTTCATATTTCCCTATAAAGTGCATGGGGACCTTGAAAGTTACTGCTGAAGTGGCCAAGGAATCAGCCACACAATTCTATACTTTGGGAATTATATTGAAACTTCATTCTTCAAAGCATTCAATGAGGTCTTGGGAAGCATTCTAGTAGCTTCTCATCCTCGGATGTCTGGCCTGATACTCACTAGTCATTTGCTTAATTATTAGCTCAGAATCACCATGTAACACTACCCTCTTGAATTGGAGCTCCTTCAAGACTAGAATAGCCAATATCATAGCCTCGTATTCTTCTTCATTGTTCATGCATTCAAAAGCCACCTTGTAAGAGTAATTCAAATTTCACACTCTAGGGGGTCTCATCCACACTCCAACTCCTACCCTTTGTTTACATGTTGACCCATCGAAACTCACCTCCCACACCCCTTCTAACTCCTCCTCAGTAGGAACAAAGGAATCATTTTGGAAATAGGAACTGTCTTCGTATCCTTCAATAAAGAATATACCAGATCCCATCTCTCTATCCAATGAATATATGGGGTGTTTGTGTGTCCTTTCAATGTTGGTTACCATATATGCCAACTTTTTTTCTCTAAATAGCCTTCTTTGTATCCAGAAAACAAGGATAGTGGCATATGACATGTTCATCTGGAGGGCACCTTTGAGCTTGGCTTCCCAAGATCTCAACAAGAACATTCTGAACTTCAGGGAAATATCAGCCACAACCACATCCATAACCATGGTTTTGGAAGGGATCTGGGCTAGGGAGTTGACCAAGTCTTTGATCAAGCCCAAGCACTTGAACTTATTAGAATCAAAAGAGAAGAGATACTTGTAGGGTCTAGTTACTTCCAACCCTAGTTCATCCATGATTCTCTTGGGCATCAGATTGTGAGAGGCTCCTGTGGCAAAGATTTATCTGGGAGGCTTTAAAACTGTGGAAAATTTAGAATGATACTCTGAATTTTTTAACAGTTCAATGAGGGGAACAAATATTTTTATCTTTGTGATTTTGGCCTCTAGACTGAAAGAAGTCTGTCCATGATCAAAGCTTATGGGATTATCTTTTCTTTGTTCCTTCCCTTTGCGATCAGACACGGTTTTGGAGTTATCCCTGGGAGGTGTGTCATTTTTAGGCTTGTTGGAAAGAGCTTTATTTCCTATTTCTTTATTCTTCACGACAAGAACATCTCTGTTTCTTAAGTTGATTTGTCTCTGTACATCTAGGACAATGAGTTGATATCCTCTTCTAAAGTCATATGTCTCGTCTAGAGGTATCTCTCGCCTCTTCAGAAAAGCATTTCCATGTTCTTCTTTGGTGATGAAGGTGGTGGGAGAGTCAATATCCGGCCTATGGATTTCATCTTCAGCTTGATGTTCACCATCCTGATCCATGAAATTTTCTTGAAATGAAGGCCTAATAGGTGGATCAGGAAGGTTTCTCTACATGTTCTGGATAACTTAGGGCCTTATAGCACTCAGATTCCTAGTCTGTTGTTCTTGATTTTCGCTGGGAGGTGGTGTTCCATCCACAGAGAGCCTCTCCATCATTCTTTCCATGGTTCTTAGCACTATGTCTATTCTGGTCTCTTGTGAGCTAGAGGTAGAGGGTTGTTCAGTTTCTTTGTCTTTCCTTATCTCTCCTCTTTCTCCTTCCTCTCTTCTCCAGTCTCCCCCATCTCTTCTAAATTCTCCATCCTCTCTTCTTCACTCCCCTTCCTCCCTTCTCCATTCCCCTTCATATATTTTATTCTTTCTTGTGAAAATCAGGTTTACCTCCACCTCTATGGAATATTTCATCATAGCTTCTAAGGAGGTTGATCTCCTTTCACTTAGCCACAAGGTAAAATCACTATCAAAATAGTCAACATATTGGAGTTGGGAAGAACCAATGGGAGGTTTGAACTGGGCAGGGATGGCATTGTAAAAATTCAAAAACCTGTCCGAAAAATATTGGGCAAATCACTCTCTCTCCTCCTCATGGAATGATACTTGGAGAGATATTGCTTAGGGCTCTTTTGTTTTGGCCACTTATCCTTGAAAGCATATTTAAAGGCTTGGTAGCTCAGGATAGAGTCGTTTGCAAGGTTTTTGTACCACTTTCTAGCTTCTCAATCCATACTTTGTGCAAATAACTTGACCTTAACATCATCATGATCCACCTATTCCAAGTCGATCCAGCCTAAAAACCACCCAGGCGTTCTTCAGCAAAATACCCTTTATTCCCATTTAATTGTTTGAGTATTTGGGAATATCTGAAAGGGATATTGCTAAGAGAAGAAGGAAGATGAAGAGGGGAAAACCTATTTTCCATCCTTGGAGGTATAACAAGCTTTTCAATGGGAATTAAGACTGGTGGGATAGAGATAAGAGAGTCGCGAGGAACTGCAGGAGTGTGGGGAGTTATGAAACTGGAAGATGAGTGCTAATTTTGGTTGGAAGCATGGGGGGAATATGTTGTAATGGATTTCCTTATGATAGTGGAATTTGGCATGGATAAATCAACAGTAAATGTAGCGCACTCTAGGTCAGGAAGGTGTAGGAAATCCCTTCCTAGAGGTTTTGAGGTATGGAGTGACGAGGTAATGAGGGGAAAATCAAATGCAGAGGTATCAAACACCAATTTAGAGAGGATGGATTAAGATTTAGTTATAAGAAAGGCTATTCTGAATTCCTCATCACAATGTTCAGATATATCGCTGACATAAATGTCACCTTCAGTGGGGAAAGATAGATTTTTTACTAACCTTTGCAGGCTATTGGCCCTTAGAATCAAACTTTCTGGATCAAAGAATTATTGAAACGAATCAGTAGCAGGGTTTCTGCTCATATTTGTTCTTCTGGTAGCCAATATTTTCCCAGTGCAGTCACCTTCAAAATTTGTGTGGAGTTGCCAGAGCATGCAAAAGGTTAGATTTCTAATATAAAATGGGTGTTGGTAGATTTAAAGATGGTAGTCTTGTAGTCTTGTATGGTAGATTTAGCATCCCCACTCTGTTTCAAAGGTAGTCTTGTATCAATCCTCCTGTGCAATTCTTATCTGATACTAGCCCAAGAATCCATCAGTGAATGAATACATTTCTTGTCGTCCGACATTCTCTAGTACTTCATCTATGAATGGAGTCATAAATGGATAATGCAAGCATGCATCATTAAAATTCCTCATGTCAACACAAATTCTCACTTCCCTTGAACTTTTCTTATCTTGGAATACAATTGGATTGATCCATTCTGATTCTTCGACAGGTTCTATCACATTTGCTTCCACGGTCCAATTCATCCTTAGCTTTTTCTTTGTAACATAGGTTTAATCTGTATGATCATTGTTTGACTGGATTTGCATCAGGCCTCAAGGGTATTTTTATTTCTCCAAGGTCCCCGATTATGCCTTTCATTTCATAAAATTTTGTGGGGAACAGATCTTGGAATTCATGGAGTAAGTCAATGATCTTTCCCATGGTTTCATCGTACCAGTAATATCCAATATTAGAAAACTTTGGGTTTTCAACAAAACCAATATTTACTTTCTTGATCTTGAGTGGACTTAAAAATTGGTCACTAGACATACGAGCTCCTTCCACTTCACACATATCTTCTAACTCAGGTATGTTTATCTTGAGTGGATCATCATCATTCGGTTCTCATGCGATATTGTAACATTCCATTCATTTGTGTACTATCATGGTGCATTGATGGAAATTTGTGGTTGTGATTGGGACTTCCTCAAATATATTTTCCTTCATAATTTTTAGCGCAACATAAACTCTCAGATGTTTACTTGTGAACTCAAACGTCTAGGTGAAGTTTGTAACTAAAATTTCCCATGCAATAGTTCCTTGTCATAGCTCAACTAATGTGTACCAATTTTTTAGTACCATTTCCAAAATGTGGATGAATCGTACCAAGAAATTGGTATGATTACCAATTTCTTGGTAATCATTTACATTATGGCCACTCAGAGATAGAATGTTTATGTGTACCCCACCATTTCGTGGGCATAGCTTTCAGCACATAGTCCAAGGCAGACAATCACTATGATTTTGTAATTTTTCTTTCAAATTATACCAGAAAAGATGCAAGGTTGGGTAATCCTTCATATGTATGCAGCATGCTTGATTCGGCTCCTACCCTTTGGACAAATCTTGTGATTCTTGAGCATCTTCTCATCGAAACTTCATGTATCCTGCTCTCCCAATTTTCCAAGGCATCACCTATATCATATGTGCAAGAACTTGCACTCCGCCAGCTCAGTTTTCCTTCAGCTATTGGATTTATATAATATTCCTTTGATGCCATGATATTATATAACTAATCCAGTTAAATGCCTTCAACTTTTCTATTCACTAGCTCAACATGTCTCTGACCTTCAAGCAGATCAATTGGTGCGACCACCCTTAGTTCAGAATCTTCAAATTATAAGATTATTTTCTTAAAATTTATAATGATTTGGTTGTCTATTTCCCAATCAATTCCCAATAGCTCAGGATATGGATTTGTGTCATCGACAATGTCAATTACTTCAAAGTCGGCATATGTTCTTTATCCTTCGACTTCTATAGGAACTTGAGTTAATATGCCAACTGTAGAACCTTCGACTGGTTTGTAAGCCTTAGTTTAATGGGAGACCAATCCAATCATGATTTATTCATGCTCTCCCATGTTTGTCTTTTCATATGTTAACATTCGAGCCCAAATATAATATGATATTATCCTTATCATATTCTCCTATCTGTGCATTCATTCACAGTTCTCGACCTGTCTTCAATCTCTTCCCGATATTGCAAACACTTTTTTTAGGTCGCATATCATCTGTATTTTCATCTATTAGTGCTATCAGTTCTACGACAACATCTTTATCATTAATTAGTGCTAAACAATTTTTGAAAAATTATTTAAGCTTTTCTACCTCCCATTAGAGGAAATTTCAATTTAAAATCAGCCTTCCAAAAATAATACAAATTCCATGTCATCATATATTATCCAATCAAAATGCTCTAAAATTAAAAAAGGGAGCACCTCTTAAACATTTTTTTAATATAAATTTGGGGATAGGTATCATAAAAAAACTACTTTTTTTGTTTGTATTTTCGACATATCTCCCTCTTTTTTTACTCAAATTTCAATCGGGAGAGCTCATTGGATGTGGAATTAAATTTTGCATCCAACGAGTACCCACTTGACATAATTTTGATGGGCATGGCTACCCCAAAACAAGAAATACCTGAAAACGTGATGATGACATCATCATCACATTTTTTAGGTATTTCTTATTTTTGGGGTAGAGGATCCCGTCAAAAGTATGCTGAGTGGGTACTCGTTGGATGCAGAATTTAATTTTGCATCCAACGAGCTCTCCTAATCGAAATTTGAGTAAAAACACATGGAGATATGTCGAAAATACGAACAAAAAAGAATTTTTTTCTTTTTCTTTCTCCAAAATTAATAAATATTATTATATTATTTTAACTATTATTTTATTAATTTTCCTTAGGAGGCCAATTTTGAGTTGAAATTTCCTCTAATGAATTTCAACTTTCATCTTGAATCCTCATGTTTAAGCCTATTGTCACTTCCAACCGCTTCCTCTTCAAAGATTTTCACATGGTATCCTATTTAAGGTCTTTCAAGAAGCTACTCTAATACTTATATGATTTGTAAACAATAGACTCTATTTCCTTCTTATTTCATCAACACAAATACTCTATAGAAACCAGATTGAATGGTTTTTGTTGTTTTTTCATTGCTAGAATGAAGGTTATGTTTCCTTCTTTGGTTCAAGACTGAACTAAGTTATTTTCATTACCAATTAAAGGTGTGTCCACACAATATTCTACCTCCATAAACAAAGTCCAGACTCTATTATTTGAATAAGCATTCAAACCCTTAAACCGATGATGAATATGGTTATACAAATCTTGTATCAAGGACTCTTATTCCAATTGCTAATAAAAATAATTACACCTCTGTTTGCTAAGGTTCCAAACCTAACAGCTATTCAATAACAATTAGGTTAATATAATTGAGTATCTCTATCTCTATAGTTTCAAACTGAACACTATGAT
Organism: Pseudotsuga menziesii; assembly: GCA_001517045.1. Classification (NCBI taxonomy): domain Eukaryota; kingdom Viridiplantae; phylum Streptophyta; class Pinopsida; order Pinales; family Pinaceae; genus Pseudotsuga; species Pseudotsuga menziesii. Next base: position 241,744 of record LPNX010033646.1, read on the forward strand.
CTATATTTGGTAACCCATTTTAAGGAAATTTGAAATTTCCATTATTTAGAATATAATTGTGTATTGAGTGTTTGAATTTTAAACATGAATTGGGTAAAGGGTGAGATGTAGCATATGTTACACATTGCTCAAATTGTGTTAACCTATCATAGTAAGGAATCAATAACACATGGGTTGGAGAGTGCAAAGTTGTGGTAGTTAGAAATATGATTAACTATTGTGGTAGTGATCAAACCAAGGAAAAAGTGTTATAACATGTTGTTTGTTGTAGCTAATTATCTTACACAACATTCAAGTTACAATACTTTGACCATTCAAATATAGGAGCAAATGCATTCTAGCAATTCAAATTAGCACGTATCAATTATAGAATCATTAATGCATGATTGAGATCATTGTATTGGTATGCATTTTGCAACCAACATTTAAATTAATAAATAATACTTCTATAAAACATGAATAGTACATTGATCAAGCAATGAGTGTTGTACCAACAAACAAAACATCGAGGATAAACATTATGGTTGATACACACTAATCCAATCTTTGATGTGTTTAATGTTGTAGTCAAAACGATATGAAGAGGGAATGTTGATACATTCAATATTTATTCCATCAAACCGATTCTTGTTGTTTACACAATGCCTGAATAAGATTCAAAACAGAGGAGAGAAGCATGTAAAAATTCAATCATACAACAATCTAAGGACACCATATACACCATATTACCCTGGAACCCTAAATGGGAAAGTCAACATTCAATGGGGAATTTATCAAGCTTGTGAAATTGTTACAAATATTAGGTATCCATTTTCATTGAAGGATTTAATGCATTCTTACGCATTGGAAATTCTTACTCATTGGAAAAATTGTAGATGGTTTTGAATGAAAGACAACATCTAATCTTTGAGTACTCTCATTCCAATTGCCAATATTAAATCTAGTTGTATAAATAGTTTGTCAAGTACTCTCATTCCAATTGCCATTTAAACGAATTATGCCTCTATTTTTTAAGGTATCAAACCCAAAAAGTAGTCAGCTACAAATATGTTACGATAGTTGAATACCTTTATCTTTGTAGCTTCAAACCCAACATTCTAATATGTAATTGGAAACCCATATGAAGGAAATTAATAATACACATTATTTAGAATATAACTTTGTGCGACGTGTTGATATTTTAAACACTGATTGGGTAAAGTGCAATATTGTGTTAAAAATGCAAATACACTTAATGTCTATGCATCAATCAAACCGAGGAAAATGTGCTATAGTATGTGGTTAGTTGTTGCCAATCATCCCACACAATACTTAAGTCACATTGCTTGAACCATTCACAAGTCATAGCAACCAAACTCTTGTAATTAGAAATAGAAGTGTACCAATTCCAACAATGTTAATGGGTTGGTGCAAGGTAATAATACCCACTTATGACGCGTTAGTTGTAATGGAATTCTAGAAAAAGATAAATCCGGTCATTAAAATGAATTACTAGAGGTACGTACACAACTTTTTCGAATATGGTATAAAAAGATGAAAAGTAGCCAATAATATCACCTTCTAGAATATATAACTTTTATTAATTGAAAATAGGCATCTCTCAAAAAATGGTATTGTTCTAAGATTAGTACGTTATTTTTTCTCTAAAACATAATGCATATGTTTGTGTTAGGCCCCGATTTTGGTATGTAAATTGTCCATTTTTGTGAAAGACATATATAGAGCTGTAGATAACATGAGGCTCTTGTGCAATGCTATTTTTCAAAAATTCTCAGAGTTAATTTATATATATTTTTAAATTGAGGAAGTCAATTTATCCCTAAAATGACAAGGTCTAGTGTTATGCCTCTCTATCATGGTCTTAACATAACCAATCTATTTTTTTTCTTATTTTAGTGCGCAGGTCTTCCAATATACTTGTGTAGGTTCTTTTATGTTTCTTAAATAGATGACACTGTTAAACATTACCGTTTAAATACATGACCTATGTTTTATATAAATATGGCATTAGTGCAGATAAAATTGAATAAAAAATATAAAACACTAACTAATTTGTTCAAAATATATATATTTGGAATCTGCACACATAGTTATATAAGTGTGTGTAGATTCATCAACAGTAGACAAATGGAGCATATACATAATCAAGGTTGAAAACATGAAGTTATAGAAAATGATGTGTTTTCCTATAATGTAGTTTGAGCCATAAGGTTTGGGAATCTGAACCTAAAACCAAACCTACCAACTCATCAAACACAAAAAAGGAAAAAGGAAAGTGCACCAAAAAAATTTAAATTTATGAGCACATGTGTAGAAGTATCATGTGCATGTTAATAACGTGTGCATGTTAGTTGTGCATGCACGTTAGTGGTGTGTGCGAGTTAATAGCGCATACATGTTAATAACATGCAGACACTATTATATTATGTTTTCATTCTTGTATTTTATTTATTTCTACCCCCTTCCACTATCTATCCCTTTCTCTATTTAGTTCCCACCCACCCTCTCTCTCTCTCTCTTTCTCTCTGTTAAGCCCTAAATGTTGGACACAATTCCCCCTATAGTGTGGAACTTTACCCCTTATATTGTGGTGTATTACATATTATTGATGTAGGCTTGGGTATATTAGTGGGTATATTAGTTGTTATTGTACACCTTTGTCTTCTATATACAGGAAGGATATATTTTTATTTGAGTAAGCATTGTATAGTCCATATGTGGTGATCTAGGATATTGTTCATGGATCATGAGCTCTAGAGGGAACTAGTAAGGATTTAGAGCCTAAAGTTAAACCGTGTACCATGGAATAGGCCAGGAGAACAATCCTTAGTGTTACAAATATTGATATGACTACCATAACCCATTTTTAGTCCAAATATTCCCTATGCAAATCATATGTGATGGTCGAGAGTGCCACTCAATGCTTAGCATCAAGAAGCATCTCTTGTGTTATAAACCTCAAAATGGATACCATACCCAAATCAAGGACTTGTACCCTTGAGGTTATAACTCCTAATCCTAATCATGAGGACCATACATAGCAAAAATAGGTAGTCCATGTAGTAATTTGACAGGCATTAGGCTCTAAAATAGGATTTTATGTCGTGTGAACCATGCGCGTGATTGAATAAAACCCACAATCCTTGTAAAATAAATATTTGGTCTACAAGTATCATAAACGTACCATTGCAAGGTTTTGCACACTAATGACAATTCTCAATGTTGTGGGAATAGTTTTAGGAGTAACATTGATATCTTTAGGTCCTAAAAGAGGATTTTAATTCTCATATTAAACCATGCGCAAAGTCCAAAACCATCATGGATGGCATTTAATTGGCCTGTATGTGTCATATTGTTTCTGTTGCAAGTTTTTTTCATGCCAAGGATGGTTCTTAGGGCCATGGACCTAGCTACAGGAGAACAACAATGTCTTACAACCTAATAGATGCTTTTATGGATTATGGACCATGCACATGATTTGAAACCACTACATAACCCCATAAGGTTAAACTTTACATCACATGTGTTGTGTGGACTCCACTATAACGTTTTGCACATCATGCATGTTTCCCAAAGACATTCTCAAGGTTACAGTGATTTTTTTATTCTTCTTCATAGCATGAGACACCTATCTAAAAATGTTTGTTCAAATGTTTTAGCTGAAAGTTCCGACATATTTCCTTAGGGTCTCAAATAGTCTTTTCATGCTCATGGACTATGCACATGATCTATGACCACCAAATGTACCTTGTAAATGAAATATTTTTTATATAAGTTCCACATGCTTTGCAATACATCATGAATTGTTATTAGGGTCTTACACATCATATGAGGATGAAAACCAATTTTTTATGTCATATAATAAGATTTTGTGGCACATGGACCATGCACATGGTCTAAAATTTCCACATAGTACCTAGTAAGGGAATCTTTGGCCTATTTGTGTCATACGGTTTCCAATGCAAATTTTTTCACACCAAAGATGGTTGTTAAGGCCATGGACGTATTCACAGGATTGAAACAATGTCTTATATCCTAATAGAGGCTTTTATGTCTTGTGCACCATGCATGTGATTGACACCACCACATAGCCCCATAAGGTGAAAATTTAGATTACATGTGTTGTGTGGATTCGATTATAAGGTTTCAAACATCATGTATGCTCATTAAGAAATTTCTCAATATTTTGAATTAAAACTAAGTTTGCATGTCCTAAAAATAAAATCCTCTTTATCTAATGGACATGTACATGGCCCTATGCATAATATTATTATTGGAAACAATGGACCTTAGGGATTCAACGATTTCATGAGAACTAAAACTAGGGTATTATGCATACTAAATGAATATTTTGGGAATAATGCACCAATAATGAGGCTCTTTACAATTCCCATTATTTTTACATTTTCCATATTATAAAAAATTCTTTTAATTTGTATAGGCACTTCAATTTTTTCATGACCACATGGACACAAATGTGCTCAACAACATAGGTGAATTTATACTTGGATTTTTTTGAATGATATCACTCCAATTTTATTACCTACAACATATATATGATTGTATGAAAACCATAATAAATCAACATAAACCATAGATATTAATATGGTTAAGTGCATGATAATTCCCTGATTGTGGAATTAGTAGATATTGTAGCGATTAGGAAACAAATAAATTGCCTGCAAAGTTCTTTGTCATATCCCAATGATATATTCCATATTTCCAACAATCATTTAGGTGAAAACATATAACACAATTTATGGACTATCATGCACGACATACACTAGTAGAAAATGAGAGATTAATGACCAGGGGACAAACAAATTTTGTCACCATAGTTTTTTGAAGTAATAGATGACCAAACTTGACTAAGTCAACTAAAAATGACTAGAGAAATGACCAATTGGGTCACAGGATAAAATATATGGCTATATAACATGTAAATAAACTAAAAATCACCACATAAGAATATTATTAAGAATATGAATTGGTCAGTTATTTAGTCATTGTTACTTGTGTCACTTCGATAATGGAAACTTGCAATTTTGACAATGAATTTTGATAATTTACGAAATTATAACACCTCATATGGATTTAGATACATCAGGGGTCTCTTAATCCATTGACAGTGATAGAATTTAGTAAATTGTATACCCCCTCATGGATTCAGTGGGTTATCTCGATAGTCCAGTTAGTGCCATGTCTTAGAGATTGGTCGTTTCTCGTTAAAAGCATCACCATGACTTAAATTTTATACTATTCTATTCAAATTGGCACACTTATCATGCTTATATTTCATTTGTCCAAAGTCATCTTCGTTTCACGCTTTTGGCATTGAGTTGAACTTTCAATAAGTAAGAGTCTTTTGTATCTCATCAATTGAAAACCACCTATTTTGTGCCTCCTAGTTAATTTGTCGATATTGTCTATGGATTCTAACTCATCACGTGTACATTTATAATGTTGTAAAGACCACCTTGGTGTTCTTATGGAGAAAAAAAGTCTTATATCCTCTATTTAAAAAAGTCCTATATTAATGATATATTTGAATATTTAAGTATATAATATTTTATATATGTTAATTTATACTATTAAATATTTAATATATATAATATTAATATAATGTATTCTTAATATATAAATATATTATCATGAAACATTATAAAGAAACAAACTCATAAATATTATTATAAATATTTTAAATAAATAAATATTATTATATAAATTATAATAATATAATTATATTAACAAATGAAAAAAAAATTCAATAGGGAGGGAAAGAAAAATTTGGGGAAAATATTGAGGGTTTTGTAGCTTGTCATTTTTCACTGAGGAGTTAGGTAATTTCGATCTCTATGTGTCCAAACCATAAAAATATCTTTGATTTTTATTTCATGTCAAAAATCTAATATCTTGTTTGGCCATAACATACCATTCGTTTAAACTAAAACTTGATTTAGAACTCAATCACTACATAGTCCCTTATCTGTCCCTAACATACCAGTCATTTGGAAAAAAAATTCATTTAGAACTCGATCACTGTGGATTCCAGTACTTTCGGAAGACCGAAGATATAGATAAAAAAAATAAAGAGCAACATGGAGATTTACATGATTGATAGAGGATTGTTGTCCAACATCTTAATGCGACTATCATAGAAGCATGATCTGATCTTGACATCCATGGTGTGCACAACTTGGAACGACATGCTACAAGGGAATCCCAAAAGCTCACAATTAGGTAACGTGAACTCCCCCCTTCTCTCCTTCTTCACTTCAACCATGTTAAGAAGTTGAATCTCTCTCAGTGAGATAAGCTATTGCAAGACCAGGGTATCAAGATGGCCTCTAAATCCCTTAAAAACCTAGTTACAATATCCTTAGGTAACTCTAACTGGACATAGGAATTCACTACAAATCTAGGGTTCAGAGGGTTTGTTAATAAGTATACTATGCTCAAGAACATTTCCTTCAATTCAATACCCAATTTGGAGGATTAAGGTATTGATTCCTTGACTAGGTTTTGTAAGAGGATTTGTGTGATCAATCTAATGAATTGCTGGAATTTGTCTGATGGTTCTCTTAAGATCCTTAAAAATTGTGACAATATCCAAGAATTTGGTTTAAAGGGAATTTTCTGATTTAATCCATCTGGTTTGGAAAACATAGGTGAGAATTGTCTAATTCTTTTGAATTTCTCACTCAATCTTGAGAATTCCATTGACATTACCCTATCCATGTAGTATATGGGTAGCCACTGCCACAATATGCAAGAATTGTCTTTACATATCTGACTCAGGGAAATGCGGAAGCTACAAAGGTTATAATATCTCGTTTGCTGACAATTGATTTATCATGTAACTATATTTATTTAATTCCTCATCCGATAAGTACTAGAAGTGTCAATGAGAACCGATGATGACTAGCATCTATTGGCTCTGAATATTATGTGATGCTTTGGTGCATAGTATGTAATGGATCGTCCATCATGTTTAGGTAGTACCTATGGTTTCGTAACGTTAATATTTTTTTGTTGAAGGGTATTTTGTGTGAATGAGTAATGTCAACAAAACCTTCTCACACTATGTATTGGTCCATCCTTGCCAAAACTATGTATTGGTTCAGCCTTGTCTCAACTATGTATACCTTCCAGCCTTGTCCAAACTAGCTGCATAAACACAGCCTCTCCCCAACTAGATATCAATTCTTTTCCTAGACTATGTATAGCTTACATCCTTGTCCAAACTATGTACACTTTGCACCCTTGCTCAAAATATGGATCCAGCCATGTCCAAATTAGGTGTCTAAAGCCCAAATTCATTCCAAGTATGTCTCACCAACATCATTCAAACTATGTTTATTCCCTTCCAGCCTCACCCCAACCATGTATCTCTTGTTTATCAGTCTAGTTGTTGTAAAATCCATGTAGGAACAAGTCCATGTTTTATAGCATTCAATTTTTTTGTTTGTTGAGGATGGGTATTGTGTTTGTTGAATGGGTATTGTGCTTGAAAGATGATAACATGTATCTCTCTTAGGTCTGAGGATCAACCATATTAGAGTATCCAAGTAAATTTGTTGTAGATTTTAATGTATTTTATTATTTTATACATCTGACATATAAATGGATGGATCTGCATACAATGGGGTAAATTTATGTTGTGAATTACAATAGGTAGTTTTCTTCATGTTTCTGATCGGATTTTAGGGATGGATAGCTGGGTTTGACTTAAGAATTTGCATTGTTATTCTAATTTTAAGAATCAATTGTGAAATCATTTGAAGAGAATATAAGTGGCGAACATTGCTTTGAGATGCTCATTTAGGAAGAGAAGATAAGAGGAAACTAGTGGAAAGGTAAAATGACAATAACTCTAAGTTATTTCTATTTCTATTTGGAAAGGTAAGCTGGAGCCTTTGGTGCTTTTGAATTGGAAATGTATCTCAAGTTGATCGTTATCTCGATCAGTGGAAATCCAAATCCTTTATCGTCTTATCTGGAACTATTAACTATCAAAAGAAATGGAATAACATGAATTATACATAAAATAAGAATACAATAAATAGAAGATAAGGGATGTATACATATTTACTATACACAACTTATACGACCATGCAAGTAGCCTCAATTTTTTTTTTGTACCCACTATCTTATTTGATCATTCCAACTATAACTTAAGTATAAATGTAAGGTTATGTGAATAATGACGTCTTACTACATGTGACAAAAAAATGAAATACCATCCATCAACCTATCTATCCAACTCATTAATATGTTATTTTGGTATCATAAAAAGTTGGCAATGTATTGTGAGGACTATTTTCTACAAGCATGTATTGTTTAACAATTTATATAATATATGTTTGTGTGTGCATGTATTCTTAAAATGGTAGGTTCTTGGAAATCATGACAATTATATTCTCAAAGTTCAATTGTAGTACTTTGTATTGTTTGTGTGCACACCAATCCAATTAGAGTCAAGATGCAGATGATAAGGATAAGATCAATTGATTACTAATATATGTCTATGATAAATAAACAGTCATTTGTCTACCAGTTTGTCCAAATTATTAATGCGGTATGTTAAAAATGGACTGTGTCCTGGAAATTAATTACCAAAGGTATGTGTTAATATGCTTTTATAATAAGGTATTAGGGTTTTGTTTTCATTAAATATTGTTTCTCCAAACTTATGGTTTTGATCGAGAGAGATTAACTTGTTTCTATTAATCAGTCAAGCATAATATGTTTTTAAGCAACATATTTATTTCTTAAGCAAATCAAATGCCCACTGTTAGATATCATATCTGTCATGATTTTATGTAATACGATTTGAAGATTGATACAATGAATTACTAGAAGTCTTAGCCCAATATCATAGTTATTCACATAGGTTTCTCCTACCATCCTTATTAATTATTTTTTCACACTTGACATTCAGATGTAATATTATATTTGATTGTTTGAAAAATAATAACATTATTGTTATTGCTCTCCTTCTACCTTTCCTCTTTCCTCTTATTTGATGTAAAATTTAGTTCATATTTTCTTGTTGATCCCATTTTATCTTGTTTATTCTTTTGGCATACTAGTTGTAAACTTCACCTTGCAATGTTAGGAATACTTAACTGCAAATTTTAGTTCCATTGTGCCAGGAAGTGTAATTTTATTCTTTTATTTTCTTTTCTCTTGATATATTGTTTGCTATGCCTTGGTTTGTGCTTGTTTAGAATTAACATATGCATCATGTTAAGTTTATGTTGTGTATATACTGGTTTATTTTAAATTTCAATATGAAGAATGCCTTCATAGGCTGTTAGTTTGATCTAATTTTTAGTTTAGTATATGCAATCTTGTGAGTTCTATAAAGATTTTGTTCAATTTTACAATACAAGATCATCTTCAACTAGAATTATGAATTTGCATCTGTTGTGTCTTTAGATTCCCTCTTCTACCACAAATAGTGAGACCCCACCGGAGAGGCCATCAGAGATTGAGTCTCCGATAAGTTTAATGGAGTGAGGATTTTGTATTTTGTTCTAGCTGTCATCCCATCTGATATTGTTGTAATTCATCTTTTGTTTGTGTTGTTTGGTTTCTTTTTATATTATGGCAATTTATATTTTGTTTGTGTTGTTTTGTTTATTTTGATATTATTGTAATTTAACCTTTTGTTGTTTTTTAATTGATCTCGTATTTCTTCAAATCAGTATTATATGAAAACTGGAATCTGCAAATTTGGTTCAAAATGCAAATTCCACTATCCAAAATATAGGTTGGCCACATTAAAATAAGACGACAATGTTGATGGAAGTGAGGTTGTACTCAACTCAATTTGTTCTTTCATTCATTTTCTTTTATTCCATTTGATATGATATCTCAGTAGTCCTTGAATTTATATGTTCGTTTCCTATTTGTAGGTGAAACCTACCACTTCTGATGTTGTTTTACTACCAGAATAGCCTGGAGAACAAGTGTGCCCTATAAGCTATTCAATCGTTATTTCCATGCTTTCATGTTCTATAGCTTATTTTTTTTCTAATAAGATTATAGTTTTTTTCTTTCTTTTTTGAGTTGTTGGGTTTATTGGACTTTTTCTTGTGGAACTCAATTTTTTGTCAGTTTTTTCCTGTGGAGTATTTTTTTATGGGTTCCACATGCTTTGCATTACATCATAAATGGTTATTAGGGTCTTATACATCATATGAGGATAAAAACCAATTTCTTAGGTCCTATAATAAGATTGTGTGGCACATGGAACATACACATGGTCTAAAATTTCTACATAGTACCTAGAAAGGTAGTATTTGGCCTATTTGTGTCATACGGTTTCCAATGCAAGTTTTTTCACACCAACGATGGTTGTTAGGGACATGGATGTATTCTCTGGATTAAAACAATGTCCTACATCATAATAGAGGATTTTATGTCTTGTGGACCATGCATGTGATTGACACCACTACCTAACCCCATAAGTTGAAAATTTAGATTACATGTGTTGAGGGGATTCCATTATAAGGTTTTGCACATCATGCATGTTTATTAAGTAATTTCTCAATATTTTGAATTAAAACTAAGGTTGTATGCCCTAGGTGAATTTATACTTGACTTGTTTTTATGATATCACTCCATTTTTCTTACCTACAACATATAAATAATATGAAAACCATCATAAATCAACATAAACCACAGATATATAATATGGTTAAGTGCATGATTTATAGGCCATTTATACAACACAATATTTGTTAAACTATTTTTCATGGACAAGTTATTTAGGTATGAAATTCATATATATTAGAAAATAAAAAATTAGGTCCTATATATGATCGATAAATGAATGGAGTATAACATGATTGATTCATGTCCTAATGATCATATTATATATTATGGCCAACATGCATAAAAATTAAATTCCCTAAATGTGGAATTAGTAGATATTGTACTGATTAGGAAACAAATAAATTGCCTCGCAAATTTCTTTGTCATATCCTGATGATATAATCCACATTTCCAACAATTTTTTAGGTGAAAAAACATAGCACAATTTATGGGCTATCATGGACGACGCACACTAGTAGAAAATGAGAGATAAATGACTAGGCGACCAAACAAATTGGTCACCGTAGTTTTTTGAAGAGATAAATGACCAAACTTGAGTGAGCCAACTAAAAATGACCAAAGGAATGACCAATTGGGCCACGAGATAAAATATATAGGCAGAAAACAAGTAACTAAACTAAAAATTGCCACATAAAAATATTATTAAGAATATGAATTAGTCAGTTATTTGGTCATTGTTACTTGTGTTACTTCGTTAATGGAAAATTGCAATTTTGATAATGAATTTTGACAATTTACTAAATTCTAACACTATAAATGGATTCAAATACCTCAGGTGTCTCTAAATCCATCGACAGTGTTAGACTTTAGTAAATTGTAGACCCCCTCATAGATTCGGTGGATTATCTTGATAGTCCAGTTAGTGCCATGCCTTGGAGATTGGTCATTTATCATTAAGAGAATCAGGGCTGATGCGCAATCATGGACTCCTTTAAGGACTCTTTAGATGCCACATAATATTGGAATAAACGAAAAACTCTAATTTTAGGTGACAATTAGGGGTACTTCCCTAACTTATTTGAAGATGAAGTAAAAAGAGAAAAGATAGGTAATTGAATCAAATTTCATAATATATAGCATTTGTGCATAGAAAATGTGTGCAAATGATTATAAAATTAGTTTCCGTGAAAGTGGGTTTTCAAATTTTCAGCACATCTTAACATATATGTTTGTGCGGGTGCAGCAATATATGAGGTAAATGATGTCCATTTGGGATAAAATCTTGCAGACATATAAAGGACATATGGGCCTAGTGCAACACTATTTATTTGTAATTTTTCATGAATTACTTTTATTATTATTAATTATTGAAGTCAGAAAAGCTTGAAATTAAAACCTTATGTGCGGGTGCAACACTTTAGGGGCAAAAATTAATGAAATCCTTGATTTCTTAATATAAGATCACAGAGATTGATCTCGTCTAGTGCACCATATAGTTTTTAGGGGAAATGGTGATGGAAATAAAAATTTATATAACAAACAATTGATGTATGTATTTTCGAAAACTAACATGTGTCATTTAGAAAAATAATTATAAATAAAAAAAACGTAGTTTTGAAGGAAAAAATTATATATTCAGAATCGTCATTTCGTACTCTACAATATCGTACATTTTCATAAAAAAATATTGTGTATGTCATATCAAAACATGGGATCTAATATGAGCATGTTGATAGAGTTCTAAAAGACAAGCAATAGTCCTCGTTGATTTGTCCTCTAGCCAATAGGTTCGGTATTATGAAGCTGCTTCCAAACCTAATGCCAAACCTTAATCCTGCCAATTATTTAAATTTTCAAATAACGCATATGCGATATAGCTTATCCATATCGCATATGCGATATAACGCATATGCGATATGGATAAGCTATATCGCATGTGCGTTATATCACATATGCATTATGGATTATTCATATCGCATATGCGATACATAGAATTACATTCAAAGCTAATTTATGTGGTATGGCTTCTAGATTCACAATGTCACTAGCTACTTCGAAGTTGTATGGGTGGTGGGTTCCCACTATAGATTACTTCATGGATGTTCTTTAATGTTTCTAGCATAATTGAACTAGGTAAATTCTAATGGTGCTATATAGGTAATTTTAAACTAATTTGTTTTTGTCCTAACGCAACATTGTTCACCACCCTCATCCTCATCATCATCACCACCCTCATCCTCATCATCATCATCATCACCCTCATCCTCATTTTCATCATCATCCTCCTCATCATCATCATCATCATCATTGTTCATCATCATCGTCATCACCATCACCCTCATCAGCTTCATCATCATCATCATCACCCTCATCCTCATCAGCTTCATCGTCACCCTCATCCTCATCATCATCATCACCCTCATCCTCATCATCATCATCATCATCACCCTTATCCTCATTAGCATCATCATGGTCATCATCATCATCATCATCCTCATCAGCATCATCATCAACGTCATCCTCATCATCCTCATCACCATCATCCTCATCATCATCATCATGGTCATCATCATCATCATCATCATCATGGTCATCACCATCATCATGGTCGGATCATCTTCATCGATAGCCTCATCCTCAACATCATCAACATCCTCATCCTCATCCTCATCATAATCATCATCCTCATCATCATCACGTTCATCACCCTCATCATCATCATCATCATCATCATCATCATCATCATCATGGTCATCATCACCCTCATCCTCATCCTCATCCTCATCATCATCTTCATTGACACCTTCATCGTCATCATCATCATCATGGTCATCATCATCATCATCATCATCATCATGGTCATCACCATCATCATGGTCGGATCATCTTCATCGATAGCCTCATCCTCAACATCATCAACATCCTCATCCTCATCCTCATCATAATCATCATCCTCATCATCATCACGTTCATCACCCTCATCATCATCATCATCATCATCAGATGCATCATTGTCATCATCATCATGGTCATCATCTTCATCGACACCCTCATCCTCAACATCATCATCATTGTCATCATCATCATTGTCATCATCTTCTTCATGGTCATCATGGTCATCATCATCATGTTCATCATCATCATCATGGTCATCATGGTCATCATCATCATCATGGTCATCATGGTCATCATCATCATCATGGTCATCGTCATCATGGTCATCATCATGGTCATCATCACCCTCATCACCCTCACAATCATCATCGTTCATCACCCTCGTCCTCATCATCATCATCATGGTCATCATCATCATCATCATCATCATCCTCATCATGGTCATCATCATCTTCATCGACACCTTCATCCTCAACATCATCATCATTGTCATCATGGTCATCATGGTCATCATGGTCATCATCATCATCATGGTCATCATCATCATGGTCTTCAACATCATCATGGTCATCATGGTCATCATCATCATCATGGTCATCGTCATCATGGTCATCATCATGGTCGTCATCATCCTCATCACCCTCATAATCCTCATCCTCATCACCCTCATAATCGTCATCGTTCATCACCCTCATCCTCATCATCATCATCATGGTCATCATCATCTTCATCGAAACCCTCATCCTCAACATCATCATCATTGTCATCATCATCATCAT
>LPNX010033659.1:0-15806 GCA_001517045.1 Pseudotsuga menziesii
TTTGATTATGGCTTATTGATTAGAATCAAGTAGTGTCATCCAAATAACATTGATGAGATCAATGTGTGTTTAACCTAACACTACACCAACAATCTCCTAAAACAAAAAAAATATATATAGAGAATAGTATGTCTCCTAATTTATCAAATAATAAAAAAACCCAATGAAAAGTAATTAAAAGATACATATTAAACCCAGATTTACCAAACTCTAAAGGTATCAAAATGTTCGAGGTGTAATTTTTTATGAAAACTTAAAAAATTAAATCTTGCTTGATATTTTCTAGATCCAATGGTTAAATATAAAAACTTAAACTTAACTTTGAATTTAGAGAATACAAGTAAACAAAACTTTTAAAAAAAAATTAATTTAATTAAATATTTAAAATAAAAGAGACATTCAAAAGTGATAATGAGATAAATGGCTATTCACGACGAGATAAATGGCTATTCGCAACCCATGTTATCTGTTCATTTCAATAGTGTTGTTTTAATTTAAATTTATATAAACAAGAGCTAGTTACAAAGCCATAATGTTGTTATTTTTTATGTGAATATTGATAAAATTAAAGATAATAAAGTAAAATTCTAATTTTGTTGATGAGATTTAGGAGGTTTGTTTATATAAATATTTAGGTTAATTTTGTTGACAAAAGTTAAGATTGAGAAAAAGTTTATTTATATAAACATTTTGTGTATATCAAAAAAAATTGTTTAAATTAATAAATATTTAATAAACAATTTTGAATTAAAAAAAATTAACTTAATTATTAAGAAAATTTATGTGATAAAAATTATAAAAATATGTAATTTTATTAAAATATTTAAATTTAATTTAATTTGATTTCATTGACAAAAATTTCCATTGCGTGATCACGATAGCGCGCGCGCCAGAGATAAGACGGCCGGATTAATGGCAGGACGATAGCGCGCAGCCACAACGAATGAGAAACTATATAAATCGTTTTTTTTAATAGTTTAAATAAAATTAATCACAGTTACTAAGTTCAACTATAATCTGATTCAATATGAAAACACGGGTTACAAATTACAATATGTGTACAGTGTAGGACATAATAAAAATAAAATAAAAATAAACAGAATTGTGAACGGCCGCAACCACCCCTTCTGCTTTAGCTTTCCACTACTCCCACGTTGGACACTGTAATTTGGGACATCTGAATACATCAAGCTTCTTCAACCACCTAAAATCTTCAACACCTTCCACCTCTTCCAACTCCGAGCACTCGCTAACATTTAACTCTCGAAGCTTTGTCGCGTGCTCCAACCCCCTTATGTTCTTCAGCTTCACGCATCCCCCTGCCCACAACGCTTCCAAAGATACCAATGTTTCCATGTTTGGCAGCTCTTCTAACTCGGTGCACCCGTCAACATGTAACTTTTGAAGCTTTGTGGCGTGCTCCAATCCCGGTATGCTCTTCAGCTTCACGCATCCCCCTGCGGACAACGCTTCCAAATATACCAATGTTTCCATGTTTGGCAGCTCTTCTAACTCGGTGCACCCGTAAACAGATAAGTTTTGAAGCTTTGTGGCGTGCTCCAATCCCGGTATGCTCTTCAGCTTCACGCATCCCCCTGCCCACAACGCTTCCAAAGATACCAATGTTTCCATGTTTGGCAGCTCTTCTAACTCGGTGCACCCGTCAACATCTAAGTTTTGAAGCTTTGTGGCGTGCTCCAATCCCGGTATGCTCTTCAGCTTCACGCATCCCCCTGCCCACAACGCTTCCAAAGATACCAATGTTTCCATGTTTGGCAGCTCTTCTAACTCGGTGCACCCGTGAACCTTTAACTTTTGAAGCTTTGTGGCGTGCTCCAATCCCGGTATGCTCTTCAGCTTCACGCATCCCGCTGCCCACAACGCTTCCAAAGATACCAATGTTTCCATGTTTGGCAGCTCTTCTAACTCGGTGCACCCGTCAACATCTAAGTTTTGAAGCTTTGTGGCGTGCTCCAATCCCGGTATGCTCTTCAGCTTCACGCATCCCCATGCCCACAACGCTTCCAAAGATATCAATGTTTCCATGTTTGGCAGCTCTTCTAACTCGGTGCACCCGCGAACATTTAACTTTTGAAGCTTTGTGGCGTGCTCCAATCCCGGTATGCTCTTCAGCTTCACGCATCCCCCTGCGCACAACGCTTCCAAAGATACCAATGTTTCCATGTTTGGCAGCTCTTCTAACTCGGTGCACCCGCGAACATTTAACTTTTGAAGCTTTGTGGCGTGCTCCAATCCCGGTATGCTCTTCAACTTCACGCATCCCCCTGCGCACAACGCTTCCAAAGATACCAATGTTTCCATGTTTGGCAGCTCTTCTAACTCGGTGCACCCGTGAACATCTAAGTTTTGAAGCTTTGTGGCGTGCTCCAATCCCGGTATGCTCTTCAGCTTCACGCATTTCCCTGCCCACAAGTGCCTCAAATATACCAATGTTTCCATATTTGGCAGCTCTTCTAGCTCGGTGCACCCGTAAACATCTAAGTTTTGAAGCTTTGTGGCGTGCTCCAATCCCGGTATGCTCTTCAGCTTCACGCATCCATGTACGCTCAACTCCTCCAAACATGGTGGCAACTGCAAAGTTCAGTGTTTTAACTGTAAGAAAGATATTTATAAAATTCGCTGGAGACATTCTAACCACTTAACACATATTTACATAAACGAATTTCAATTTACCTGTGATTCTGGTTTCCACAGTGTTTGTAATGTGCTCCCAGACACTCGCAGAACCCTTAACTTTTTCATTGGAATCCAGGAAGGCAGGGAGGAGTATGGACACTGTTTCCACCAGAGAGATAGGAGATCTGGGCACTTCACGCTCTTGCTCTTGAGAATGCGTTCCAAGAGAATACCTTCGGTATCTACAAGTTGCAACCTCCTCAGTTGTATACGGTCAAATTCCTCATCATCAAATTCCTCCTCGTTATCAAGAACCATTCTAATTACGCGCACGGTAATTACCTGTCCATCATCCAAAAATGTTTATTATTACAAAATAATGAACCACAAAATTGACTATTTACTGAATGATTGACTACTTACAGACGATTGCTGCAACAAATCATCTACACGCCAAAACCGAAGCGGCTGGGAGACACGGGCTTCAGCTCTTCCCAAGTCTCTTAGATGGTCATGCATACGTATTTTACTCCATGATCGGTTCCATTCCACCTCTTCGACCAGACACTTGTTTTGTAGAGTTTGAAACCCCAGCTCGCCTTTCCAACCTGAGCCATTCCATATTGTGATGGCCGTATCCCTATTTTCTCCTAAGAAAAAACATGCAATATCTAAAAACATCTGTTTTTCGTCGCTCTCGAGGGCTTCGTAACTAATTCTAAGCCTTTCTTGTATCTCACTGGGAAGTGTTTTGAGAAGTTTGTCCAATTGCTGATGCCAAAAAGACATGTCAATGTTTCCACAGAGAAGTGCCCCGAACACTTTTAAAGACAGAGGCAATCCATTACAAGCGTTCACAAACTTCTCACTCAAATTTTCAAATTCTGGGGGTGGATAGGACCGCCTGAAGGCATGGCAGCAGAAGAGCTCCCGGGAGTGTTGTTCATTAAGCCCGTTTAACTTATAAATGAATGATTCTTCTACTCCTGATCTTGTGAGAACATCCCTATCTCTAGATGTAATCAATATTAAGCTTTTTGAGTGGATGGAATTTTGATTTGGCACAAGTGCATCAACCTGATCCACCTTATCTACATCATCTAAAATTAATAAAATCTTCTGAGAGGGGAGATGCTTTTTAAGCATTGCTATAGCTTCATGCTCACTGGATAATTGCAAATCTGTCCCATTCAACTGCTTAAGAAGACTGCACTGCAATGAAAGTAAAAAGCCTTTATTTACATTTTCTCTTACATCACCTAAAAAACAACATGCACTGTATTGTGAACTCTTTCTATTGAAGAGTTCTTTGGCCAGTGTTGTCTTTCCAGCGCCACCCAACCCAACAATCCCCAGGATATGAGGTGTTCTTACACTTTGCAGATGTGGCAATAAGACTTTATTTTCAAACTCTGCTATCTTTTCATCTAAACCTGTTGGATATTTGGCCACATCCAATGGTTTCTTCACATATGTCAAGACACTTTCAATTACCTTGTTTAGCAATATCCCCTCGTCGCTGGTTATTCAAATAGAAATACATATAACTAGTTAGAAACAGAAGCCTATGTATATCTATTGAACACAATTCAAGGTAATACAAATAAGGGGAGTTTGACTACTTACCCGTTACACTCACTTAGCTCGAAGCCGCTTATTTGAGAAACCTTCTTAAGAGTGTTTCTCCACTGCTCAACAGTCGCTGGGTTGTATCGCAACGTCTTCTGAATAGAAAGAGCGTTTCTCCAATATTGAATAGAAAGAGCGTTTCTCCATGCAACAGAAAGAACGTTTCTCCAATATTGAATAGAAAGAGCGTTTCTCCAATTTGTAATACCTGTGGAGCCTAGTGCCGAATTCTCTCCCTGAGTTTGAGGATCAGCCGTCGTCTTTTGTTCAAGTTTACGCAGAGCTTGAGCATACACTCCGTCCTTGCCCCCTTGTGTCCACCTAAGCTCAGCAGGTTTCACGTGGTAAAACACTGGAATTATGGGAGCCTTTGACTCAGTACACATCCATAGGAGCTCATTTAGGCACCACTCCGACTCAGCGTATCTCGGAGATAAAATAGCTACGTTGACAGAGGTTGCTCGAATAGCCCCTTTTATTTGAGGGGCGAAATCGTCTCCTCTTTGCAGTTCCGGCTGATCCAGAAAGACCTTGAGTCCGTAAGGATGAAGGCGGTGGTAGAGATGGCTCGCCAAGGTTTTCTTGGTATCGCCCCCATGATGGCTAATAAACACATCAAAGGAGGAGTTGTTGCTGTTAGGATCAGAGGAGGTGGAGGCAGAAGTAGAGGAGGATGCAGCCATTGGCAATTGGAGATGTGAAAGATTGGGGATGAGTTAAGAGTCAGACTGCAGGGAAGGAGATGAGTGATCCGATGCTATTCAGAGATATAAATAGACACAGAAATTGCGATGAGTTAGAATCGGACTCAGACTGCAGCAGGTGAGGGGATGACTTAGCCCTGAAGTGGCCGACAAAGCCCATCTGCCCTCGTCAAAAGAGATGAGCTGTCACTCGTCGTTTCTGGGTTATAAGCTGTCACTCGTCGTTTCTGGCACGCGTTTTCGTAATGGCCGACCGTCCACCGGACTCTGACTGCAGCAGGTGAGGGGATGAGTTAGCTCTGCAGAAATTGTGGAGAACTGCTAGGGAAAACACGCAGAGATAGCAATACACGCCAAACCATGAAGCGCGCCAATCGTATCCGGAGTCAAAAGGAAAACGTAGCCAGTGCAAATACCAAGTTACTTTTTATTGCATGATTAATTTCACGCATTTTAATGGAGATTCTACAATGGGCTTCGTTGACCAGAATCAAAGAGTGGACCACTTGGCTTGCTTTGACGACAGCCGCAGGGTTTTGTGCAGTGGTTTTTCTGGTAGCTCTGTACGTGGGATCGGTGGTGGGTAATCGCACGGAGGTCAAGGGTTCGAACGCGGCTCGTGGATGAAAAGTTGTTTGCTTATGAGCTCTCTCGTAAGCTACGTCTGTGTGCATTCATGATATAGATCGTGAGGAAATGCGACCCAGTTTTGTGGCTCAGGCTCCACTCCTCGTCTGTTTGTACAATATTACGATAGAATTTAAAGGGTGCGAACGCCTCATGGATTTGAACCTTTCCTCCAGTCCATCGCTATCAACCGTTGTATCATTAGGTCTGACAGGGGAATGCTTTGAGTGGGAAGATTCCAGCTGCTTTGGGGGAATCTGAATCTGTTGAGAATATTAGTCAAAACCATACTTCAAATTTGAAGCCTTCAGAGCCCTTCAAAGGCCATTTTACATTTCATAGAAGGCCACCAAAATTTTTACCATGCAAAAAAAATTAGTTTCATTTCCAACCCGTCAATAATGTAATTGAGTAACCCTAGGTAAATTTGCAACTGAAGGGCAACTACAAAATTTTCCCTTCTATGGGTTATCAATGATTCAGTGGACTGTGGAAGAGTAAGGACTCAGAGTCTACTCAAGTGCCCTCAAATAGTCAGATCATGGATGAGGATCTTGGTCCCAATGGGCACGGACCACCGTGGGCCATTGTGCTGCCCAGTGCCAAGTTCAACTCGATGAGTCTTGACTGTGTCTCAGGATTCAATGTTCACTTTTAAAGCATTTAATGGCATTGACATGCATTAGTGATTCACCAACTTCATTAAATCTTGGTCTAAGAGAATGTCAGCTTGCCAACTTGGTTTTTCATTTAGCCTCTTCATGTTCATTGAGTCACATGATCTCACAAATTACAAGTCACTTGAGTATTTGATTATATGATGCAACTATCAAGGCTTGGTAAGGAAAAACTAATGGTGTTGTTTTTTGGGGTACAACTTACAAGTTGTAATTTACAATGCATTGAGCAATCTTTGTCAGATTCGAACACAACCTAGTCCAAGGGGTCTGTAAGTTGACAGACTGGGGTTTCACCTAGTGCCAGACATATCTATGACCACCACAGGACTGGGATGACAAATCCTTGGTAGTAGGCTAACAGCACGCCACCTTTTGTTTGTGTTCATGAATCATATCCTATAGTAGTTAGTCCATGATTCCAAGATTTATCCAAATTTCCATTCATTTACTAGGGTCAGAATCATTTGAATCAACACTCCCACTTCCGCACGGTCCACCTAGGCCGCTTACTCTGCCCGTCTCATCGGTGGAAGAGGGTTAGGCAATAGAGACAAAGGAAACTGGAATGGAGTGCCAACCAAAGAGAAGGGTTGTACAATATGCATATGGTCATCTCTAAAAGAAACAAAAGAATTTTTCATATACCTAACTGAAGATTATCATTACTTAATTTGTTGCGATGCTTACACAGTAACTCCTGCGCCCGAGCTGATTATGAGGGTTGGATGCGTCGACAATGGCTAAGATTTGGAGAGGCTCGTTGCCATCATTATACCACTAGAGGGTTTCTCCTGCAAATATCACTATTATGTCTCCCCTCCTCACTTGCCTCACCTTTTGACTTGAGTGCTCTTCTTCTTCTTCATCTTCCTCCCGTGGGCTCTCTGATTTGCGACCTGCTTTCAATCGTCTTTCTACAGAAGGAAACAATTGCGCATTCTAATTCCTCATTTTCTTGGTGGTGCACAACTCGAAGGTTCCACCTACGTCACATGTAGGAGCAAGAGAAGCAAAGGTAGAACGTTGGGTAGGCTGGATTGAGCTTCCCTGAACTTAAAGAGATTGGCGAAGTCTGTGGGAGAAAAAAACATTATCCTGGGTTTACAAGTATAGAATAGTCAGAGGTTGGGAATCAGACTCTCAACTCTCCAATTCCATGTTTCAATGTCTCCCTAATTTCTATTTCCTCCAAAAGTAAGCTGTTGACTTGGTTGTCGTGAATTTACAAGTATGTACACCAATTTGTACTTCTGTAACATTTTATATATGGAGAAATGTTAAATGTGTTTCTTGTTGGAGTTCCTTCTCGTGTTATAAATATAAGGGTTTAAAACTTCTATATCGAAAATGTTGTTTGAAATTTGTAATGTATTATGCGATCGCGCATCCGCTAGACTAAGCCTCGAATACTCAATAGATGTAACCTTAAAAAACCCAGTATATAAATGAAATCAGAACCAAAATGATGTATACTTTTCATATGCTACGACCACAACTTCGTTTGGGCAAAGGAGCAACAGAAAGAGCCTGGTATTTGAGTTTCGAATATGTCAATGCTCTTTATATGTCGTGAATTGTAAACATTAAGATGAAAGAAATAAAAATAATTGAGTACAAATGTTTGAATTATTCCAATTTCCTTAATGAAATCCAAAGTTTGAAAGGATAAAATATTTAACAACCGACACTGTAAATGTTGTAGACTCCGACCTCTTTGTTTTCCTATCAGTCTTCTAATAATGGCAAAAGAAGCAAAAATTGTCTACCAATATATCTAAACAAGGGAATCCTCTACGGGAATTCATGAATGAGCGACTAAGAGTGCACTAAGCTAGCAAAGAACGTGGTTTCAACAGCCTCGCAGTCGTAAGCCTCCCAAATGCGTGTTTATGATTCGTCTTCCTTGTTGACTATGGTAGACACTAGACACCCAACTTGTAGTGGTATTTGTTGGATAATTTTAAGTT
Source organism: Pseudotsuga menziesii (assembly GCA_001517045.1). Taxonomy (NCBI): domain Eukaryota; kingdom Viridiplantae; phylum Streptophyta; class Pinopsida; order Pinales; family Pinaceae; genus Pseudotsuga; species Pseudotsuga menziesii. Next base: position 8,245 of record LPNX010033659.1, read on the forward strand.
CTTTCGTATATTGGACTAATAAATACTTAACCTTTCCGATAGGGATGATAATTTTGATATAGATTGGAGGGACTATCCATAATCCACCTAAAATTGGGGCTTTTATTTGATCACTTCGAATTGGGTGATAAAATCGATATACATTGGAGGGACTATCGATAATCCACCTAAAATTAGGGCTTTTGTTTGATCACTTCGAATTGAGCATTTGGGGAGGACATGATTCATAGCTGCTAAATTTAGGGTTGATAAAAAAAACTTTCTACCTAAAAGCATTAGGTATTACATTCTGGGGTTTTTCTTTTAGGTAGTCCCAATCGCACTTGACCAATAGAGACACCACCGAGTGCAATCATTCTTCCATTCAAAGGTCCTTCCAAATTCCAATCCCTTATTTAATCAACAACCTAACGACCGACTTTTTCACCAACCCGACAGAGTTGTCCCTTATCTAAGTTCAATAAACTATATGCTCCAGGGACCGGGAGAGTAGAGACTTATTTATATATGTATGGACTTGCATTAGCTAAAATAATGATAATGTTTTATCCACATGTGTGTCTCCATATTTGTATGAGATCTTGCTCCATGAGATGAATGGAAGAAGATGCCCCAACGGTTTCCAATGTGAATCGTGTGAGGGCTATAGAGATTTGAATTATAGGTTTCCACACAATAATTGAGTGTGTATTATAGTCATCTCTTATGGGCTCTAGGAGGTTGAATAAATAGTTGTTGCTCCTAAAACATTTAGTTGGTGGCAATGCTTTTCTTTTTATTTCCGATTTACAATTATTTTGTGTGCATCTGAAAGCCATAAACCATAATAGAACAAAAAAAATTAAAATTAAATGTTTAAATACTTGATATTTGTTGGAGAATTTGAAGTGTTTTCGTAAATTAGCTAAGATAAGATGTCAATATTGGAGAGACTTGGAAATTTTTTTATTTTATTTTATTTCCAATTTCTATGATTTATATAATTAAGGGCATATAATGTATTTACTTTTATGAGGATAACCCCTACATTAGGGAGGCCACATGGATAATAATGTGCAATGTATGCATTGGATGTAAACCATTTCAATTTTTATTGACTTTGGTTCTTGATTTGTGCTCCCTCCCTTACTAAAGTCTACCTACTCACCTACTGTTTCTTATGTCATGGATAGATAGATTTGTTCATGAATAGTTCATGAATAGATAGACTTAACCATTATAGGCACTATGGGAATTCCAACTCAATTTCATTACATTATAGGAACTACAGGCACTGAAAGAAATATATATGGGGAGGAGAGTTTGTTATTACATAGGTAAGATAACATGTTTTTCATGGTGCATTTCACCTAAAGGGGTATATCTCCATCTTATTATTGTGACTAGTCTCAATCACTATTTCTTTGGGGTTAAAAGCACATATTGTTTTGCAATGTTTTTATTTTCATTTCCAATTTCCAATAAGTTTGTGTACATTCGAAATTGACCTTATAATAGGGAAAAAAATTACCTTTGAATATGAAAATAATCAAAGAGATGAATTGCTAAAACAAAAACGTTTTTTACCATAATTGACCTCATTTACATTGTTAAAAAAGATGGCCCTCTTCAATTATTGCACTGTTCTTTAATGAAATATAAGTTAAATTTTATTATAAAAATATTTGATAGCAATACAAGATTAGGTTGTAGATTAATCCTAAAGTTCTAATTTTTTATTAGAATTATGTTTTGGTTATACTAGAGTAAATGAGATATGATAATTTCAATTGTTTTTTTACATTAAATATCTCCTAGGTTATGGCCAATAACTTATTAAAACATTCTCTTCAATTATTCTTTTATATAAAAATTTGTAGTATTTCTAGGTTAGAATTAGATATTACATTTAGTTCTATAGTTTATAAAAAATAGGTTAAGTAATTCACAATTTATTCATTAAGAAAAATATTTAATATTAATAAATTTAATTTAGATTTTTATTCTATTCTAAATTTAGAATTAGAGTAGAAATTTAGGGTGTTTGTTTTAATCACAATTTAGACTTCCTTATTATCTAGCTTAACATATTTAGGGTTTGGTTTTTGTCTTAGTTATATAGTCAACATTATCAATTTCCTAGTTTTCTCTTGAAATGTGTTGTTAAAGATATATTAATAAATCTTTATCAGTTACTCAACTAGACTCATTGTATTGATGATGAACCTTGATAAAGGTTTATAATATTGACATATCAAATGGAGATTACAATTACCTTGGATACCACTCCTCAAACCTATCAACCCATAATTTAAAAGAAGAGATTGTAAATATGTTTTTTGGTCAAAATGACATTTTTGAATCATGTAAGGTTCACAAAGAGATTACAGTATATAATAGTTCTTGTTTTTTGTCTAACCTTTTCACATATATATAAGATGGAATTTTGAAAAGATAATTGTTGAAGCGCTCTCAAACTTCTTCTCGTGTGAGATCCAGATACTAGTAAGATCCACATTGAAGTTTGAAGGATACGTTTTCAATGTGTTTGAATAATAATTATATGCACCGAGTTTTGAAAACAGAAATGGGAATCCCTATCAATCCCTCTCATTTGACATCTAGATGTTAGTAGACTCAAGGCTAAAGTTTGAAGGATAAATTTTCAAATGTTTTAATACTTAGATTTATTATGGTGAAGACGATGCTTAGGGATTAGGCGGAGTTTGAAATTGAATGGCTAGTTACTCACAAACTGTGTCCATATGGACAAACATATCAATTAGCTTTGTGATGGTATTTGTAACTTTTTTTGGTTGTTAATGGAAATGTAGAAAAAACTTATGTTTTTAGTTGTAAAGATAATAATCCAATGATTTTAATAGCATGTCGAAAAGTTCATTTCAAAACATGTAAGGTAAAATGTCATGGAAAAGTTATTCTTCTATTTTTTTTACTTTTATGTTGTTTCATTAAACCATTGGTTATGGTAATGATCAAGTGGTCACAACAAGGATCAACAATTTTAAATCTCTGAGGGATGTACAATGTTAGACGTACACTGATTTTAGGTGGATATGTTGGCATTGGACAAAAAACATCTTTTTAGTTTTTGTTATTAATGTTATGAATCTCATGCCTCATCTCTTTTGGCATTGCAACATAGCACTTCTAGTAGTGGAGCTCTTCTCAGAACAATTCTAGACACAAATAAGCTTTAGTGCCCCATGAGGCTATTTTCATCCCCAATTTCATATTATGCATTCAAATAAGGTCGTGAGTAGTTCTCAACTACTCTAATCACTTTCTCATGATAGGAAACAAACATTTCCCTTGGAATAATCAAAACCCATCCCAAGATTTATGATAAAATATCAAAAAAATATGAGAGATATAGGGCCTAGCAACAAGGCTTAGTCACCCTTTACATACTGCTTGTCCATACAAAACAAGGAAAAGAGGCAAAACCGCAAGAGGGAAAATCCTCCCTGAAACATGGAAATGAACAAAATTGTATGAAATATGGTCTTCAATCTATCTTCACAACATGATCAACTATCCCAAGTAAAGGCTTAAGATTGCTGAAAGTTTGCTCTGAAAATGCTTTGGTGAAGATGTCTACAACTTGCTCAAATGAAGGGAAATATTGCAGATCAATGACCCCATCATGCATTAGAGGAAATTTCAACTCAAAATTGACCTCCTGAGAAAAATAATAAAATAATAGTTAAAATAATATTTATTAATTTTGGATGAAGAAAAGAAAAACTATTTTTTTGTTCATATTTTCGACATATCTCCCTGTAATTCTACTCAAATTTTGATCAGGATAGCTCCATGGATGCTAAATTAAATTCCGCATCCAACGAGAACCCACTCGGCATACTTTTGACAAACCCCGCTACCCCTAAAACAAGAAATACTTGAAAAAAACGTGATGATGATTTCTTGTATTTGGGGTCCGTCAAAAGTATGCTAAGTGGGTACTCATTGGATGCGGAATTTAATTTCACATCCAAGGAGCTCTCCCAATCAAAATTTGAGTAAAAACACAGGGAGATATGTCGAAAATACGAACAAAAAAGTAGTTTTTTTATGATACCTATCCCCAAGTTTATATTAAAAATTTGTTTAAGACCTATACGGTATTTCAAATTTAAAGCAATTTCATTGGCTAACACATGATGACATGGAATTTGAATTACGGTTAAAAGGCCCAATTTGAGTTGAAATTTCTTCTAATATACAAGTCCTCTGATGTAGTGCATATGGATCTCGATGTGTTTGGTTCACTGCCTCAGTATTGGATCAGCTGAGATATGAATGGTACTCTGGTTGTCACAATAGCTGACTGTAGAAGTCTCTGGCTCAATCTCGAACTCTCCAAGTATTCTCTGCAACCACAAACATTGAGTAATTGCATTCACAACTCCTCTATACTCTGCCTCTTTAGATTAAAGTACAATGACACTTTGTTTCTTACTTGACCAGCTGATTGGTCCATCTGCAAGCATAAACACATACCCAAAAGTTGATTTCCTATCAATGTTATCACATGCCAAACCAGTTTCAGTAAGACAAATCAACTCTAGCGTAGATTGTACAACATAGTGAATCCCATGAGTTTTGGTTCCTTGTACAAAGTTTAGGATTTTGTTTTCTGCCCTCCAATGGATGTGATGAAGCTAATCCATGTTTCTGGAATCTACACTCACTGCATAAGATAGATCATGTTGAGTATAACTCAAATAGAGAAGACAACCAACCAGTTTCCTATACAGGGTGTTGTTTTCCAATAGAGTTGACCGCGCTTCTTCAAGATTAACTCCTGAAAGGAAAGGAGTCTTGCTTGGATTGCAATAATTCATTATGAAATTCTTCAACAAATCTGAAGCATACTTGGACTGATGTAATTTGATTCCAAGATCTGATTGAGAAATCTCAATCCCCAAAAATTGGCTTAACAATTCCAAATCAGTCTTAGAAAATGCATGGTTCATTGCATCCTTCAAGGAGGAAATTTATTTCTTGGATCTTCATGTGATCAAGAGGTCATCCACATACAATACAATGATGATTAAGGAACCATGAATCAAATTTAAATAAACATTTGGACCAGAATTTCATCTACAATAGTTCAGTGATAACAAAAAGCCATCAATCTTGACATACCAATCTCTGGGAGCTAAGTTTTAGCCCATACAATGATTTCTTCAACCTGCACACAATAGATAGATCATTCAAAAAATCTTCTGGCTACTGCATATATATTTCTTCTTTCATATCACCATGTAAGAAGGAACTCTTCACATCCATGTGATGTACCTCCCTGTTATCAACCCAAATGGCACTTCTCCATCTTTTCCTTGAGTTTGTGTGTGGTATTTTGTCCTGGTTCATGCTTACCATAGTGTTTGAAGGCCTTGTGGATTTTCCTTCTTTTTGAGAAAATTGTGTACCTGTACGCGAGTTTCTCTTATAAACAGTTGCGTACAGAGGCTTGCGTACGCAGGTTGCTCTCTAGGACAGTCACGTACAGTACGTGAGTTGCCCTTATACACAGTCGCATACAAGCCTTGAAATAGGGATTTTTGGGCTAGGGTTTGATTGTCCCTGTCCTTTTGTGATTCATGTTTGTTAGTTGGCCATCCTTATAAACACTGTGTTGTTAGTCTGATGACCTTGGTGGCCACACCTTGTGCTTTCCTAGAAAGCCCTTGAGTTTCTTTTGTTTGGATTGTCTTCTGTTTGCATTTTGAAGTAGGTTTTCCTGTTTGGGTTATAGGTTGAAGTGTTTTTGTCTGAATCACTGATCAGGGTTTTGGGCAATGTTTTTCCAATCTATCTCTAGATAGTGATTGGTTTTCCACTTGCCTTTGTGTGTTTTCAGTGATTTTTTTTCATTGTACCTGCCTAAGCTAGGGTTCCTAGTCTTCCCTTGTTGATTCATTTTTGGTCTTATTAATCTGTTTACTTCAATTTGCTTGCTTTATACAGTTGATTTGGTCCAAGTATACTCAAGTTTAGTGCATTTTAGGTGCATAGTAGTGTTTGAGCATTTTAAAACGTGAAAAGGAAAACATTTTCAAGCTTTTTGTATTTGTTCTTGCATAAGTAGTTTTCATTTCAATTTTAAAATATAATCTCAAAACTACAAAAATATAGTCTTAGTTTCTCTTTATCATTGCATTTGTTCATCAATTTATATTTACAAAAGAAAAAGAAGTTTGCTTTAGTAGTGGTAATTTGCTTTGAAAAAAATACACCTTTACTTTTTTATTTCTTATCGAGTCAAAAACACCATAGTTCATTACTCCATTTCCTTCTGAGTAAGAAATAGCCCTTTAAAATGAATGCAATAATTAAAATTTACTAGTAATTTTTATTTTTTAGGGCCATTCATCTACTAGCTTAGGCTAGACTTGTGGGATAGGAAGTGTAAACTTCCCATAAGTTTTAAAATTCAAACGTAGTGGACCATTCGATAGGTAAATCCTTGTCTTTATCAATTGTATCTAGGAAGCTCCTCTCAAAAGGGAGTCAAGCATGAAGCCACGTGGAGGCATTGGAATGAGGAGATAACCCTCCGATTCCTTGTCAAAACATAAATAAGGACTTTTACGCATATGGGGATTCTGTCCTAGACAAAGTTTCAAGCTTAGCTACCCTACCCATGCATACAAGTTAGGCTTGCGACTGTACCCCCAGACTGTTGGTATAGCTAAGGTAGCCTTTAGTCTCTTGACATATAGGGTTCATACCTAGGTAAACCGGAAGGCTATTTCTGGTTCACCTTGGACGAGCTTGGAAGGTAACCCTTGTTGAAAGTGTAGGAGGGCGGTGGGTGATTCCTCCACTTGTGCCTAAGAACCACTTCAAGGATGCCAAGTAATCGTTCTTCAACTTTCTTCGGGAAAGCATATCTTTCACCCTTGTTGACTGTTTGAGGCTTTAGGAAATTTCATAGTGTTTTCTCTGTGGTTTTGTTTGTGTTTAGTTGGCCTTAGGGTTTGATTTGTTAAATTTCCAATCGTGGAGGACCAACCTATAAGAAGGTTAAGAAGGTTGCAAAACCTTCCTCCTCTTGTCACATTGGAACCTCCACCTCCACCCCAAAGGCAGAGATTGGACACGGACGGTTCATTTGAACCGGTAGGAGTAAGTGAAGTTCCAAGTGAACCATCACTTATAGCTAACCGTCTTAATTTTGATACAGTTGAGATAGAAGACTTGTAGACTGACGAGTTTGCAAGGAATTTTAACACACCCTTGAATGACTTAAACGATCCTATGATCATCCAGGTTAGACCTTTTGATTCACTTGTTTTGGGTGTCCATGTGGGTAGGATTATGTCTACTGCGGGATAAAGTTCTTTTGTTTTCACCTCAGCTATGCTAGCTGAAGGGGTACTACCTCCCCCAGTAAGTGCCCCTAGATCTAGCATACCTTCTACGCATTTGACTCCAGCGAGCCGGGTGGTCCAACCGCTGGTTCACTCAAGCCTAGCAGGTGCTTCTGGTGACTTGGTTATTGGGATTCCTAGTATACCTACCGTTCCTTCCTCCTTCACATACACTGCATA
>LPNX010033659.1:19288-122892 GCA_001517045.1 Pseudotsuga menziesii
AAAGAATACTGGTCGCTGATCAGTAACAGCAACCTAGTCCATCCCCATCACTGAGCATATATTACTCACGAGGGTAAAATAAAGTCATTAGGTTTGGTTAAAATATACACCATTTTCCAACCAAAAGAGTCGCCTTTCTCATGTCTTTTCAGCATATATATATACTTGGATCATAATGATGTCCAAATGTTCAACAAAACAAAGAATACTGGTCACTGATCAGTAACAGCAACCTAGTCCATCCCCATCACTGAGCATATATTACTCACGAGGGTAAAATAAAGTCATTAGGTCTGATTAAAATATACACCATTTTCCAACCAAAAGAGTCACCTTTCTCATGTCTTTTCAGCATATATATATATACTTGGATCATAATGATGTCCAAATGCAAAACAACCGAACGGTCCTTTCAAAAAATGAGGAGCATTTTTGAAATCAACACGCAGCAGTAAATTATATCAATAAGAAATTGTATTTCCAGCTCTGAAATCAACACGCAGCAGTAAATTATATATTTGATTTCTTATTGTATTTATACCAACAGTCTCCAGTCTACCAACAGTCTCCACGCAAATTCGTTGCAGCATATAAATGATACCAGCAGTGAATGGATATCAGCAGATTTACAAAGGAACTAGACACGCCCACGCCCGTAAACTGTATGCAATCTCCCTCTCCTTAGCACAAAACGCAGCAAGAATACAGCGTATATCTCAAATCAACGCAGTAAGACTCAACGTATATCTCAACGCAGTAAAAATACAGCTCATTGCAGCATATAAATGATACCAGCAGTGAATGGATATCAGCAGATTTACAAAGGAACCAGACACGCCCACGCCCGTAAACTGTATGCAATCTCCCTCTCCAGCAGTCTCCACGCTAGTCTTCACACCAAGATACACCAATTCTTTACGGAGGAAGCATTCTCCACGCAGGATGGTTTCTCCAACGCAGTCGATAGGCACNTATAAATTATACAGACAGTAAATTGAAGTCTCCACGCAACAGTATGGGAGCGTATTAGGGTTAGCAGTAAATTGAAGTAAATGGATACCAGCAGTAAATTGTATCACGCCTCACCAGCAGTCTCCACGCTAGTCTTCACACCAAGATACACCAATTCTTTACGGAGGAAGCATTCTCCACGCAGGATGGTTTCTCCAACGCAGTCGATAGGCACGCAGCATACACTGAAGAGCATCTCCAGATTGAAGGCACGCAGCAAAACGCTATGCACCACGCAGCATAAACTTACTCTCAACACCACGCACCATAACTTAATCTCAACACCACGCACCAGGCATCACGCATTCTCCAAATCAACACGCTGCAGCATAAACCACCGTAACAAAAACTTACAGCGTGGAAGAATTAGGGTTTGCAGCAGAGAATCACCTTACCATAAACGCACATAATGAATGCGCGCAGGGGCAGACTGGCAGGCAGTCTGGCAGCCAGGAGGGCGCAGAAAATGCAGCAGGAGTTATGGCAGACAACCTGCTCTGATACCACTTGTTGGTAATAACTCCCAATTCGTTAATCTATTCATGGCTAAGCATTCATTTATACATTCATGTGACGGTTTATTTCACCTTCCGTCCAGCCTTTTCGGCTTCCAACTATTCCTATTTATTTATTTACAATATTATAATCCCTAACGGATTATATTCTAACACAACCGCTGGTTCACTCAAGCCTAGCAGGTGCTTCTGGTGACTTGGTTATTGGGATTCCTAGTATACCTACCGTTCCTTCCTCCTTCACATACACTGCATAGAGTGGTCCGGTAGGATCGTCGGCTTTCGTCCAAGAATTTCCTTGGAATGGGGGACACATTCCCCCATCCACTCCATACATAGGCCCATCACCTTCTTATGTAGGAGTGCAGTTTGGAAACAATACCTCTTATGGGAAAAGTTTTCAAACTTCGGTCTTGGCCCTGTTTATGAGCTCTCCCTTTTCGTTGTTTAGCAGAGGGATACTTGCTCCTATTTTTCAGACCTCAGTTTCAATTGGGACGGCCCGAACTTCTTATACTGCACCTCCTACTCACAACCCTATGGCTGATCCAAGACTCATAGTGTATCCAGAAGTTGATACTCCTGTCTCCTTATCGCCATCAAAGTCTGAGTCTGAGTACCCAATAAGTTTGAAGTCATCCACNCCTATGGCTTATGGATGGAATCCGTTTCAAAGTAATCCATTCACTTCACAATCGGTGGCAGGGGGAAACCCCACCTTTATGCATTTGGGGGTAGGTCCCTCTAATCCCCAGACTAGCAATTTTAGTGCCCCAGTTCGACCCAAGCTTTCATTCCTAGCAACGATGAAATTGCCAGATTTGTCTAAGTTGATGAATGACCCGATGAGGCATGAACCCTCATGGCCACCTGTTCCCACAAAATTGCCATCGGACATCCCTAAATTCGAAGGCAAAGTTGGTGAAGATCTTGGGGTTCATGCCACCACATTTCATTTATGGTGTTCTTCGAATTCACTGAATGAAGATTCAGTTAGGTTGAGGTTGTTCCAGAGAACCTTAACAAGTACCGCAGAAAAATGGTACATTGAGTTACCTTCTACTACTTTCAGTAGTTTCTGGGACTTGGCGAGTGCATTCCTTAGCCACTTTCAGCTTCCGGTCCGATATGATTTCGAAATGGACTTGTTATCTACCTTTAGGCTGAACAAGGCTACCCACATCTCAGATCATATCCAAGAGTGGAGGAGGCGAAAGAGCCTTATAAAAGCCACCATTCCTCCTGAGTTCTTACTAGAGTGGTTCCTTAAATCCCTATTGCCCTACATATCTAAGGACGTATCCACCTCAGGAGTGACAAATGAAGAAGAAGCCATTCTCAGGGCCCAGTAATTGGATTTTATTTATTCACAAACCGGGATCTTGTATGAGATTATCCCTGAAACACCGAGGCCTACCCACGATGTGGAGAAGCCTAAGCCTGGGCCCCATGCTGATGGTGTGGTTGGGTTCGTAAACTCTCCCACTGTAGAGTCTTTGGCTAAACAACTTCATCAGTTGTCCGTCAAGAAGCCTATGACAGAGGCAGCAAAGGTTTCCCCCTCCCACCATAGTGCAATTTTTTTTGCACAGACCTCTCAGAAGGGCAATCAGTAGCCCGGTGGGAAGAAAAAGAGAGGAAAGAAAGGAGAGGGAAACCAAAACAAGCAAAAACCCGTGAATAGTGCTGATGGGGGCAAGAAAGAAAAGAATAAGGTTAAATTCCCATGTAAGTTGTGCCACGAGGATCACCTTAATCACCTCTGTCCCCTTATGGAACAATCCCAGAAGCTGCTTAAAGCTCAACAACCGGCTGTCCTGAAGGATCCTTTTCCCCAAGGGCAGAACTCTTCTTCAGCTTCTAATGTAGCAGGGGGAACTCAAAATGCCCCTGACCCAAACTATATCAACATGGTTCGATCTTCGACTTTGTTACAGACTAGGAATAAAAACTATGAGAAAGAGACTTCTAAGAAGGGTAAGTCTATAGGTGAAACTTCTAACCCTCTCACGATCAAGAAGCCTGCTGAAACTATGCCGAAGATACTAAAAGGTGTCTTCAAGAAGACCTTGCATAACCCTAATGCTAGGGATGCTTCAAACTACTCTGTGGTTGAAGATCTATCCCAAACCCCATGTGTAGTGTCAGCTTTAGAGGTGTTACAAAGCTGTCCCACCTAGCGGGATGCCCTCTTAGCAGCTTTAGGCAGCATGGACTCATAGAGTCTCATGGTGAAATTTCATTTGTCTGATGTTAAAATTCGGCTACCTTACCATGTAGCCTTATCAATAGATGTCATCCATGGTGGAAAGACCATTGGAAGGGCAGTTGTTGATGAGGGTGATTCTACATGCATTATGTCCTTGTCCTATTGGAAAGCTCTCAGATCCCCAGAGCCGATCCCATCAAACACTCTACTTACTGCTTTCGATGGAAGGTCATTTCGTCTGCATGGTATCCTGCCATCTTTTGAAATTAAGCTGGCAAGGAAAGAAGTATCTATTGAGGTGCAAGTGATTGATGCATCTTTGGACTATAATTTGCTCCTGGAAAGAAACTGGACTTATGCCATGTCTGCTATTGCATCGGCCGTCTTTCGGGTAGTGGTTTTTCCACATGAAGGAAAGTTGGTTACTGTTGACCAACTTGATTTTACTCGAAAATGATGTTTAGAGTCTAATGAGTCCACTATGCCATTGGTTGATCAAGTCAAACCTGCTGCACATAGCTTGGGGGCTGGAATGTACACATCATTGATGGGTACATTTGATCTTCTAGCCCCGATTAATTATATTGGTTCTACTAGTGTGGGGAAGTCCATAGCTACGGTTGTTGATAGGACTGATCCTTGGGTTCTCCCTTCCCCCCATGAATCGGAAGTGCCCTTATAGGCAGTGGAAGTAGCTTACCAGGCTATCACTCAAACCACTATTGATTCCATTCTGGATCCTCTCACAGTCTTAAAGGACCTGGAAGAAGTCTATTTGCCCGCATGGGAAGAAAACTATTTGCACTCTACGGACTGTTTAGATATGGTTTTACCTTTTGATGAAGCGATTTTGGAAGCCATGAGTGGACGTGGTAAGATCTGTGAAGATCTTCACCATCGATCCTATTTTCTTCTATAATTAAGCAAAATAGAAAATCAAGAGTTTCATATGAGACTGTCAGATGATGTTTATACACCCATCAATCCCTTACCCATGGAAGGAATGTTTGTCGAGGGGAATATGGCAAATATTTTCACTACTATCCCTATCAACATCTCTATAAATCCTGATGTCATGGAAAACATATATGTAGGTGCAAACTGCTCTCCTGAAGAGATTGCTATCTATACTGCCTTGTTTAAGGAATTCTGCGATGTCTTTTCCTAGTCATATGAGGAGATGCCAGGCATTGATCCATTGATTGTTGAACATGAGATCCAAACATATCCTGATGCCAAACCTATTCGACAAAAGTTAAGATCTGTTAACCCGCGTAAAGCGGCGACTGTGAAGGCTGAAGTTGAAAAACTATTGAAGGTTGGTTTTATTCATCCCATAGCTCTGAAAGAATGGGTATCCAATCCTATTCCTATTGAGAAGAAGTAAGGGACCATACGTGTCTGTACTGACTTGAGAGATTTGAATAAAGTCTATCCTAAGGACAACTATCCCACGCCATTTATAGACTAGATTATAGATGCTTGCGCGGGAAGTGAAGTGTTCTTGTTTATGGATGGTTTCTCCAGATACAATCAAATTCAAATAAAACCAGAAGACCAACATAAAACTGCTTACATTTGTCCTTAGGATACCTTCATGTACAAAAAAATGCCCTTTGGATTGAAAAATGCTGGGGAAACCTTTCAACAGGTATGAACTTTGCCTTCCATGATATCAAATCCATTGTCGAACCTTACCTTGATGATCTGCCTGCACATTCTCATAAGAGGATTCAACATCCAGATCACTTATAGTTGATATTTGAGAGATGCAGATACTATAAGATCTGCTTGAATCCCCACAAGTGCGTGTTTTGTGTCAAGTCAGGAAGATTGCTTGGGTTCATTGTCTCTAATAGAGGCATCCAGGTGGATCCATTAAAAGTAGAGGCCATTGTAAATCTGCCTCCTCCTTGTTCTATCAGGAAACTTCAAAGCCTGCAAGAGAAGTCTAATTTTCTTCGACGTTTTATCGTTAAATATGCCAAGATTACCAAGGGTTTCATGTTCCTGCTTAAACAGGACACCCCATTTGTATGGGATGAAACTGCACAACTCGCTTTCGAGGCATTGAAAAAAGCTTTGTTGTCGACACCTTTACTGTGTCTGCTAGATTACTCTAGGGATTTTATATTGTATCTGGTTGCGTTCGAGTCGACCATTGGGGTAGTACTAGTCTAGGAGGATGATAAGCTCGTAGACCATGTCGCTTACTATCTTAGTCATGCTTTGGCTGGACCTAAACTCAGGTACTCCCACGTTGAGAAATTAGACATAGTAGTTGCCTATGCTGTTCAAAGGTTATGTCACTACATTTTACTGAGGACCACAACAGTAGTGGCGAATGTGAATCCTTTTCAATACGTTTTGTCCTGACAGATTGTTGGGGCGGAATTCAACAAATGGATAGTCATTCTCTAAGAATTTGACTTGGATTTTCAGTCCGCTAAGTCTAAAAAGTCCTTAGTTTTTGCTGAGCTTATAGCAGAATTTCCTACTGAAGAAGATGTAGTCGTTGAAAATGACTCATTCCTAGATGAGCATATCTTCTTGATATCCACCTTTGATCCTTGGTAAGGGGATATCCTTGTATATCTCCAAAATTTGAAGAATCCTGTAGCTTCCTCATGGGAGGAACGACGTAAATTACACCTTCATGCTAAGAACTACCTCATGATAGGAGATACATTATATCGAAGAGGGGTAGATTCCATTTTGTGTCGATGTCTTACCCATGAGGAAGTGGAGATTATCCTTAATGATTACCATAGTGGAGCGTGTGGGGGTCATTTATCTAGGTTAGCAATGGCCCAGAAGATACTACGTGTCGGTTATTTCTGGCCCAAGATCTTCAAAGATTGTGTGGAAGCGGTGAAGCACTGTCATGCTTGTCAGCTTTACACCAGGAAAATGCAGTCACATCCCACTCTGTTGTTTCCCATTGTCTTGGTAGGCCCCTTCATGAAATGGGGGATTGATTACGTGACATGCAACCCAACCTCGGCTGGGGGGCATAAATATATTATTGTCGTTGTTAACTATTTTATGAAATGGGTAGAGGTAATGCCTACTTTTAAAGTTGACGGGAAACAACAACTTTCTTCATATTCAATCAAATTATAGCATGGTTTGGTATACCCAAAGTGATTGTCACTGACCATGGTAGTCATTTTCAAAATAGCATGATGACGGAACTGACCACTATGCTTGGATTCAGACAAGAACATTCATCTTCATACTATCCGCAAGCAAACGATCAGGTTGAGGCTGTAAACAAGACTTTGAAGACAATCCTCAAATGTACAATTGATGCAACTCATTCTAACTGGCACATCATTCTATACCCTGCTCTTTGGGCGAACCGAACTAATGTAAAAACTTCTATGGGTTTCTCCCCCTTCCAACTCGTTCATGGAGTGGAAGCAGTTACCCCAATTGAATGTGAAATCCCATCTTTGAAAATCGTTATTCATGTGTTACCCGATACGACAAAGCTTGAAGAACGTCTGGTACATTTAGAACACCTTGATGAACAACGTAGAGATGCCCTGACTACTAATCAAGCTCACAAGAATAGGGTCAAAAATCAATATGATAAGTCAGTCAACCCTTGGATTTTCTCTGAGGGGAAACTTGTTTTGCTTTGGGACCAAGACAAAGAACCCTCGGGGGCAGGGAAATTGAAGGTCATGTGGTTAGGGCCTTATGTCATGTCGAAGGTCTTAAAGAAAGGTGCATATGAGTTAATTGATTTTGATGGGAACAAGCTATCTGAGCCTAGAAATGGGCTCTACCTGAAAAAGTACTATGCTTAGGCTTAGCGCTTTTTCTTGTATTTTATTGTATGTATTTTTATGTACATTAGTTTGTCAGTTTTGTTTTTTTATACCATCTACTGGTTGTTGTAGATGTCTTCTGAGAGGTATCTAGGTTTTGTCGATGGCGCTAGTTGCCACACTTGTAATTTAGCTTCAGTAGTGTGGGTCATTTACTCTTCCTCGGGACAGCTAGTCTCCGTAGGAGGTGCTTGCTTAGGTCCTGCTTCTAATAATGTTGCTGAATATAGGGCTGTAATTGAGCTTCTATGGGATGCTTTGTCACGTGGTATCACCCAGCTAGAAGTCCATCTGGACTCTCAACTGGTGGTTTCCCAGCTCAATCGAGCTTATCAGGTGTGAAACCCTATTCTATTACGTCAGTTCATGCAAGTTAGGTTATTGGAAAGAAATTTTGAATTTATTATATTCAATCACATTCCAAGAAATCATAATTCATTGACTGATGCATATGCTAATTACATTTTAGATTGGCATCTAGCACACATTTCATAAAAATATACAGCATGCACATAAAAAACACTTGGAAATAAACCAACAACAATATATATATATATATATATGTAAGTATATGTCTATAGATAGGTCGAGTCTAATCCTTTGATCCAGTAATAACTGTATAATATACAAAAAATATACAAAATATGGATATAGTCCATCAAAATGTCCTAGATCTAAGCAGGACCACCCTGGTCACTTGGACCACCTTGGTCCCCACGGTCTCTCTGAACTCTAGCTTCCTCAGCCTCTTCGGCTTCGACAGCCTCCACAGCATCCATGTACACAAGAACTGCTCTGGCCACTCGCCTCAAAAGGCGTAACCAGATAGGTGGAACTCCAACCACAAACTCCTGCATGATAGCCGGGATATGCTCTATCCGTAAAGTGGGAACTCTCTGGGTAAGCTTGGCCAGCTTCCCCTCTAGAACCCTAATAAGCCTCGGTTCTTCGCCTACGACAGGACGAACAAACATACGTGGATGCCCCTCAGGGCGGACTGGTCCAATATCTGCATTTTGACATGTTTATAGGATTAGGACTTTTATACATATGTATATATCTATAATTTTAAAATTCATAAAAATAAAAAAATAAAAACTTTGAAAATAAAAAAAAAATTACCTAGCTCTCCCCATGCTCCTCCTGGAGGGAGGACAAGGTCTAGATCACCTCGAAAATCCATTCTGGCATGCGAAAACTGCTCTAGTGCTGGTAGCTGCCGCTCCCACCAGAAGTAGAAATAATCATCGTACACACTCTGTACTGAGCCTCCTCCTCCTTGACAAAGGAAGATGTCTCCCCATTTGCTCAGCCTAGGCTGACATGGAGATCAGACTGGTAGGGGTATGGCAGGGCTCAACCCTGGTACTCTCTCTCGAAGAAGGCAACCAATATGGTAGAATACCTGAAGTTCTTCTGCCTTCCTCTCTTGCAATCACAGAGTTGTTTTCTCATAATTGGGACAACTCCTGAACACCAATCATACAGGGCACCCTGCATACAATCCACCGCCAACCTCATTTGGTTCTGTGTAGCTAGATGTAATGAAGAGGATCCCACAATCCTCACTATGGTGCTTGTCAGTACCTGTAGTGTAAAATCATGGATATGTGCAATAGGGACACAGCTCCCTCTCTTCTGGGTACTAGGTATGCAATACACATCAATATAGTTCTGGACACTTAAAGGATCACCCCCCTGCTGGTGCCCTCTAAGTTGACCGGTGCTCCTCATCATGACAGGCCGGCAATGAAATATATGTCCTCAGAAGTAATTTCCAAAGTCTCACCCTGTAGATGAAACATCCCTAAATCATGGTCCCAGTAGTTTATCATGAACTCCAGTAAATGGACATTGGCCCGCATTGGTGATGTGCAAAAGAATTTTAATAACCCACTCGTTCATAAAGCATGTACGGTGGGCGCACTTTGGAGCGCTTCTTGGTCCATATTCTCATGCTCCTGTTCCCTCCATTCCAACACCATCTTCACACCTAGCAAATCAACCATTATGGGTCATCAATTTCATATAAAATTTCAAAATTTTTCCCTTAATTTAGCTTTTTATCCTTCACGCATTACACATGAATGTCTAGTTAGACATGTCGCGTATTGTACGTGACTGTCTCTAAAGGCAACCCGCATACAAAATGTGTGTACGTGAGTGTCAATATAGTGAACCCGTGTACACAGCGTGACATGCTTTAGGATGCTTTAAAAAATGAAATTGGGACTCAAATTTGAACATTGCTAGGATCAAATTGAAGAGCTCGGGGTGTAGGCTTACTTGCAACTTGCGGAATTGGATTTTGTCCACTAGATTGTCCACACCGATCGAATGAAGGTAGAGGTAAAAACTTGCTTCTTATGGCTAAAAATCAAAATGGTGAGTTTTGTTTTAATTTTTGAACTATTTATAGAAATTATATTTCTAAAAGTGGGTTTTTTCCTATAGTTTGAAATGTATTTAACTAATACCATATCTCTTTTTTCCTTGTAACAGGTTTTTCATCATTACAAAGTGTTTTGTGCTCCTATAGGATGGTTTTTGACATTTCCAATGCATTTTTGCATCTATACTTAATCCACGTTAACCTTAGCAATTAACATTTTTTCCACGGACTATGGTATTTTAAACCATTAGTTCCCTGTCTTTACCATTGTTCTTCCATGGATAGGACCTTCCTTTCATGAGTATCCTTATTTGAAACCTATGTCGGCTTTTGATACTCATGCTGCAATTGTTTCAGGTACAGGGGTTTCCTTTTAGCTATTTTTCATGCCAAATAGAGCTTCTTTTGGGTCTCTTTTTACAAGCTATCCCTTTATAGGACTCCCCGCCCTTATGGAGTTTCTTTAGGACCAGGTCTGACTCCTTAAAAATAGACTTGACTGCCGAGTTAAGTTGTCCGTTCAAGCTCGTTAAGAATATGTGAATGGGCATCCGCATTGGTGGTAGGTTATCTCTTTCTTGGACCATGCAGAATAATATGAGAAAGGATCCCTCTATTTTCTATTCGAATTGAGAAGAGTATTCTCAGGCATAGATTTATCACTTTTCCAGACCCGAGGGACTAAATTTACGGAAAAGGAACTCCTGGTATGAGCTTAGTTTTCTCTTTTTCGTGCTCTGGACCTAAACATGAAAAAGATTTCGAGTGTACTTTGTGTCTTTGTCATGCTCGTTAAACACTAAAGAACAAAGCAATGAGTTTATTGTTGTAAGCCCCATTTATCGTACTCAAATGGATCTTTTCGAGTGATCTTGCTTTCCCTCACACTCATAAAACTCAAGCTATTTATGTTGTTCTGGAAGGAGCGTTGGGTAGGTGGTAATTTAACCTTTTTCATACCTCCCTGACTAAGTACGAAAAAGGTTCACGTTTTCTTCTACAGAAGTTAAGAGAGTTCTTCTGTGGTATGTTTTATACTTTTCCGGCCT
Organism: Pseudotsuga menziesii; assembly: GCA_001517045.1. NCBI lineage: Eukaryota > Viridiplantae > Streptophyta > Pinopsida > Pinales > Pinaceae > Pseudotsuga > Pseudotsuga menziesii. The sequence continues at coordinate 30,301 of LPNX010033659.1, forward strand.
TAGGACACTAAATTGGATGAAAAAGGACCCCCCTGGAGTCTTCTTTGGAGTTTTAGACTCTCTAAATGTGAAAACACTAGCTGAGCATATACTAGTTCGAGCTCATTAAATCCACGAATCAGTGACAGTATCAAGCATTATTTTTTCTTCTCTTCAAGCTTGTTAAAAAATGAAGAGAGATCTGAGTTGACTTTCCTGGACTCGTTAAAATTTAATAGGGAAGGTAAGGAAGAAGTTTTCTCTTGTTTTCAGTAAGTGGCAACATGTCATCCTTGAACATAGCAGTCTCTATTTTTTCCTATACCCATGTCTCAGTGTTCACTTTCAGTCACAGCTAATACTTTGAGTTTATTACTCCTCCTCTTGTCCGTTATACCTGGGGAATGTGATCATGTCTCCTACATGACAGATAGGTCTAGTTATTCTATCTATAAAGTTATAAGCTTCCTTGGGTCATCTCTATGTCATGCTCACTGTTTAAGGACTTAACTCAATGTCTGATTTATATCATGATCCCATCATTGTTGTATCTGTTATCACTTGTGTCTCCCTTCCTTTGCCCAGTTCCTAGTCACTCTTGTGATCCGTTGGAGGATCTATTGCCTTCCTTATCACAGTATCGTTCCACTTCAGTACTTCCTGACGACGAAGACCTAGAGTTTTGACGATAGTACCTCAGGATTCACTTCCATCATTGGTGAATTCCTTTACTTCAGTTGTCGATTATCACCTATTGATTGACAAACTGTTGAATCCATTCCATGTTTGTTACGGAGAGAAATTCCTATGGCTTGGGGTACCACAACAGATAGCTTGACTCCAGAAATCAATCCTTTCCAATATGCAATAGAAAGTAAATGTCTAACACTAAAGGATCAGACCTCGTACCTTATTCCGGACAGTTGAAGTAGATCCCCGTTGAGCTTTCCAACTTCAGATTGAATTGATAAATTACTTCCTCAACAACAAGTAAACAATACAAGCATACTATATATCATGGTGTTAGATCTATTCTAGCATATATAATCAACAATGTATAAGCATTTGAAATCATCCCATGGATAAAATATTCATTCAAACACACATTATTGGACAAGAAAATATATTTCTATTAATATAAATCAGAGATTACAATAGATACAACCTCTGTCGGCACGTCTGTGAATCGGAGAAACTGAATCCCCCACTTGGGCCTCCACCACCTCAATCCTCCATCTCTCGATAGCAAGCTCACAAGCAAAAGGAAAGCTTGGGAAGAACACAAAAGTTCTCCAAGGGACAAAGGGATGAAGACTCAAGCATAAGTTCTGACAACAATGGACTATAGTTTCTTTGCTCTCAATCTCTCATATGCCTTCAATGTACCATAGAGTTCCCTATATAGCTTTTCAAAGGGGTAATGAAAGGTCAAATCCGAGCGATCTCAAGGCATAGGGAAGGCCAGGAGTCAAGTGAGTCGGATCCATGTCAAGGAAAACTCCAAAAGGATTTGGATTTTGTACACATCCCAATGTACGCAGTTTTAGGGGTCAAACTCGCGTATATACACAATTAAGGGTTTAAAAGTCGCGTGTATCATTTTTCACATGTTTTTAGGGATGGTCAAGGAAACATCAAAGGACAAAAAATGGTCCATGGGGTCTAAGGAGTCTGCAGAGGGACAGGGGAAGGCCATACAAAGTGTGATTCACCTGGAGTGGTAAAATCAGCTAGAACAGATGCCCCCTAATGTGTGAAGTCAGAGGGGTCATACGATGGCCGAAATACATTATAAGTCCATCCCAGAAGTGGAGTGATGAAGGATCCCAAATGGAAGACCAACCACCCAATCAGCATAGTACAATGATACAACTCTGCACATAATTGCATATACATATAGCAGTCTCGGATACATAAGAGTACAATGGCCATGAATAGGCATGATACAAGATATCACATAAGTGGTCATCACCACATACAATATACATAGATCAGAATCTCCATGATGAAGATATAAAAAGGACCATGATCTCCATAATGGCTGAAGATATATAACAGATCAAGATCTCCATAGTGGTTGGAAATGTCTGACCTATACTGGAATCAAGTCACGAGAGCTGAAATCTCATGAACACTGGCACGATCAAGGAGGTAGCATATAAGAGATGCCGCCAATCTGGAAATTTTTCTACACAACCCGCTATGAGTACATGTCCTACTATGTGAATAGAGGTGTCGAGGTCAAACATAGTAGTCCATCATCTGATTACCGGTCATTAATGTATACCGTTAACAGATGCGAGATCACCCACCGATAATGAAAATGGGAATCAAGGTACTAGAGTGCAAACTAACAAGTGTGAATAAATGTGTTGAGGTCGAACACTTGAGAGGATCCATCGATCAGGGGACATTGATGTATTCCCAAAGACTATCGATGGCGAGAGAACCTGCCACTAATGACTGCAAGTCTCAAGGCACTCAAAAAGACTCTAGATTCCAATCCCAGAATAAATGATCTGAATTCGATGGGATGAAATCCGCTGGAAGGAGGGCATTAAGGCATCCCCCATCATCAAACATGAGGTACCTAGAAAAGCTATATAATGTGGAAGGACTCGATCATAAGGTGCATGAACCAGTAACTGTACCAGGAATGGCCGACATGCAAAGTCAAGATAACTGAGGAATGGCCGACTCAGGCTTCAAATTCCTTCGAACAAGAGCATAACGGCATATGGTGACTGAATAAAGGCAGCATAGACTCAATATACAAACTGGGACATCTCTGTGACATAGGAGGCATCGACAGAGGCTCCATGGGGACTGGAAGCTTAACCAGTCCGTGGAGATAAACTCAGATAAACGAGTATAGCTCCTAAAGTCAAACTATAAACCCAACCAATGGATGTGATATACAGTGCTCTGTTCGAAGGCGACACGACTCAACAACTACCAAAGATAACATCTTTCCTTGTCCGGCTTTTTGGTTTTTTGATTTTTTTTGGACTTCTTTCAAATATTTAAAAAGCTTGAAAAAGAATAAAATTGCTTTATAGTTACAAACTAGGAGGAGATGAGTGTCATAAGGGCAAACAAACTAGTTCCAAGCAGTGGAACATACCTATGCCCAATGCAAGGATACATGTGTAGGATATCGACACTCGGGGGAAAATCCCCTCCCGGTAAAAAGGGAATCAAGCTGCAAAGGATATAAAAATGGCTCTGCATGGCTAGACATGAGACAAGCTCGTGCTATATGGCTGAAACGCAATGTTAGAGAAGCCAGCATAAAGATCAATAAGGCAGGAAAAGCTCATGATAATGCATTCACAACTTGACATGAGGGAGTCCTGAGGGAAATAGGCCAGCAAAAGATCAAGAGGAGTATGAGGCTCTTGTGAAATGTCATGGCAGTACTATACAATGGACTCCCACACCCTAAAGGAGAAAATGTCAGCATGGGCACCAAATGCAAATAAGGCGCTGACTAGGGTACCCATGTAAGGTGAAGCTCTACCACTCATATCATGCCACTTCTAAAATAACAAGAAGGTTCTGTGACATAATAGAGTGGGTTCGTACCTAAGGTTATGATGAAATGGTCATAAGGTCATGCAAAATGCAAACGGTGATGAAACCTAACCTATATGCTAGTTTAGACATGATACCTAAGATCGACACGAATGGGTCAATCCAATGGCTGAGACGGCAATGAAAAAGGCCTCCTACATCATGAGTTAGGTCAAAAAAGGTCCAAAATGATTAGAAATTGTCGAAACTATAGGAAAGGGGGTAAAAATTTTCAAAAATTTGAAAATTTTCTATAAATAGTAAAAAATTCAAAATATTATAAAACATTTGAAATTTGTACCCATTTAAGCTCACATTTTCAACAATGAAATCCAGGAGATCCAACCGGCGGAATCCACTACCATTTCTTCCAGGTACTTACCCATGCTCCTCTCTTCCATTTTGATGCAATTTTTATCAAATTCCATGGTCATTCAAGGGTTTTTCTACGTATAGGGCTGGATATACGTGGAAAATTCCCCCATAGTTGTGTACATATGTGACTATTTGGAAAACAGTCGTGTATGAGGCCACACATAAGGTTTTTTAAGTAATCTAATGGGCAACTTTGCAATTTCTTATGCAGGATGGTCCTAGAGTGGAGAGAGCGTGAACATGGTGAGGTAGAGGAGGCAGTAAGGGCCGATCTAATGGCTCAACAAGCTCTACGTGCATGTGGACTCTATAGGTTTTGGTGTCTTGGTGGCTTGAGAGCCAAACCAAGACTATTGCAGATGCTGGTGGATTACTGGGATCCAGACTCTGAGTCCTTCCAGATAGATGGGATGTCCCTCACTATAGAGGTGGAGGACATATACTTCATTACTGGGATTTCTCGACGGGGGGAGGTAGTGAACCTTCATTCTCGTGGTGGGCTAGGAGGTGGCCTGACTGTCGATGAGTACATTGCGGTGTACCGCTATCTAGACACAGAGAAGGTGGGGAGTCAGGTCCCTACCAACGCTATATAGGTGCTGGGCATAAAGGCCATACTATTGACATTGGGCAGGATAGCAGGCTTGGCATCACTCCACCAGGCCTCATGGCCTCTGATTTTTTATGCAGTGGAGTGCATGAGACCCACGATTTATGACTGGAGCACTACACTATTGAGCAACATGAAACATTAGCTCAGTGAGTGTAAGGTGGGTAGAGTGCGGAACTTCGGGTTCAACAGTATATTGAGCACGTTTTTCTTCGATCATGTTCCAGGATTGAGCCCCAGAGTTGACGTTCCTCTTCACGGGGTTCGAGATCCAGCCCAACGGTGTTGGGTAGATGCGATGCACAGACTAGGGGGAGGTAGGGTGGCCAACCCCTATCCAGCTGACTTCTTTCCATGGTGGTGACGACAGATAGTTACCATCGATGACTACCCCTATGCGGGGATAGATTTTCGGGGGGACCCTAATATGCCGCTACTACCAGGATCGGCATATGGTGATATAGGTAACGAATCTCGACCCTCTCTTTTTTTTTAAATTTTTTTTGAGTTATTTTAATTTTTGTGTTTTCTGATTATATGGAATCAAAAGACATATTTTTGCGTGACAATACATAGTGATGATCTACCATTTGTGTGCATATGTGGGACCACGGTGGCTGGAAGGCTTCCCTCGTCACAGACAGAGGGGAAGAGGAGATGATATCGCAGGTGTGGATGCGGAGCGGACGCTCCGGAGCATTCATACCAATTTTGTGAGGCTGACACACAGGGTTCCCATGGCACAAGTCGAGGACTTGCCTGAGGCTATGCAGCGCCAGGTGGTGGGTGTACCATGAGCATGGGTGCGATTATTCTGACGGCTAGCTAGAGCCGTAGTGACCTTCCATGATCACAACCCCCCTCCTCCTCCACAGGATTAGATACCTAAGAGTCTATACATTTTGTACTACTGTGTATTATATGTTGGTGGCTCGAGAGCCCCATTTTTGTATCATGACACTATGTATTACCACATTTTGGATGTTATATAATTTTTTTTATGGAGATCGGTTTATTTATTTACATGTGTAAAAATTGTGTTTGTGGTGAATTTATTATGTATGAAACAAATGCCAATCTAACACGTAGTTAGCATATGAGTCGGCAACTTGATTATTAATTCTTGGAATGTGTATGTATGTTATATTGTCAAACTGCCATTCTAATAATCTCACACGTAAGAATCTTCTTAATAACGTTGGATCTATAACATGGTACAAACCATTAAGCTATGACACTACTAAATCCGAATCAAGACGTACCTCAAGAGAGAGAATGCCATGTGAAATTGCATCCCGTAGAAGCTCAATAATGACACTATATTCGGAAACATTGTTGGAAGATGGCTACAGACATACGCCTCCTGAAGATAGTACCTGACCCATAGGAGTATAAATCACCCAAGCAGCAGAGGCTGAGTGTTGAGTGTGATGGCTCACACCATTCGCGAATCCTATATAGGTGGAAGATTCCATTGACATCTGCCAAAAGAAACGGAAACTAATCACAAACCCGATCACTATAAGAAAAAGACCTAACTATGAAAAACTGTACAATAATATACAATAACCAGCCTTGGCTGAAAATTCTGCATAGTACTTCTTAAGATAGAGCAAATTTCTGGGTTTCGCCAAGTTCGTTCCCTCATAATCCACTAACTCATAAGCACCCTTCTCTAACACACATTTGACCACATAAGGACCTCACCACATGAGATTATGCCCCCAAGGGTTCTTTCGGTTGATCCCACAAAAGGACCAAGTCTCCCTCACTAAACCTCCTTGGACGGATAGACTTATCATACTGGACCTTTACATAATGTTTATTTACTTCTAAAGCCACCAAGACATCCCGGTGCTGCTCATCAAGTTTCTTAAGGTGGACCAAACACTCCTCCAATGGTGAAGTGTCTGGTAAGATTTCTACAGCTAGCTACAAAGAAGGAATCTCGCATTCAATCGGCAATATTGACTCCACTCCCGGTACAAGTTGATATGGAGAAAAACTCGTGGCAGTCTTAACAGCAGTTCTATATGCCCACAAAGCAGGATATAACATGATGTGCCAATTATTCTTGCTTTGTGCGATGGTTCATTGGAGAATGGATTTGAGTGATTTATTCACTACTTCTACCTGTCCATTCGCTTGAGGGTAGTAAGAGGAGGAATGCTCTTGCTTGTAGCCTAACTTTGATGCCAACTCTTCCATCATACGGTTCTGAAAGTGTGAGCCATTGTCAGTGACAAGCTCTTTCGAAATTCTGAACCAAGTAATAATATGGTTGAATACGAAGTGGGTGGCTGTCTCACCGTTGAATTTAACTGTAGGCATAGCCTCGGCCCATTTTGTGATGTAATCAACAACCACTATGATATGATGATGCCCCCCAGTCGAAGCTGGGTTGTAATCCATAAAATCAAGCCCCCACTTAGTGAAGGGACTGGCGGTGATAATGGGATGTAACGGGGCAAGTTTCGAGCACATATCATGTGCAAACACCTGGCAAGGGTGGCACCTCTTGACCGCATCTACACAATCCTTAAAGATCACCGGCCAGAAATAACCCGCTCTTAAGATCTTTTGAGCTGTAGAAATCCTGAATAAATGACCACCACACGGCCCTCCATGGCAATCATTCAGCACTACCTCAGCCTCTTCATGAGTTAAACAACGTCGTAAAATGGAATCTACCCCACGGCGGTACAAAGTGTTATCCACTATGAGGTTGTTTTTAGATACGTGATGTAATCGTCGTCGTTCACCCTATGAGAGGTGAGTAGGGACCTTCAATGTTTGTAAATATATTATGATATCCCCATACCATGGGTCTAAAGTTGAGATTAAGAAGATGTGTTCATCGACAAACGTATCTTCACAAACCAACTCCTTGGCCTCACTCAGGAAATCTGATATAAGCTCTGCAAAAACTAAAGACTTCTTCGTTTTTGCCAAAACAAATTTGAGATGAGGACGAACTGAAATGGATTGACATGGGCTACAACCAAGGTCTAGTGAAGGAGAATATAATGTCTCAACCATTGAACCACATGTATGGTAGCTAAAGCAAGCTTCTCGACATGAGAATAATGAATCTCTGCATCAATAAGGTTCCGCCTCAGATAGCATATGACATGCTCTTGGAGCTCCTCATCCTCTTGAACTAAAACCATACCAATCGTCTCCATGGACGCGGCCACATAAAGTAGAAAATCACGGCTATAGTCTGGGGGACTAATCACTGGGGCCGTTGCTAGGGCTCGCTTGAGTTCATCAAAGGACGCCTGGGCTCGCTCATCCCAACAAAAGGTGGTGTCCTTCTTCAATAGACGCATGAAGCCTCTAGTCAAATTGGCAAAATTGACAACAAATCTCCGTAAGAAGTTTGCCATACCTTGCAAACATTGAAGATGACGAATATTCTTCAGGGGAGACAACTGAAGTATTGCCTCAACATTCAAAGGGTCGACTCTTATACCCTCTTTAGAAACGATGAATCCTAACAAACGACCTGACTTCACACAAAAGATGCACTTATGAGGATTTAACCTAACCAAATAATGCCGACATCTTTCAAATACCAATCTCAAGTGATAGGGATGACACATTCTCATACGAGAATGAGCAGCAAGGTCATCCAAAAATACTTCGATAATCAACTTGAGATCATGGAAGATCAAGGTCATTACTCGCTGAAATGTAGCTCCGGCATTTTTAAGGCCGAAAGGCATTTTTCGATATGCAAAAGTTCCCCAAGGACAAATAAATGCAGTCTTATGTTGGTCCTCAGGTTTAATTTGTATCTGATTATATCCAAAAAAGATGTCCATAGAGGAAAAAACCTCATTACCCGCACACTCATCCAAAATATGATCAATAAATGGTGTGGGGAAATTGTCCTTAGGACAAGCACGATTCAATTCACGGAAATCAGTACATATGAGGATTGCTCGCTGCTTCTTATCCACCGGAACGGGGTTTGAAACCCACTCCGTCAAGGGAACGGGATAGATAAAACCAGCTTTAATAGTTTCTCTATCTCTACCTTAATCGCAGGTGCTTTCCTAGGATTCACCGTACGCAAGTGTTGTCAAACAGGCTTAGCGTTGGGATAAGTCTTAATCTCATGCTTGATAATACGAGGGTCGATACTTTGCATTTCATCGTAAGACCAAGCAAAGATATCATGGAATTCCTTAAATAACTCGGTGTATTCTTGAATCTCAACATGGGAACATTCTGCCCCAATATAGACATTCTCTATCTTGCCAGGATCACGAGAGATATTGATAGGAATCATTGAAGATATGTTCGCCATGTTTCCATTAGCCATCAGACCAGGAGAGCTTAATGGAACCATAGGACTACCAACTCTCTCACTAAGAACCGGCCTAAATTCCTCACTCTCCAAGCGGTCAAGCTCAGGAAGAAAGTAAGATCTATGATGGAGTTCCTCCCATGGTGGCTCAACTCCCGACATAACCTCAATAATCGCTTGATCTGAAGGGAAAATCGTATCAAGGAAGTCATACGCGTGAGAAGGCTGCACTGCCCATGCTGGCAGCACATAAGGGTCCTCCTCCCCTGTCCGCAAATAGGAAGGACTAGGCTCTGCAACACACTTGAGATTAGCTTGATAAGCTATCATAGTTGCAGGCAACGATACGTCTTTCACGATAGGATCACTCGGAGTACTCGATGTAGGAAGAATCTAAGGATCTTCCATATGAATCGTGTGAAAAGAAACCAATCTCATAGATGTCTAAGCCTCATCGGAACTAGACCCTATCATAAGAGTTGGTGTAGGAAAACTAAAGCTTCCCATGAGGGATGGATACATGCCTACACCCACACTCCCAGTTGCCGGTTGAGAGTGTTCAACGATCGGGATCAAAGCTCCCAAAGATGCGGTAACAGAAGGATTCTTGAATGTCGTTTAATCAATCGTGACTATCTTCCCGTTAAATGGAAAGCATACAACGCGAAATAGGGAAGAAGCAATGGCTTGCATACTATACATCCAATTCCTACTCAGCAAGAGATTGTAGTCAAGGGGCGCAGCAACCACCTCGACCTCTATCACAATGGTCTTCCCTCCCAAACTAACTTTAAGGGAAGGAAGGATGTCGTGCGGTCTAAATGATCTCCCATCGAACACAGTTAACATGGTTGCTGATTTAGACAGCTCAGGGGAACCTAAAACCTTCCAACATGATAAAGACATCACAGAAGTAGCAGCGCCTTCGTCAATCACATTGCGCTTGACAGTCATATTAAGACATTATATGTGAATCAAAAGAGACACATAGTAAGGCAAGCGAGGCTGAAGTCTTGTGGTTTAAAATTTAATCACGGAGGAAGAATCATCATCATTCACACCAAGGGCAGAAAGCAACACCTTCCTTTGCGAAGGACAACTCTGAAGCACTTCCAATGTAGACATCGCACAAGGAGTGTGGCCCAAATCCTCGACAACTGAATAGTTATGGGTGGCTAGGGCATTAGGATTGTGCCCCAAACGCTTAAGGACTCCCTTAGGAATGCTAGGTGCAGCTTCAGGTTTATCCATAGGTTTCTCAATACGCAAAGGGGACCCTGGTGGATCAGGTTCTTTTCTTGGGTTGGGTTGTGGCGAACCATAGTCTTTCGCATGGGTCACAACTTTCGCAGCACGTACCATGTTAATGCAACCACGACCACTACCCTCTGGTGGATATTGATCACCACCAGACTGATTATGGGTCCTCGAGTTGATATTTTGATTGTGAGGTAAAGGGTTAGTTAGCACAGTTGGGCCTTGTGCCAAGAATCTCAAGGATTTATCGATACGAGGACACAAGTAAGTGAGGTGATCGTCCTTACATAAATTGCAAGGGAACTTAACCTTACGTTTAGCTTGCTTGTCCCCCCAGCATTACGTCCGTTCTTGTCATTACTATTAGAATTCTCATTCTTATTCCCACCCTTACAATTATTCTTACCCTTTTTTTCTATTCCGTCTGGGCTGCTAGTTACCCTTTTGGTCCGATGATTGCACTGAAAGTACACTCGCCGTTTGGGCGGGTTGAGAAGAAACCGTAGCTTGTCCCGAAGCAGATTGGTTGATTTACAATTGACTAACTTGTTTTACAACTGAATCAACAGGTTTCGCACTTACACAACCAACAATGCCATCGGCATGTGGTCCAGGTTTGACTTTGGGGTCGAAACTAGAATGCAGAGCATTGGGAATAATCTCATATAACAAACTGGACTGAGCATAAATCAAGTCCAGTTCCTGCACCCTAAAAATTGCTTGTTCGTCATTCTGCACTCCATATGTAGAAACATCCTTCGCTATATATGGCAATAACGACTTAAGGAACCATTCGAGGAGGAACTCCGGCTTTAATTAACCTCTTCCGTCTACGCCACTCTTGGATATGATCTGAGATATGTGTGGATTTATCCTACCGAAATGTCGACAAGAGTTCAGTACCAACGTCATAACGCACTGGTAGCTGGAAGTGGTTAAGAAAAGTCATCGCTAGGTCATTGAACAAAGCGAATGCCCCCCTAGGTAGCTCTATATACCATTTCGCGGCAGGCCCTATAAGGGTGCGTTGAAATAGCCTTAAACTGATGGAGTCGTGGTGTAAGGAATTTAAAGAGCACCATAGGTGAAATGTAGTAACATGTTCGCTCGGATCCTCTCTCGGTTTTCCCTCGAACTTAGGTATGTCCAAGGGAAACTTAGTAGGGACAGACGACCAAGCCGGGTCATGAGCTACAGGATCGTTCGTCAATATCGACAAGTCAGGAAGATTCAGTGTCATGAGGAAATGGAGCCTAGGATGATGAGGTCGATGGACTGCTCCTTCATAGTTCTGATTCACATAGGTCTGATTACCACCATGGCCTTGGCCATAGTGCCCTCCTCCTGTTCGACCCGTATAGGGTGGCATGGAAGCACCATAGTGTAGTGGACCTTGACTATTAGGAGCTAAAAAGTTGTAATTTGGGGAGTAAGCAGGTTGTTGATACCTGCCCCCATAAGGTGAAGACCCCTATCCATACTCCATCCCATAATAGGGTCCATAAGTCATCGCATGAGATGTCGCATGAGACACTCTGTAAGTAGGAACATACGCTCTGGAAGTAGGAATATATATTCTGGAAGTAGGAATGTGACCTCTAGAAGTATGAGCATGACCTCCTGAAACAATAGGCGGTACATGAAGCTGAGACACAACCCGTCTAGTAACCGCAGTACGGACATAAATCGTAGCAACATTTCAGCTTGAAGGACCACGTGAATGAGGTGGAGGGTGAACATTTAAAGAACTAGGGATAGAGGATAGAGAGATCTGTGTAATTATGTACGTACTATTCCCTATAGTCACTCATCTTGGATCTGGTATCCTAATATGATCACTAACCTTAGACCTAGGAGGAATATGTGATGTAACTTCCACCACCGGGATGGAAGGTGCAATGTGACTAGTGCTCCCAAACCTCTCTGCATGGTAAGGAATGAGAGTTACCCTAGGCATAGTGTTAGGCTTGAACTCAGATTCAAAATGAAATGCCAAATCATGTGTGGGAAAACTAGACATACCATAACTAGTGCTCACGGGTTCAAAATGAGTCTCAACATCCTCCGGAATTCCATACTGGTAATGCATCAATGGGGAATCAACCCTAGAGTGAGTAGGTCTATCATGAAAGGTTCCTATCTCAAAAATCATAGGCCCTAACTCAGCCAAGTCAGGTGAAGGATCGTAGGTAGGAGTAAACTCCCCATCTTCCACTTGAATGGGAGAAGGTGGTTCAGGAATACCTTCTATATGGTCTCCCATGGTGTGTGAATCAATGTGCGAAGTAGTCCGCCTGGACTGTCTATGTCTCTCTCCCAAAGGAGGAGGAGATGTAGAAGGTGGAAGTCCTGCTAAACGACGAGAATGACGAGGAGTCGTACCCAAATCTATAATGACTCAAAAAATAGAAAAGACTCTCTATTTACACAAACCCTAGCCAAGCTATTGTGCACAGAGGAATCACCAATAAAATCTAAAGCCAAATGTAAGCTATCAAGGGTAGGATAAGTGAGCTTTCGAATGAAGTAGGTATGTCTCGCCTAGGAGAGGATTGAGACTCCCATACACAACAAGCGGAGGTACGTAACCAATTATTGTGGACCTCAGCTTCAACACGTAAAGTGACTGTGTTGTCCAACCCCAACCTAGCTAGGACACCCGTAGAATAACCCTTGCAAAGTACCCCCTCAATATCCTAGGCAAGGCCACTAAGGTCACCTCAATATAATCAATGCTTAGGCAGACAGTCGCAGGTGAGATTGACCGTATGGGCAGGGTAGCAAAGCCCGAAACACTCAAAAGAGCCCCCAGATACGAATACAATCCTGGAAATATCTCCGGTGCTACTCAGTTATGACTAGCGGTCATCCCAATCAATAATCGCTTACACCGCCTCGTGCTCAACTCCCTTTTGAGAGGAGGATCCTGAGAAACACTAGTTATACCAAGGATTTCACACACTCACCTGGACATACACATACATGTTGTTGTTTAGTGGTCTTGGAGAATTTACTCACCATGAACTATTCCAAGACCCTAAAACCTAATCTTGTTGGTGCACCCTATAAAAGAAAATACTGTAGTTCAATTTAATTAAGCGTTGATTTTAATTGGCTTTATTACTCAAAAGAGGGATATGGCTGTGCAACTAATGGTGTTATGACACAACATGAAGTAAAATGCACGGCTAACAATCAATGCAAATGCATTGTGTCCGTGAAAACAGGGTATGCTACTACGTGAAATGCACAATTTTTCTTCAAATAATGAATGCAAGCTTTCCTATATGAAATCCTGACTAATACTCCAAAGCAAATCTAGTGCAAGTACTATGCAAAATGCAAAATGCAATGCATAATGATAAGCAAATATTTTTGGATTTTTTGAAATAAGATGAGATACAAAAAGCAAAAGAATGATTCTACAACCCCCAGACTCTACAAGCACGCTCAAACAACACTCCAGCAAAGCACTAAGGTAAAAGAAATCTAATGCACTAATCCCAAACAAAAATTCGAAAATGCCATGACAAGAACCTTGTTAAAAAAAAATTTACCCTAAAAAAAACGTCTCTGGTCAGAAACAGAGGTATAAACAGACTCAGGTAGTGTCAAAGGAGACTCGGCAATCATCAAAATTCACCCAACAACCATTTAAATTCCACTAAAAGGAAAAACTAAGGGCATACCCAACTGTTCACAGTAAACCCATGTGTATACGCGGAAATCGTAAAGAAACCTGCGTGTATACATGACTGTGATTTAAAAACTCACGTAAAGGAAGAAAGGTGCATAAAAATCAAGGAAAATAGACAAGCTAAGACAAAATTCACACCAATCAGACACTACCATGCAAACATACACCTAGACGTGACACAGAAACAAGAGAGAAAGATCAATTCAAAGTCATTGAATGCCGATAGAAAAACCCCCAAAGGACAACTACTAGGAACTCCCCAGTGGAGTCGCCAATTTTGTTACGGAGAGAAATTCCTATGGCTTGGGGTACCACAACAGACAACTTGACTCCAGAAATCAATCCTTTCCAATATGCAATAGAAAATAAATGTCTAACACTAAAGGGTTAGATCTCATACCTTATTCCGGACGGTTGAAGTATATCCCCGTTGAGCTTTCTAACTTCAGCTTGAATTGATAAATTACTTCCTCAACAACAAGTAAACAATAAAAGAATACTATATATCATGGTGTTAGATCTATTCTAGCATATATAATCAACAATGTATAAGCATTTGATGTCATCCCATGGATAAAATATTCATTCAAACACACATTATTGGACAGGAAAAGATATTTCTATTAATATAAATCAGAGATTACAATAGATACAACCTCTTTTGGCACGTCTGCGAATTGAAGAAACTGAATCCCCCACTTGGGTCTCCACCACCTCAATCCTCCATCTCTCGATAGCAAGCTCACAAGCAAAAGGAAAGCTTGGGAAGAACACAAAAGTGCTCCAAGGGACAAAGGGATGCAGACTCAAGCATAAGTTCTGACAACAATGGAATATAGTTTCTTTACTGTCAATTCTCTCATATGCCTTCAATGTACCATAGAGTTCCTTATATAGCTTTTCAAAGGGGTAATGAAAGGAAGAATCCAAGCGATCTCAAGGCATAGGGAAGGCTAGGAGTCAAGTGAGTGAGATCCATGTCAAGGAAAACCCCAAAAGGATTTGGATTTTGTACACATCTCGATGTACGCGGTTTTAGGGGTCAAACCCACGTATATACGCGATTAAGGGCTTAAAAGTCACGTGTATCATTTTTCACATGTTTTTAGGGATGGTCAAGGAAACATCAAAGGACAAAAAATGGTCCACGAGGTCTAAGGAGTCTGTAGAGGGATTGGGGAAGGCCATACAAAGTGTGATTCACCTGGAGTGGTAAAATCAGCTATAACAATGTTAGACTTTAGCTTACATTTATTCACATGGCTTGGATTGTACTGGTTCTTTGGGATTGTTTATGAAGACCTTAGTTCCTCACCTATGGACTAAGTTGCGCAAGATTATGTTCCATTTATGTACACAGCTTCCAGATCTTTGAAGACTCATCATCATTGTATATTGTGGCTTCGATCCACCTTTGTAATATATGTGTTCTTGTACTCGTATCATATGATGTACTCAAATATTGTAAAGGAGCTAGTGTTCCAGTATATTGAACATAGCATCCTTAGATATGACTTTGTATATGACATTATTATGTATTTGTTCCAGGTACTACCTTTGCTCCATTAGATTTCTGAGTTCTCCAAGGATAAAGATTATAATGTATTTCGGCCATCGCTTCCCTCTGAACTCACACATTAGGGGGCATCTGTTATCAACCCAAATGGCACTTCTCTATCCAAGTGCCAACATTTCCTATGTTGGTGCACAAAAGGACATTTATGTATTGAAGGTTGCCTAAAACACTATAGATGGGCATGTCATGAAATACATTCACTATCCATCTAGCTTGCCATTTTTACCTTTTAATATGTCAATTGCTGTACACGACTTTGCCTATAAGCAACCCACGTACATACACGACTTTTCCTACAGCATGTCGCATACTGTATGTGAGTATTTGTCATTGCAACCCGCGTACAGATCTATACGCGGGTTTCCCTTATAGAAACTCGTGTGTCATATGCGGGTTTCCAGTATCAATACTCACGTACGCATTCCTTTAACATTAAAAATAATAAATCATGATTATTTGAGATTTGTTAACCCCTAAAAAATAACCATCTTAACTGTCTCAACCTCCTCAACCCTCGAAACTACCTTATTTCATGAAGTATAAATAAAGGCCTTAGGGAGGGAATTAATCAATCATACTTGGAGAGCAAGGTTATGCTGGTGGTATCTATTCAGAAGTCTTTGGAGCAGAAAAACTCAGAATCCTTTCGCTGCTGAGGAGTCCTTGTTTCAAGCGTTGAGTTGTAACATTAACTCATTCACTATTGTTAATAAAGAGAATCCTTATTCCAAATGTGTTTTGAATATTTTTCATGTATCTTGGTTTGATGAATATTTATGATTAAGCACTCTATATACTATTTATCTAACCTGTCCTATATACATGTATAAGCTTGCACTTGGATGATTTTCTCTTTACAGGTGAAGGAGAAACATCCCTGAAAGCTTTCGAGGAGAAGCAAAGCGGGAAAAGACAAAGCTTGGATCAACCGTCGTGATTTGGGTGAGTCCATCCTATCTTCCTGTTTCCTTTCTGTACTTTAAAATTGATTGCCTGCAAGTTTTAAGAGTACGTTGGTAACCCCAAACCTTTGGTAATAAGGTGTTTATTCCTGAACAACACTCCCACTACTTCGAAGTTGCAATGGCCAAAACTAGTCACTATGGAGTCCATCTTTGCAACTGGTGCAAAGTTCTCGTTGTCGTAAATGTCTTGGACTTGCGAGAAGAACTTGGCCACTAACATTGCCTTATATTTCAAAGGAGAACCGCCAGCATTAAATTTATCTTTGAAAACCCACTTACACTTGACTAGCTTCCTCTCTGGGGAGAGAGTGACTAGATCCCATGTATCATTATTTTGGAGTGAATGAAATTCCTCCTTCATGGATGTTTTCCATATTGGGTCTTCACATGCATATTCATATTTCTGTGGATCATATTCAACCATTATAAAACACCTATCAGCAAAACAAGGGTCCTTTACAGAAAGAAAACTCTCAAACTGAGATCTAGTCCTCCTAGGATCTCTACAATTCCCAACTAGTTCCCCAGTTGCATGGATAGTTTTTGCTTCCCACTTTGGTCTTGTGGAGAAGTTTGGATATGCAATTAAATCATCATTATTAGACATAACAGAATCAGAAATTTCATTAGTTCCTTCACTTACAACCAAGGGTGGAGGACATGAGGAGGACTCTCCAATTTATGTTTCTACCATAGGCTCTTCTTTGAACTGAACACTCCTTTCAATGAAGGATTTTGAGTGCTCATGTTGATCAGATTGTACCCTTTTGAATATTCAGAATACCCAACAGATAGGCACTCTTGGCTTTGAGGCTCCAAATCCCTCCTTTTATCTAGTGGAATTCAAGCCCATGGTCTTGGGCCAAAAATCCTAAAATGAGACACATCTAGTTTGTTCCCACTCCAAGATTCGAAAGGAGTAAATCCATTAAGCTTTTTTTGTGGAACCCTATTTTGGATGTAGGATGCATAATTTATAGCTTCGACCCAAAACATAGGTGGTAAATTCTTAGACTCCAACATACAAGTAGCCATCTCCTTGAGACTTCTATTATTCCTCTCAGCCACACCATTCTATTGAGGTGTGTAAGGAATAGAGTGTTGCATCTGAATACCTACATATTTACAATAATTAATGAACTCAGACTTGACATATTCACCACCATTATCATATCTGAGGATATTGAGTCTCCTCCAAGACTAGTTCTCAACCAACGCCTTGAAAACCTTGAAGTGGTAAAAAACTTCAGACTTGAGTTTAAGGAAGTAAACCCACCAGAACTTGGAAAATTCATCTATGAAAGTAAGGACATATTTGGCTTGACTCATGGACATATGAGGGAAGGGACCAACAATGTCACCGTGAATGAGCTCAAGAGGTGTTGAGGTTCGCTCATGACTAATTCTCTCATACTTATGCTCTGGATGTTTTCCTAGAATTAAACCCTAACAAACTCCTTTGGAAAACTTTATTTTTGGTAATCCTGAAACCATATCTTTATCACACAAATTTGAAAGGTAATTATAGTTTATATGGTGAAAACTCGCATGCCAAATTTTGCTTGCTTCATTGGCATGGGTGAGGAGAGAAGAGGGGTTAGAGAAAGGAATGAAGTGTGAGAACCTGTAAACTATAGAACTATGATACAAAAAAACCTTTAGCAATGACTCTACCATTTACAATATCAAAGATTTCAACTTCATTGGGAACGAAAAAAACCTTCTTAAGAGACCTAATGTGGGTGATCTGGTAGATTGATAAGAGATTAGCAGCAATACCTAGGACATACAATACATTATTGAAGGAACCATGGTCATAATCAACGCTACCTTTACCCTTGATTTTAGTTTCTGAGTTATCTCCCAGAAAAATCTTAGGACCCTTTGAATCATCAAGACACAAGAAGGATTCTTTTGTTGAAACCATGTGCCTAAAATCTCTAGAATCGATGATAAAGGAAGGAGGTCTTACAGTACTTGCAACCAGGGCATGAACTCTCTCTTGGTCTTCGAAACTGGTTCCTTCTTGTGTGCGCTGCCAGGGAGGGAGATGTTTCTCTTATCCATGAGTTGAGTCATGATATCTATCTTCATATTCATGCAAGAGCTCTCAGGATGAAATCCCTTACCATAATATGTGCACTTTCTTCCTTCTGCTTTACCTTTATTCTTCTTGGAATTTGAGGACTCCTCTTGAGACTTGCACTTGTCTCATTTTTTAACTGGAGGCTTCTTAGCCTTGTTCTTTCCCTTGGAATTCACCTTGGAATATCTAGCAACCAAAGCTTGATCTTTGGAAGGTTTGATGGTTCCCATCAAGACCAATTTGTCTTGCTCCTGAGTCAAGGATTCCATGAAATTTGTGAGTGAGGGCATCTTCCAAATTCGAGCTATCAACTTGGAGGAATGGAAAGTTGAAACAAATACTGAATAATCAAGACCAAGCTTCGAAAGAATTGCTAAGATTAGTCGTTCATCTTCCTTATCAATACCACCCTATTTTAGTTGCAAAACCAGTGACTTGAATTTTGAGAAGTAGACTTGCAAGGTTTCGAAGCTGCTTGGACTCAATGCCATCGGCTCATTCTCCAGTTGATAACCTCTCATCTTATCTGTCTTCCCAATCAAATATTGAAGTTTCTCCCATACTTCATTCGGTGATGTAAGACCATCAAGATGAAATAGAAGGTCTCTGGAAATGTTGAGACATAAGAGAACATACGCCTCATCTCTCCTAGTATGCCATTTGATATTCTCTGTTGTTGCATTAGCCTCAGCTTCTGTTGCCATGGTCACTCTGAAGAGGCCTTTACTCCTCATCAGTATCTCCATCCTTTCCTTCCATTCGAAGTATTTGAATGGAGTCCAGATGATTGATTGAGATTGATCCATACTTCAGCTACACCCTTTGACCTGTTAATCTGCGCTCCTAGTGAGTGATGTCGACCGTGCAAAAGAAAATTAAAGAGGATAAAAATCGAGATACTATGGCTCTAATACCATGTGGAAATTAAGCCCAAGATTAGAACAATTGAACTCACAAAATTGCTTGAAAATATGTAAGAAAAACTCAAGAATGAGACTAAATATGTGATAATCCACAAACTGTTGATGATATTAATTTACATCAGCTATCATTAAATAGATGTAGGATTCTCATACAATAGATACTCCAAGTATTCGAAAGCTTTAGGGAGCTATTTGAATTGGTATAAAAAAAGGCTTACCAAAGTAGTGAAAATCCCCCATAGGTGGATAAAGCACTTTCCAAATAAGTGAAGAGGCTCAAAAATTTTTTGAATGAGTGTGTACAACTCATAAGTGATGGAAAGTTGATTTTATCATGCTTTTATATGAGGACAAGAAGGGAGGTAAGTTGGTGCAAAAAACAAGGCAGTATACCTTAAAACTATCTTTAGCTTTTGCCTTAAAACTGCACATAAGCTGGAAAGACTGGAAAAAGCAGTAATGCACAGTTTCCATTCTGGGAAGTTTATGGGTTCGAAGGATCTTATCCAGAATTTTTCTAACTCGCTCCATGAGGCATTTTTGGCAAGTTTGACCTTAAAAATGAGTTTGGGTGCAAACTAGCTAGTATAGTACCTAGAATTAATCAAAAGAGATTAATTATTTTATCCTAAGTCTTGGGATGGGTTTTGATTATTCCAACAAATGCAATACAGGATAAGACACAATTAAAAAAAAGAAATTGGTTGTCTTAAGGATGGTTTCTATTTCTATGACATAGAACTAAATGGTGCTACTATTCTACATAGAAGATTGAAGAAGGTTCCATCCCCTTGGTCAAGATAAATTTTAGGGAAGAAAAAAGAATAAATAATAGATAAAGAAACAATTGTATGATTACATTAGCAAGCCCATCTTCATATAAAATAAACTTCAAAAGGTAGAAACAAAATGCTAAATTGAAACAAGATGCAATCAAAACCATCCTACGAAAGTAATCATAAAATCATTGAGTGAATGCAATAAATAAGAAAAGAAATACTAATATGCGCATGCTAGCCGCCTTACTATAGGTGAGCTAATTGAAATACCACTTCAGAAGTTGGTTGTTCCTTGGAAGGAGGTGCTTGTTTCCTTTCATGTCTTGGAGACACTATTTTTCGAGACCAATCTTCTCTGCCACTTGAATTGGAAATCCTTGTCATCCAATTATTGTTTATTATATCCCCGACAAGGGGATATATATGAATCCCTCACCTATATTAATCTCAAATAATTTAAAAAATTATAAGAGTTTAGATTAAGGTTTTGCAATAATTCATGGAATTTGTATTAACATTTATTTTTTAATTGTGTTTTTTTAGGCTACCATTGATCTAGTATAGGTGACGTTTCCCTTGGTTCATGTGCCCCAAGAGCCGGCCGCAAGGTGATGTCAGCAATGCTATAAATACCTTAGTGATTAAATTAAACTGTTTTCCAATGTTTTGGTCCATCACCCTGTTATTGTCGAAAAAACTTTTTTATTTACATTAATCCCTGACAACAATTGAATGTTGACACTGATCTAGCTCTGCATCCAATGGGTTGATAGTTGTTACAACACTGCTCTTGCTGGCCTTTTATCTGTAAGCAACAATCTATCGTGCAACAATGTGTAACCATATGTATCCACACATGACCATGCAAAAAATGAACCATGCATGCAAGTTGAACTTTTGCAACATGTTGTCTTTTGGACATGCATGTCCATTGCAAATGGGTATTTAATTCATTCCTCTCTTTACTTTGTGTTCGGTTGAGGTATTGGTGCTTCTATGCCTAGTGGACAGGGTGATAAGCCTCTGCTATATATTTTCTATGCCATGCTTTGTGTCGAGAGCCCGACTAGATCTGCCTTTTAATATTTGAGTTTACAATTTTTGTTGCTCATTGTTCTGCTTTTGAAATCTCAAGTATTATTTTCTATATTTTTTATATTTTCCTGTACGTTGATTATATGAATAATGTTATTGACCAATTCTATAAAAAAATTAAACTACAAACTAACTTAGATTAAATATTTTTGTTTTGCATAGTATCTACACAAAACTCAACTTAAATTAAATCTGTTTGTTTTGCATAGTATTTGCATAAAATATTTAGTGTGTTTTCTTTGTTTTGTAAACCATAAATTCATGACTTATTTGGTGAAAATTTTAGAAATAGCTTATTTAGTGAAAATTTTAGAAATATGTTATAATGTAAAATAAATATGTAACATCACAAAGAAGAATTTAGTTTTGGGTTACTTAGAATTTATAGAATGTAGAGACAGTAAATATTTTCCTAAATTACTATTTATTTCAGGGATTCAGTTAGTTATATTACTATTTATTTCATGGATTCAGTTAGTTATGTTGTTATTGTAAATGCATGGAAAGTATATAATTTTCTATGTATATGATACATATACATTTTCCATTAAATTGACAATTTGAAGAAACAAATTGGATAAAAGAACTAGAAATCTTCTAATACTTTTAATGCATGTCAATTTAAATATTTGTAAAAGTGAATATCTTCTAGTAATTGCATTAAAATTGTTTATTTTGCAATATTTAAACAAAACTCTCAGTACATTTACTTTGGTTTTGTTCTCCAATGTAATTTTGGTATTTTACTTTTTAAGCCAATATCTTTTGGTAATTGCATTTAAATTTGTTTGTTTTGCAATATCTAAACAAAATACATTACCACGGTGCTGGGATTTTAAACCGCACGTTGGCAAACGGACGGCGTGACTGCTTTTGGTACAAAGAAGAAATTGATTAAGACAATCTTCGCAGGTGTTTCACTTTAAATAGATAAATTTTGCAAACCTGCACCACAGAGATTTCCGAGCATGAATGTGGATCTATATTATAGAAACAAGTGTTTTTTTCACTAAATAATGAATACTACTGTCTTTCGAGCATTCTTCATATTGGAGTGGGCAATTACCAGGAAACTTATTCATATATGAATTCCTGAGTGAGTTATTCAATTTTGATTTGAATACCCTAAATCATTCATATAATAGAATAGATTTAATTTTGTTCATAGGAAACTTAATTTGTTCTTATTTTTATATTGATGACAACAAGATCTGGCTTTAGAGATATATGTCCAAAATGTATGGCTTATAGTATAGATTATGAAAGTAACAACAAGTAAATGCAGTAGTTTTGTGGTTCTTTTTCTAGGTTTACTTGTAATTATGAAAAAAATATATGGCTTCCATATAGATTATGATAGTAACAACAAAGAAATACAGTAGTTCTCTTGTTTGTTTGTTTTTTCTTGTAATTATGAAAAAAATAAAATAAAAAGTATAGATTATAATAGTAACAACAATACAGTAGTTTTCTGGTTCTTTTTCTAGGTTTAAATGTAATTATGAAAAGGTAAAAAAAGAAAGTAAAAGTAAGGCTGTATCGAAAAGAAAAAGTAAAAGTACAAGCCAAAAACCGAAATCCGGTGAAGTGGAAAGACATAATTGTACTTGCAAAATAGAAGCAGTACTTGCAAAATTAATAAATTTTGCCAAGTATTTATGTTTTTTAATCCTTTTGTTTTGGCCTCTGTGGTGTTTATTTCTTTAATTGTTTTAAAATGGGTGGCTATGCTATTCATTGAGTGTCTATTGTGTTATTAGTCTTTGAATTTCCAATATCGGCTTAATTGGAGTGCCATGTTGTTACTCTCTGAATTTTAAACTAGACTTTTCTGAATTTCCAATCTACTTAATTGGAGAGAGCACAACATGTGCATGTGGTGGCTTCTAATATTACACCGTCCAAGGTTAGATATTTGTTTAGGAGTTAAAAGTTGTACTAGGAGAAAATATAATTGGTATAGGAGCTTAGCCTTATTTCAAAGGGGAGACAATGATCACACATTTAAAATTAAAAAATCAATTCAAACAGGTAAACAAATGGCATTGTATTTCAATAGGGATATATTTTATGTTTTTTCTTTTTTTTAAGGTATTTCATTAGGGCCAAATTCTAACTAGTATATAGGTAAACAAATGGCATTGGCATTGTATTTGAATAGAGATATATTTTTAAGTTTTTGGTTCTTAGGTATTTCAGCTAGGGCCTAATTTTAATGAGCATATATTCATTTTAACTAGTAAAGATTCATTTTAACTTGGATTTACTCATCATTGAGAGGATAAACTATTGTTAAAGCTAATATCTCCAATCATCTTTTTTTCAATCACTTAAAGGGACACTGGTAAATTTAGTTTGCCTCAACTTATTTTGACTTGGATTGACTTGAAAATGAGTTGAGTTGGCTTCTAACTTGTCTTTTTTGGTTTAACTTCTCTGATTTTGTGTTAGTTTGAAATGTAACTCTGTTAGCACGGTTGAAGATAAACACTTGTTAAGAAACTAAAAGCACACAAAACTTAAACTAGCTAATCCCTAAACTTACCTTCCTAAAAAGTTTTGGTTGGAGCTCAAGTGAACCCTAATTGGAATTATGCTGTTGAAATTGAGTTGGTGCTGATTTCAAGTTGGAATGCAGATGTGATTTTATCTAATAATTTTCTAGCTAATAGTGATTGTTGTTCCAAAATTCCAGCTTGCTCTTTGATACATCCATGCTGCAAATTTCTTGAGTTTTCCATGAAGCCCTAATATTTATGGAGAAGTGAAGCTTTGAGTGATGTTTCAGTCTTTCAATCTTAGTCTTAGGACAAATTCTTTGAGTCCAGATTTATGTCACATGGACATGTACAATTATAACACAAAACATATTATTTTTATCTGTGAGATGTAACACAACATATTGCTTTAATCGATGAGATATAATGCTAGATAATTTTTGAATGCACTTAACTCCCCATAGGTAGGAATTTTCTCCATTAAAGGTAGTTTTGCTTACCTTTTCTAACGGAAAGCAATAGTAGACACTCATATCTTATGCCAAAACATTTTACAACAATCTCGAATCATCCAAGCCTGAGCCTCTCCAAATCTAAGTGGGATGTGAACAATGAATTGTATTTTACTTAAACCAAGCCTAAAAGGTCTTGTCAATCAGACATCGCCATACTAAACATCTGAATTGTATTTTACTTAAACCAAGCCTAAAAGGTCTTGGCAATCAGACATCGCCATACTAAATGCCCTATTGGTCTTGAATCGCTAAACCTTATGGAGAAACAACCTATCCAAAACTTTTCATTTAACAAGCTGTGTGATTTCCAAAGTCTTGCATCTCCTTCACCATCATTGCTAAGAATCACTCATTCCTCATTTTGTATTTAAGTATGAAATAGTAAGGATCTCGAGTCTCAGTTTTTTGTACAAATCCTTGGTATCATAGTTGAAGGACTTACCATTACCCCATTTCTAGTTTCTCAAACATGAACTTGAATTTTAAAGGAAGATTTTGAAGCAACAACTTTAGGGGACAATTTTGCATAATTTTGGAAGGATTGGCCTATTAGATCCATTTAGTCTTTCAAGACTGTTTAAATATATCCTAACATGATATGTCTGTTGTTCCTTATTCCAAAGACACCGTCAATATAAGAAACATTTTTTTTTGTGATTTGCTTTCTATGATAACATTGTGATAAGCCAAGTTGAACTCCTTATTCCAAAGACACCGTCAATATAAGAAACATTTTGTTTTGGTAATTTTCTTTCTATGATAACATTGTGATATTCCACGTTGAACCCATGGGATGGAAAGCTCCAAATAGTTTATGGAGTCTAGATATCAAATCCCTATCCATCTTTGGGATGCTACGGAAGAAATTTGCAAATTTGCAACATGTTTCCAGTCAACCCCCAGTCTTTTTAAGATTACGAATCTTGAGACTTTGAAGGTCTTCACATGTACAAGGATGTTGCAAAATTTGAATAGACCCTTATTTCCACCCATGTCTACAGCTTTCTTCACACTATTCTGTCGTTGTAAACAAGATGAAAATTTATTTGCAACCATGTTTAATATAAATAAACTTCATGCAAGTTTCTATTAATAATAAGATTTTAATTTATATGTGAAAAAAATATATTGATTAAAAGAAAAAGTCCTGTATAAAAATGGTACACTAGACAATCCATACCATCCTTCAAAGCTAGTGAGAACAAAAAGAAAGTGTTATTTGTTAATGCTTGAGAGTTGGTGGGAACAAAAAGAAATAATGTCTTGTGTGAGTGTTGACTTAGTTAACCCAAGATGTTGCACATGATCAAGAGCCACACGCACAATCTCACAAACACAACCTTCACAACCATCAATTCCAAACAACAATATTCTCACCCACCGGCATGTAAGCTTGCTTCTGCGTTTAGTTCTTAACACTAAAATATCTTAGCTATTGATTATCTTGCTGATATGCATTTCTTTTTCACAGTGAGACTTGCAGATTTAAAGTAGGGCATTGTTTTAAAAGATCTTTATTGTGAAACATCTGTATTATATCAAACAACAGGGTGCAACATACATTTTTTCATTGTGCAATAACGTCTTGTGCAGTGTTGGATGTACTAGCTCTTCCATATAAAGAGGATCTTGCATACTACCGTCTTTATCCTTAATCCAGTAAAATTTTACTTAAAGGTAAGCTCAATGTGCTTTGTTTTTCCTTAAAAGGATTTAGTTAAATTAAGATGAAAGTGGTTTATCTGAATGTATTTCTATCGATATGTGTTTTCTCAAAGAGAAAAAAGAAAGAGGATCTCTATTATGGAGGCATTTTGCAAGAGCACAACTGCAACCTGATACTTTGCATCACAACACTAGCTTAAATTAGTGTTTTTTTGTCTTTTATTTTGACAATAAAGTTGTCTTAAATTTGTCTTTTATTTCGACAAATGAATTTAGACAATGTGCAGTCTTTGGAGTTTTGCTACTTAAAATTTCTAGAGTTACATGTTATGTACTAAGCAAATGTTTTTTTTAATCTACTTGAAACAAGAAAAAGAAAACTTCTCCTTTTTTGCTATATAACAATCTGGTTTTTTATTCTATTTAATCTCATTTTTGTTTTTTGTAATTTGCTTCATGAAACCTCTTGCAACAAACAAATCTTGCACAATGTGTTGTTCTTTCATAGAGGGAATTCACAAGAGCATGATGTTCATTTTATTTGTAGTTGCAATGTATATTAAACTCTTTAACATGTTCTAAATATAGTTAGTGCTCTTTGTGACTTGTATCTTCAACACACTCAATCCAAGCCACTTTATTATGACAATAACAACCATAATAGCATGTTGTTCATTTTATTTGTAGTTGCAGTGTATATTAAACTCTTTATTATGTTCTAAATATAGTTACTGCTCTTTGTGACTTGTATCTTCAACACACTCAATCCAAGCCACTTTATTATGACAATAACAATGCCATTCAACTCATAAAGAATCTATCCTTTTAAGTGAATGCAGGGCCATTTAAATTCACCACCACTTCATTGGGATTAATTCATAAGAATACATTAAACTATGTAT
Organism: Pseudotsuga menziesii; assembly: GCA_001517045.1. Lineage (NCBI taxonomy): Eukaryota > Viridiplantae > Streptophyta > Pinopsida > Pinales > Pinaceae > Pseudotsuga > Pseudotsuga menziesii. The sequence goes on from LPNX010033659.1 coordinate 57,111, forward strand.
TTCATTTTAATATGGTGCCCTTTTTGTTTAAAATTGCAACAGGTTAAGATACATTAGAATAGACTTTGGATAGACATTTTAAGATAAGATTTGTCTATTCCATGCGGAGCTATTTTTTTGCTTGAGATAAATTTGTAACCTCAACAACAACATTTGAAACAAATATATCTATCTACAACAATGAAAAATGAGTTTGGTTGGTCAAAGTGGGGTATTGTTATACTCCACCAAGATTCAGTTCCTCAAAAGAAGTGACCCACCATTTCATTCTCTCTAAACTATCCCCTTAGTTAATGTTGCATTTGGGTAATGTAAAGGAAAATTTCTCTTAACTCGAAATTTCAAAAATTCAACATGTTTACCAAACCATGGGCAACCTACCAAACAATTCAACCCCTCGAGATCCGATAAAGTTGAAGCAAGTTTTTGAGATGAGATTTTGAGAAAAGAATTTAAATCTGAGTTGTTTAAACATTAAATAATTTGGATTTTTTGGCGGTTAAAATTATTGGAATCTTAGAGTGCAATCTCAAATTCTGAATAATATATATTTGAAATTCATTATCACCATTGATTTTGGATTTAGAATTCATAATCAATTTCAATAGTATGAAATTCACTTACCTATTTTAGATTTGGTTGCTTATTTTGATGGTGATGAAGACGATGACGAGAGTGATTATATCCTAAAATTGCAAGTCTCGTACAGTTAAGTTCTATATAGTAAAATGCCAAAGACAAAGCAAAGACCAAAACTGACGTTATCAAATGATAGCCAACAACATGTTAAGAAAAAAAATAAAAAAATTAAACGCTAATGAAAACTTTATAAACTAGACAAATTGATACTATATGTCTCATGACTTAAAAAAAACATTAGGATCGAGGTTATGGAAATTAACTACTCAATGGAGGAGAAATGGATATAGTTAAACAATGATGAACATTTTAAAATTAAATTACTGTATTGTTTTTTTAAGAATTTTCATGTTTCTTAATACTTTAGTAAATTAAATTATTGTAATGTTTTTTTAACAATTTTCATGTTTCTTAATAATTTTGTTTAGGTGTATGATAAGTTATTAAAGATTGTTACTTTTAGAGAAGTGAATTGCATTCTAGATTATGAGCGTGATGTCCAGTCTTTGTGCTTAGTGTAACTATGGAGTATAAGTCAATTATCCTATATTTCATAGATCTAGAGTTAAGCTAGGAAGAAGTAAAGTGGCTATATAAAACATATGACTTGTATTAATATCATGATGTCAAATAAGAGCTAGTTTGTGTGCCGCATTGTGTTTATATGGACATTTCCCATCTTGGATGGTATAGTCTATGACACCCATAGCTCTGCAAGTTTTGATGGAGTATGGATTATGTATGACAAACTTGTGTGTGGAATTATATGTTATAGACTTGATTTGGGTCATATGACCAATATGAGTATATATGTGTGTGTTTGTATATTAGATTATATATATTAGACAAAATTTTGATTATGCACAAATTATGTGGATGTTTCATTTTCTACATATGATGGCTTGGTGCATAGCTTGGTTAACCATTGATTCTTGTGATATAGGGAACCATGGATCATCTTTGTTGTGTGGAACATATAGTTGATCATGGTTTTATTAATGATACAAGTATTCAATGGTTATGCATACTTACCTTGTAATGAGTGAGATTTGGTAGGGGCCCTGATTACTTGCAAACATGGATGCTCAAAGAAAAAATGTTTGTGGATCACACATACATCTTCTAAAATGTAATTATGTTCTTTTCATTCTCAATTGAATTTGATTCTTTTCCTTTTTTTTTTTGCATACTAACCTAATCTTGTAAAGCTTACCATTCTAGTTTTGAATTTGATGAATTCTCAAACCAATACCAATGATGATAGCAATATTCACTTAGCTATTTTAAATTTGGTTATGAATTCACTTATTGACTATGAATTGTTAAAAACGTGTAGTATTTCATGTTAATCAAATTGTTGTATCTTTTTTTGCAGTATTTCATGTCATTAATCTCATTTCTTTGTAATTTTTACTAGTACCTTACCACCATCCTGTAAATTTATCCTCTTTTCCTTTATTTTCTAGATGCATGATGGTAGTAATCATCAACCAAAATATTGGTTGGCAAACCCAAGGAACTCATTAGGACTTGATTTTTAGATCTCCATAATTTCAGGACAATGAGAAATATAAATATATGTTGATAAGCTATAGAACTCATATGAAGTCATTACACTGCAACAAAGCATGCAAATAAATATAAAGTGTTTTTCTTGAAGTTTAATTGTCTAAAAAACACAAGTCTAAGAATTATCCATCAATTATCCTTAACTATAACCAAATTCCTCCTCACTACAACTTTTTACAAAAAAGCACATGATAATGTCGGAAATATTGCCACCACCACCACGTGGCTCTTGTTAAACCAGCATTTAACAATTTTCTAATGGACGACAAACTTTTGTTTTGCTTTGTCTCGTTCCTCCTACCACTTGAACAAAACATCAATTCTATTTTGAATGGTTGAGTAACTTTCACCGCTTCCCATCCACAGCATAGCTAGTCTAGTAGCTAACCAGAGGAAACAAAGGGTAAATCAAATTCTTTTCATTGAACTAGGAAACAAAGGGTAAATCAAATTCTTTTCATTGAACTATTGTAGAAGTAATATAAAAAGCAAAATAATATATTCTTTGCTAAGTAATCCAAAGTCCATTCATTATTCACTTTATATAAATTCTGCTAGAAACTTTAAAGCCAAGCAAAATATCTCTGCCATACGGCTGAACCGACAAACAAATGTAACTCAATCAATAAATCACTACTATAAACAAAAGTCCATCATGATACCATAAAGAGAAGTTACACAACAGAACGTGTTGCAAGATAAGGATAATCAGTGCGGGATACAAGTACCAGTACCATAAATAAATGCCACGAAAGCTGAGAGCCATCACGCCTGAACCAACAACTTCTTATGTTGCAAGATCACGCCTGAACCAACAACTTCTTATGTTGCTTGCAGCTCTGGGGTTTCTGATTGTCTGAAATTGAACCAGGAATAGCCAATGCCAGGGAACCAAGCCATTCAGAACCTTGGAAGCTTTCTACCAAGCTCTCCACCACAGTTTTTACCTTCTTGGTTACTGTAATAACCACCTTAAAAACAAGTAAGTTCAAGCCATCGAACAGATCAACAATGAAGTCAACCGTTGACTTAGCTGTTGATCCGCTGAATAACGTATATGTTTGTAAGGATGGCTGTAATAACCTGTTGGCTCGTTGGTTGCGACTCAAGCAGCTCTCAGGACAATCAGTTAAAAGTGACATTGACGTCTTCTCCAAGCTTCGCATCCAGCTACAGATCCAGGACCCCAAAGAGGTTCTTCTTGTGAAATTTCCGGTTTGTTATTAGCGGAATCCGAAACCCTAATTTATGATATCGTTCTAGGATTCTTCAATTGATGGAAAGAGCTTATATGTTGCTCTTATCACACTCTTGGAATGCATTCTCTCGCCATTTGCAAGCAAAGGTAGAAATCATTCTTCTATAAAAACAAATCTAATTGATTCCAATCCATGCCCAACATACTCTCGTTTTCCCTGTTTCTGATCTTCGAAGTAGAGAATTATATTTCAATGGCGTCCCCAGAACAGAGATATCAAGATCTTGTCAACAGAATTATCAGTCAACGATTCTCGGCCTGTTGCTGGTGTTGCACGCCCCATACTACGACGTAGAATATGCCTACTAAATCTTACATAGAGAATTCTGAGTTTGAGGATGGCGCTGAAGGTGTTGCACCCCCATACTATGACGTAGAAGGAAAATCTTACATAGAGAATTCTGAGTTAGAGGAGAATTCTGAGTTAGATGGAGCTGAAGATCACAACGAGGAACTCAAATGGCAAAAAATATTTTATATGGCAAAAAATATTTTATATGCAACAGAGTAATAAATACTAGATAGTAATGTGGGTATTGGATCTTAACCTGTTTGAAATCCAACTGCTTATAGTACTGCTACTCCAACATTTGCTACTCTACTGCATAATGAATATTAATAGTCAGAATCGACCAGGATGACTCCTTGAACTAAATACACTGGCTGAGCATTTGGTAGATGCATGCAGCATGCAGTTTCTGCATGGCTTAAACGTGGCAAGCTTCTGACCTATTCTGGAATAGTTGTGAACCGATGTTTCAATGTAATTCGTGCAATTCGTGCTTTTCCCCAGGCTCCATATTTGAGCTTCATGGAACATATACCCAAGTGTGTGAACATCAAAATTTAAAATTTAAAATTACTTGTAACATTCAAAATTAAAATTAAAAGCTTCCTAATAACTACAAAGTTGGTTGTCTGATTTTAGGTTGACCTAACTTGCTTAATTAGGGTTTGTGGCTCGCTGTCGCTCACCATCGTTCCAATACCTACCTAATCGATCCGTTTACTTACTAGCATATCTACGTTTGGACTTGGAATAGTATTAGTGGTCCATTAATAATGAATTTGATATAATATGTAGCCTTAACATTATTTGATATCCATTGAAGACAACATTATATATATTTTTAATAAATATTTCTTAATTATAAATAGAATGATTTATATTTTTATAGTTTTCTTTTAAGAAAAATATTTCTTAATTATAAATAGAATGATTTATAATTTTATAGTTTTTTTTAAGAAAAATATTTCATTAATATAATATGTAGCCTTAACATCATGTGATATCTATTGGAGACAACATTATATATATTTTTAATAAATATTTCTTAATTATAAATAGAATGATTTATATTTTTATAGTTTTCTTTTAAGAAAAATATTTCATTATTGGTAGAGATTATTCACTGAGATCATAGTTTTATTTTAAAATAAATAATTCAAATTCCAGGAGATCATAGTTTTTTAAATTCATAGCTCTGTAGTGACATGAAACATTTCTTTAAGAACAATATAATATTTTTCTTAATGATTGGTGGTAATGTTTTAAAATTTTGATGATTTCCTTTACGCATTATTGTACCTCCAACTGCTGGCTTTGAGGTAGCTTTAATTACTGATTTCTTCATTGGTATATCGTTATTTTGAGGTTCCACTCCTCACAGAACCTATTCTCCAGACTTTGGCCTTTATCTTTTCGATTATTATTCATACTGTGCGTATCAACACATTTAATTTAATTTTAAAAATTAAATTAAATTAAATAGAAGGACACATAGTTAATACACAATTATATATATATATATGAAGAACAGTTTCATCAATTTTATGAAAGATAAAATAAATGATGATGATGATGATGGTTATCGTCCATATACACATTACAAGTTAAAGAACAGTTTCATCAATTTCATGAAAGATAAAATGAATGATGATGATGGTGGTTAAAGTCCACTAGAACCAACCTGAAGCTTCCCTAGCTCAGACAAGTTAAAAGGTTAGGAAGGTAGGTATTGTCACAAAGATTATAAAACTGAAATCTAATGTGGGTGTAGGCACGGCACTCTAAGAGGAAGTGATTTTCATCTTCAATGTTTCTATTCTTTTCACCCATGGTGTTTTAGGAACTGTCCAACTACATGTTTCATTAGGGAGCCCATAAAACTTTGTTCTCACTTTGGCTATATTAATTTTTTAAATACTCCACCAATTTTTTTAACAATAAATAAATAAAAATTTGAATTATAATTATGTTCAATTTGGCTTTTGATGTTTCCCCATAGATCACGCGAGCATCTCTTGCTGCAAGCACCACATGCCCATACCCGAGAACGATGAACGTTTTTCACTTTGGAACTATATCGAATTGGAAGATTGTACATGCCACATACTGCAACAAGTTATTTTTGCATTTCAATACCTAAAGGGAGGGACTTTGTTATGCAGCTCGGCTTGTTTTGATTACAAAGATTAAAATATTTGAGAATTACTGAAGGTAAAAAGTTTTCTACAAACCATTTTAAATATATTCAATGCCTAAAAGCGACTTGCTACCATGCAGCTCAACTTCTATTGATTACCAATATTAAAATATTTGAGAATTATTGAATGTAAACATTTTGTTCACTTGATAATAAAGAGTGACATGATGATATATAATATAATCATTGTTGATTGTCATGAATATAAATGATAAATGCAACAATGTGGGTTTTATTAGTTTGTGATAAATGTAATAATGTGGGTTTTAATAGTTTGGGTTATATTTATGAAAGTCATTTGTATAAATTTCAGAAAATGGAACGGGGTTGATGCACAATTATGGACTCCTTTATGCACAATTATGGACTCCTTTAAAGACAAGTTAGATGTCACATAATACTGGGAAAACATGGAACCTTTGACTTTAGGTGAGAATTAGGGGTACTTCCCTAACGTATTTGAAGATGAAGTAAAAAGACAAAATATAGGTAATTGAATCAGCTTTCATAATATATAACATTTATGCAGAAAAAAATGTGTGTAAATGATTATAAAATTAGTTTCCGTGAAATTGGGTTTTCAAAATTTCAGCACATCATAACATATATGTTTGTGCGGGTGCAGCAATATATGAGGTAAATCATGTCAATTTTGTATAAAATCTTGCAGAGTGTAAAGGACATATGGGCCTAGTGCAACACTATTTATTCATATTGTTTCATGAATTAATTTTTTTATTAATTATTAAAGTAAAAAAAACTCGAAATGAAAACGTTCTATGCAGGTGCAACACTTTAGAGGCAAAAATTAATGAAATCTTTTATTTCTATATATAATATTGTAGAGCTCACTCTCTTCTAGTGCACCATATAGTTTTCTTGGCAAATGGTGAAGCAAATCAAAAGTTATATAAAAAACAATCGATGTATCTATTTTCAAAAACTAATATATGTCATTTAGAAAAATAATAATAAATAATTAAAACATACATTTGAAGGAAAATATTACGTATTCAGAATCGTAAGATCGTACTCTATGATATTCTAAATTTTCATAAAAAAAACATTGTGTTTATCAAAGAAAAACACGCCATCGAAACTGAGGATATTGATAGAATTCTAAAAGATAGGTAATATCCCTAGTTTTTATGTCCTAGCCAGTAGGTTTGGTAGTCCTAAGCTAATTCCGAACATAATGCCAAACCTTATTCCCGTCGAGTTTTTAAATTTTTAAAACACGCATATGCATTATAGCTTATTCATATCGCATATACGCTATATCGCATAAGCGATTCATATTGCATATGCGTTATAACGCATATACATTTTTGCTTAACTAATTTGGTACGAGAGTAAAAAAGAGTAATGGAATTTTTATCCCATTATAATACCATTTAGACTCCCAATATTCCATCCAGATGGTCATTAGGGTGGCTCATGGCCCAACATTACATTGGTTAAGAGGGGAGGAAGTAAAAGGAGGGAGAGGAAGGTGTAGAGGGAATCATGGGAGGGAGAGAGGGATGGGTAGGGGACATATATGGGGGGATGAAGGGAGGAGAAATATAAGGGGAAGGGAGGGATGGTTATGGGATATATATGAGGGGGGATGTAGGGAAGACATATATGAGGGGAGGATAGGAGAGATATGAGGGGTGGACAGTTGTCATCGATATCTGCAAATCTACAATCCATAGAATATAATAGATCATCTGGTACTAGAAATATTCAAACAAATGTGTGGCCATCAGTGTAATGAGTGTTTATATGTGTATTAAATATTTTGACAGTTTTCAAGATTTAGTAATTAGTATTTATAGTAAGCTGGGGAAATCTCATTACTATCATCATAATCATCATCATAGCCATAGTCATCATGATCATGATCATCATCATCACCATCATTGTTCATCATCATCGTCATCGCGATCATCATCATCATAGTCATCATCCTCATCATCATCATTGTCATCATCCTCCTCATCATCATTATTATTGTTCATCATCACCATTCCATTTCAAATGCTTGAAAATAAAATCAAACCAAAGTTTCAACTAAACCTATCATCATCATCATCATCATTGTTCCTCATCATCATCGTCATCATCATCATTCTCATCCTCATCCTCATCATCATCATCTTTGTCATCATCGTCATCGTAATCATCATCATCATAGCCATAGTCGTCGTGATCATCATCATCATCATGACCATCATTGTTCATCATCATCATCATAGTGATCATCATCATCATCATCATCATCATTGTCATCATCCTCCTCCTCCTCATCATCATTGTTCATCATCACCATTCCACTGCAAATGCTTGAAAATAAAATCAAAGCAAAGTTTCAACTAAACCTATCATCATCATCATCATCATTGTTCCTCATCATCGTCGTCATCATCATCATCCTCATCCTCCTCATCATCACCCTCATCCTCATCATCATCATCGCCATCGTTGTTCATCATCATTGTCAGCGTCGTCATCATCATCGTCATCATCACCCTCATCCTCATCATCATCATCATCATAGCCATCATCCTCCTCCTCCTCATCATCATCATCGTTGTTCATCGTCGTCGTCTTCATCATCATCATCATCATCACCATCATTATTCATCATCGTCGTCATCGTCATCATCGTCATCATCATCCTCATCAGCATCAGCATCATCATCATCACCTTCATCCTCATCATCATCATCATAGTCATCATCCTCCTCCTCCTCCTCATCATCATAGTTATCATCCTCATCATCATCATTGTCATCATCATCATCATAGTCATCATCATCCTCATAATCATCGTAATCATCATCATAATCATCGTCATCATAGTCATACTATTTGTGATCATCAACATCATCATCATCGTTGTCATCATCGTCTTTGTTATCGTCGTCGTCATCATCATCATCATCATCATCATAGTCATCATCATCGTAACCATCCCTCCCTCCCATGATTCCCTCCACACCTTCCTCTCCCTCCTTTGACTGCTCCCCCCCCTCATAACCAATGTAATGTTGGGCCATGTTCCACCCCATAGACTGTCTGGATGGAATATTGGGAGTCTAAATGGTATTATAATGGGATAAGGGTGTCATTATAGGTTTTTGGATGGGAGGGATGGGTATCTGGACTACAACTATAGTCATGGAACAGTAGACAATAAGTCCCTAAATCAACACACATGCCTTATAAATGGAATATTTGGCCTTTAGTGGGATATGGGTGTCATTATGAGGTTTTATGCACTAAGGATGGGTCGCAAGGTCTTAACCATGGTAATGGGACAACAATGTAATAGAAAGAGATAGTTCTATAGACACTACCATGGTCCAAGGATAGGTTTGGAGGTCTTAACAACTGGTATGGGGTCCACTATAAGGTTATAGAAGTTTAACATATTCCAGTCTAAGTTTGATATGCATTTGAGATTTAATATTTTAATATTTGATAAGCATGGATCAGTCAAGTTGCATATTTGATATGCACTAAATCGCATATGCATTTTGGAGATCATGTAAAAAACTGCTCGTTATTAAAAAGAATTGTATCCATATCGCATATGTGATATATTGCATATGCGATAAAACAAACATGCGTTATATCGCATATGCAATATGTGTTCTATAAAAATTGTTGGGTTGTGTGTTGTGGGCCAGGTTTACTATAGCAAAGGACATAATTCTTCTAAACCCATGCACAGAGAACTATTCAACCTGCAATTTAATCATTACTTACATAATTCATAGGTTTTGTACAAGTTTGGGTGGATTTGAATGGGGAATGTACGTAATAGAGGTTGAAAGTAAGCGAGGAAGGTGCTTACACCGGACGAAGCTGAAAATAAAAAATAAACAAAGAGGAAATATTCAAGAAATCGTTGGCATTCATTAGATGAGCAAATAGTTCACATTCACCCTCAACAGATACCTGACGTAGAGGCTGAGGAAGATGTTGCAACATTAAAGGAAGTTGGTTATAGGGAATATGATATTATTGATCCATTAGTAAATGGACAATCTTGTGAAGAGTTCAATAATTATGTTACTCCCGATGCAAATGTGACTTAGCAACAACCATGGCCAGTGGTTCAATCTCTTAATCGAAGTTGTCATGCTCTAGTGGATGTAAATGTCACTCCAACATTTCAAATGATGAGAAATTTTGCATCAAAACGAAAGAGAACTCCTAAACGCATACAAATGGATGAGAGCGAATTGACTTCCATGGAAGGTAAGGTGGCTAAATGCACTATCCTTTGTCGTTGTTCTCAAATAATGAAATAATATTTTGATAACAAATCCTAAGACGGTAAATGCCAATTGTTTTTAGATTTGCTTAAATCTAGAAATATGGAAAAGGAGAGCATGACGGTGTTGGTGCATGCATAAAAACTGCCCTTCAAAGGGAAGAGATGAAGTTTACATGTGCTCGTCTTTGAGATGCTGCATCTATAGTGAAAAGGTGTGCATCTGTTATGGGAGAACAAGGAACAAGGAAACACCTGGTGCAGAGAATAGTCTGGGAGGTGACAAATGTGGACCAATCCCAAGCACATCAGGTGAACACAGTGCATGGAACTCGACAGTTTCATTCAATTAGAAGCTCAGACAACTCAGCCCTACAAATTTGGACAAGATTGAAGGCTTGCTTTTGCAGTTCCTGTAGAATTGATGAATGGGATGATTGTGAGTATATAGATACCGTTAATACATGGGATTGAGTGACACTTGGCACCAATTTCAATGGGGTTAATGAAATAGACCATTTGGAAGATGATCAGACACATATTTCTATAGACTATGATCATATATCGGATCTCATACAAGCAGGTACATGAGTATTACCTAAATAAGAAAATGCATTTATGTATTGTTTACTTGACCTATGTAGAATGTTTTATGTAGAAATTAGAAATGCAAGACCTTATTTAAAAAATCTATTGTTAACTTGACCTATTTCCTTTCACAGGTCAGATATATGCAGTGGTTGTCCCAAAAAATAATGAATGGGATTCTGACTATTGGTCGGCACATTGCTTAAAGGGGAAACAAACCATTCTCGAACCTGTTATAGATGATGAAAATATTGAATTCCCAACTGGCTCGATAGTTATAAAAGGGGAGTACTTGACACTTCCTGCACAACAGAAAAGGAAGGGTGGGTATGTATATTAGGATTATAGACCAGGTGTTGGGCTATAGGGTAGACCCGGGTTTTACTCCTTTTAAATTCGCACCAACAAAAGACCCACAGAGTTGGCCCTTTCGGCAACAACCTGCGAACAGGTTGCAGTCTCACCCGAAACAGCTATGGGGTGCCGCAGAACCAGATTTCTGCAAGAAGAAGAGGGATATTACTGTACCTTTAGCTTTTAACAGATTATAAATATAAATCACTGAGCTTAACATTCACTTATTTAGCTTCGCGGTTAGATAAACAAACAGTGCCTTGCGCAACCCTTTACTGGGAATTCACAGCGAAATTATTATCTAGCAGTGATCTTTACTTATCAGATATATAGATATTAATGCATGAAAGAACACAACAGAAACAACACACAGAACCACGACACAAGATATAACGTGGTTCACCCCCAGTGTAAGGGTTACGTCCACAGAACTGTGTTTTATTCAACTTTCTACAAAAACCATAGTTCTGATCTGCGCACTCAGCTGCAGATCCCTTCAAGTCCTCAAAGCCGTGCACATAGCTGTAGGCCTCTGCACACATAGCTACAGATTTCCTTAATCACCCAAAAACCCTCTGCGCACACAGCTGCAGAGGTCACCCACGCACACAGCTGGGACTTAACCTTTTCTTACAAAATAGCCTTAGCTTCGCATCAATTCATCTTACATAAAAAGCCTAACCTTACTTCTTTACAAGAGTGCATATTTATACAGCATGCTTATTACAAAACCATGGGCACCCCGAACCCTAAACCCTGGACTTAAACCATGGGTTTATTACAAAAATAGGACTTTGACTCAACCCCGACACCCCTAAGACTATTTTAAGTCATAACTCCATTTACAACTTCCACAAAAACCGCGGAGTTACCCACCTTAAGGACCGTTAGGGTGCACGCCCCAATAGGCCCCTAAGACTCACTAGTGGCCCATCCCGGGACACTCTACTGCTTTTCTGGTGGTAGAATCTTGTTGGCGAAACATAGTGCGCTGCTTGCTGAAGCCAAACATGCAGTTGTTGGCTGCTTGTTCCTTTTCTTCGTAATATGTTGGTTAAGGCTTTCTGGATCTATCAGTGACCCCATCCTTTGATCTGCTTGTCGAACATTTGACCATCCACAACTTAGGGGCCCCAGAATTGTGTGTCAAGGTGCATAAGACAAACAGTCGCCTTGGTTCTGCCAAACCAGGAGAATTCATCTTGGGATGTTTTAGAGTCTTCTCATGAGGCCTTGTGCCTTTTGTCGCTCCACATTAGAGCGAACTTCTGCCTTCCTTCATCCGGTTTAGAGTGAACTTCTGCCTTTCTTCATCCTGTTCGAGCATTTCTACATAGGCGGATTGCTCAAAAGGTTCTACAGACCTCTCTCCCTGAACTCTTGTAGTAACTCCTGGGCTTCACAATCATTCGACATGGTACTAACTGAAGCAACTCAAAGGAGTGCACAATGTAGGAATCGCGGGCCGGGGTAGCTTCTTATAGAATCCCACAACAGAATCGGTCATCATGGTGCATTAATGATGCCGAATTTGATGGAGTGGTGGAAATCCTGTCCACACAGCGCCAGATTTTCCCAAGATCTCATCATTGCAGGCAGGGCGGGCAGTTCGCATGCCGGTGCCGCCAAGTCTAGTTTGTCCCATCCGTCACATTTTAAGCTATGACACACTTTTAATCTCCGACATAACTACTAACTTCAGCTTCGCCTTGAAAAGAACCTTTGACACAATATTAACCTTCGAACTTTGATAGTCTTCCACACTGCGTAGTTTTGAGGACAGCTTCATTATAGTCTAGCACCCAATTTCAACTGTTCTTGGTACTTAGACTTTCCTTCCTGGTGTTACTTCTGATTAGGAGGTCCTGGCCTGTCCCTATACTTCTTTAAATGACTGCCATTTACCATATAAGGTAAAATTTCTCCATTCAACTTAGCTAACTGGACTGCACCACCATCAGTAACTTTCTACACTATGTATGGTCCTTTCTAATGTGTCTTGAACTTACCCAGGAATTTCATGAATTTGCTGTCATATAAGAGCACAAGATCACCCTGCTGAAACTGCTTCTTCTTGATGTGTCTATCATTCCATGCTTTTTCTCGAGCTTTCTGCACTTGCTACTGGAACCCTGCAATAAATCTGTCCTCTTCAAGTTCTAGTATCTTTGTCAGCCTTTCTGTTATTATCGCTGGGTCATCCATCTCTGTGAAAGCAGATATTCTGAGGCTAGGAACAATGTATTCCATGGGCATGACTGCGTCTTGTCCATAGACCAACCTAAAAGGTGTATGGCCTGTCAATTTCTTGCAGGTAGTCCTATAAGCCCATAGTACTGCTGGAATTCTAAGATCCTAGTCATTTCTGTTAATGTTGCAAACCTTCGTCAGAGCCTGTTCAAGCATCTTGTTAAAAGCTTCGACAGTTCCATTTGCTTGTGGATGATAGGCAGTACTCTTCTGATGATATACCTGAAATTCTTTAGTCAATACTTCAATAGTCTTATTTAGAAAATGTGAGCCCTGATCACTCATAAAGACTCTAGGACACCTAAATCTGGACAAGATGTTATCGAAGATGAACTTTGCAGTTGTAGCAGCGCTACAGTTCTTGACTGGTTGAGCTTCGACCCAATGGGTAAGGTAGTCAGTTGCTGTAATAATGTATCTTGATCCTGACTTCTTCGCGGGGGGATTGATAGGTCCAACAAAATCAATAGCCCATTTGTCAAAGGGTTGTAAAGTTACCTACAGAACCAGAGGCATCTCATCCCTCCTGGATGGTTTTCCCATCCTTTGACAGATGTCGCAGCTGTGGCAATATTCTCTTGCATCCTTGTGAATTGTGGGCCACCACAATTCGGCTGTCAGAATCTTCTGTGCTGTACCTTTTCCTACGTAATGACCTCCTACTGCCCCAGAATGTGCCTCAGCCAAAATTAACGGCTTTTCGTGCTCTAGGACACATCTGCGCAGTATTTCATCTGGTCCCATCTTATATAATTGTCCCGCTATTAAGGTAAAGTCAGCTGCGCGAACCACCAGCTGCTTCTTCTGTTCTGTTGTCATCTTGGCGGGTGGAAAACCTGTAGACAAATACTGAACAATATCCTGAAAATATTCATGAACCATCTGGATGGCAAACAACTAGGCATCAGGAAGACCCTCGTCCAAGCTGGTAGGTTCTTCGCCCGACTCGAGCCTCGACAATTGGTCAGGTCCTAGATTCAGTCTTCCTAGTTTGACTATGATCTCAAAGTCATATTCCTAAAATAGAATCAGCCATCTGCATATCCTTCCACCTAGCACAGGCTTGTTAACCAAATACTTCAAATCAGAATGGTCAGTAAACATCTTAAAATGAGATCCTAACAGATAATGTCGAAACTTCTGCAATGCATAAACCATAGCTAGACCTTCTCGTTCTGTTGTAGTATAATTTTTCTCTGCTGTGGACAATTTCCTACTTGCAAAATAAATGGGGTGATCAATATTACCTTCACCTGACTGGGCCAATACTATACCCAGAGCAATGGAGGATGCATCGACATGCACATGAAATTCCTTATTCCAGACAGGGAATACTAAGATAGGAACAATTATCATCTTTTTCTTCAAAATATCCAAACTTGCTTGACACTCAAGTGTCCACTCGAACTTAATATCTTTCTTCAACTGCTTTTCCATCAGAGCAGTAATCTGAGCATATCCTTTAATAAATTTCCTGTAATATCCAGTATGACCAAGCGTAGTGTGAAGTTGTTTAACAGATGTTGGAGGTGGCAGGTTCACAATAATAGCTATCTTCGCAGGATCCATCATCAATCCTTGTTTACATACAATGTGACCTAGCAGAATCCCAAAAGGTGCACAAAAGATACACTTTTTCAAGTTCAAGGAACTCTGGTGCTGTCTAAATTTATCCAGCATAAGTCTTAAACTAGTTATATGGTATTTTAGTAGTCCAAAGATAGTCCAATCATCAAAATAAACTTCTAAGAATTTATGTATATATTCCTTAAAGGCAGAGATGACAACTCTAGAAAATATAGCAGGTGCATTCTTCAATCCAAAGGGCATAACTGTATACGGAAAGGATCCCATTTCTGTAGCAAAGGTTGTCTTATGTCGATCCTCTGGAGCAATTCTGATTTGATGGTAACCTGAAAACCCATCAGTAAAAGAGTACACTTCTTGACCCCCGACATTGTCTAACACTTCGTCTGTGAAGGGTGTGGGGAAAGGATCATGTAGATAAGCATCATTCAGCTTTCTTAGATCAACACAGATTCGGATTTCACCCTTAATCTTCTTCTCTTGCACCACCATAGGACTAACCCACTCAAATTCTTCAACGGGCTCAATAATTCCTGCAGCAAGCATCTTATCTAGCTCCATCCTAACTTTTTCCTTATACTTAGGGTTCAACCTGTAAGGACGCTGTTTCACAGGCTTCGCATCAAGTTTCAAGGGGATATTTATGACTCCTATATCACCCAGGATACCTTTCATCTCTGAGAACTTTGTCGAAAATAGGTCCTGATATTCATGGAGAAGTTGGGTCACTTTTCTTACCATTTCTTCATCCCAATAATCTCCAATGGTAGCATGCTTAGGCTGTTCTTTTGAGCCAATGTTTACGGTCCGCGTCTTCAGGGGCTGTGTCACCTCAGGTACTTTGACTACTATTCCATGTACTTCGCAGTGGCCTTCTGACTCCGAAATATCAATGTTGCATGGATCGTCATCCTCGTCAATTGCGAGGTTATAACATTCGGCTGCATTAGCTTCTTGTGCCTTCCAATCCGGTTGGTATTCTTCTATCTCTTGATCATCAAACACCTTAGCATGGATCAACCTAATAGCTGCATCTAAAGCAGGGAAAACCTCATTAATAGAAAATTTCAATACAAAACTGTCAACAAGGGTATCCCAACTTACAGTACCTCAGCGAAGCTCGACTTCCACATACCAATTCTTTGCGATAGGATCCAGGGTATGCACAAACCTATGTACCCACTCTGCATGAGGTACATGCTTCCAGGCTTCATAACATTGCTCCAAATGCTTCTGAGGGTTAGTCTTACCATTAAACCTGCTCCAGACCTCCTGTGGTCGATCCGTGAATCTCAGGCGAAGGGACTGTTGGCAAACTTCCCAACTATGAATGTACTGTTTGTGACCATTCCACCATCTGGCTGTTGTAGCTCTGAATGCTGAATCCAAAGTCTCCATTTTCTGTGAGTTTGGTATCTGGGCTGAGAATTGCTCAATAAACTCTTCTGGGTCTGCCGAACCATCAAAAACAGGTAAGGGTCTTGTCTGCGAGCTAAGCCATCTAAGAGACTTGGTAATTCTTGCACAACGGTGGCCATGTAGCTCATACAATTTGTTCTGCCAATTATCTAGACCATCATCTGAATCCGTCATGCAGGAGCTGTCACACTGCCAATCCATAATACCTTCGGCATTAGGATCAACATAATCTTCTTCCTTCGCTGTGATATTATAGATATGGTCCAACACATCCTGATCTTCATCTCGGAGTGGTTATGTGTACCTTTCCCCTTGAGAAGGATCCAATGGGACTATGACTCTCAAATCTTTCCCTTCGAAAGTCATCTGTCGCTTCTTAAGGTTAATGACTGTAGCATTTTCCATTTCCCATTCAATTCCTAGCAAGGCTGGATAGGGGTTGTTGTCATCAATGATCTCAATAACTTCAAAGTCTGTTGTAGTATAGACGCCATCATTATCTACTGGGACATTAGGGAATCGTCCTAGGGGCACAATCTTCTGCTGATTGGCTAATCTCAACTGTATAGGTGACTAGTCAAGGGTAGGTTTTCCCATTTGTTCCTAGGTCTGTTTGGTTAAGACATTTACCTCTGATCCTAGATCCAAAATAACATCAGTCATATCACACTCTCCTATCTGAGTATTCAATCTCATTTCCCTGCCAGTTCTCCTGACTCTATTAACATGTTTTTCCTGACTAGAACTTTGCTGAGGTTCGCGGGAAGCAATAACTTTCTGCAACTCACTTAAAGCATTATGATTTCTTAAGAGTTTCAGACAACTCTGTAAAAAGGAGGACAGGGTACTTACTTTATCCATTGAAGCTTCTTGCGGTGACGACTGCTGCTGATGTGGCTGCGCAGGTGCTACTGATGTGCTAGAATCCACAAAATCTTTCTTGGCTTCCATGAATGTCTCTTTCTCTCTTTCAATATCAAAGGCGGGGACTTTCATGGGGGCCTTACGAACCCAAGCTTCGTCAGGCTGTTCCTCGTTAGTTTGTATGTGCGCCATAGCTCCGCTCTAGGTAACAACATTAATGGCTGGGGTAGGTCTTTGCTCGACGGAAATCATCTGAATATTCTGAGTAGGGGCATTGTTTCTTTCCTGAATCTTAGCTATCAACTGCGGGCACTGCTCAACCACATGATCTACCGCTGGGCAATACTGCATGTCGTCGTTGCGTTCTGACAGTCGCGAGCCAGATGTCCAGCTTGGTTACAGTTATAACACACCACCTGACCGCGTCCTCTGCCAGCCATACCACCATGACCACGGCCTCCAAAAGCACCTCTACCTGATGCACCACCACGGTAGCCATAGCCATCATTGCTCTGTCCCTCATTTTGTACACGATAGGCATCGTAGGTGTGCTCTCTCATGAGGTCATAACTACAACACTCATCTTCATTATGTCCTATGAACTTACAGAATTTACAATAGGGGTTCTTAGGTACTTGTCCATACCGTTGTAGCAGATAGCAGTCTTCAGGTCGATGCTGCCCTGTTGTTCTACAAAGCTCACAATATAGAACTTGCGGGTTAAACGGGTTTGGCGCACCAGTATTCAGGTAATTTCTTACCACAGGACATTGTTCCTTGGCATGACCTTCCGTGTGACATTGTGTACACCAAACCTCTTCGTGACCGGTTTTTCCTTTCTTCATATCGCGAAGCTCCAAATCCATTGCTACCAACTGTGCTTGGATTTGAGCAATACCAGAATTGTCTTCGACAGGGGCGGTTTCAAGCTTCATCACGATTTCCAGAGCATCCTGCTAGTCAGCAACCTTCTGTTGCATGAGTGGAGTTCTGATATGCGGTAGCAACGCTGCAATGAACCATTCCTTGTGCTACGTAGGTCCAATGGTAAAACTGACTTGGTCTAGCAGAACTTTGAACCTCTCATCAAAGTCCCACACTGATTCGCCATGCTTCTGCTGAATCTCTTTGAACTTCGTGATACACTGCGACTCTGATTTCGGCTTCTTAAATTCCTTTATCATTGCTGCTTTTATATCAGGCAATGCATGGTTCTGAGTGATGGAAAAATTCAAGAACCAGGTCGGAGCGTGGTCTCTGAAAGAAGTAACTAGCTGCGCTCTTTTTGTATCTTGATTCGTAATGGACTTAGCAGTCCACACTGCTTCACATAAAAACCAGAACTGTTTTGGATCCTCTGATCCCGTTCCTTTGAAAACAGGTAGCTTAATGTCATCATGCATGTGGACCATAGTGGAACTAGGGGGGGTTGGAGGGGGACTGGAAGTAGAGGGGGGGGAACTTACTGGGGTAGACTGACCTGCGACAGGGATACTCGGGCTAGGGTGACTTTCAGACTGTGACGGATTCTCAGGGATAATAGGTCTTCGTTGCGGGGTTACCAGAGGGTTTCCAACAAAAGGGGTTTCTTTAGGTTCTAAATCATTAGGATTTACAGGGGAATACTCAGTATGCTGACCCTAGGAATAGGATCCAAAATGTTGCTTGTACCTTTTGCCACTTCGCAGCAAACCACTTTGCTCGTCGAAGGTATTTGCACTTGCAAACATAGGTTAGTAATACTAAATCTAACAGTCTAATTCAATTAGCAATATACCTTTTTCAGCATTTTAATTCTCAAACTAAATGAATTCAAAAACTTACCCCTTGGTCCTTTGAAAAACTGCCGCTCGGCTTCACTAAAGGAATTACTCGTGTCGATGGCGGACTCCGTCACAAATGCTTCAAGGGTTCGCATTGTCCAGAAATCAACAGCGCGGGATATCTCGTTGTTCACCCTTTTTAGTATATTAATTCTTGTGGCGGTCCAATCAGGAAACTGACGTTCTTGGAAGTTCGTCCTTCGCTCTGTTAACCTGGATAACTACTGGTGCAACTCTATGTGGATACTACCAAAGAAAATTTCATAAACATCACAAAAAAACATACCTTTCTAAAAAGTCGTTTGCACTACGAAGCGGATCGTTTTTCTCTTGCTCAGCGAATTTTAGATATGTCTCATCAGGCCAATCACCGATTTCCTTCATAGAGGGTCTCCAGAACATAGCCCTCGAGGTACGACGTAAACCCCTCTTAAGCAGATACTGAGTTCAACCGGCAACGGAACCAATTTGTTGGGCTATAGGGCAGACGCAGGTTTTACTCCTTTTAACTTTGCACCAACAAAAGACCCACAGAGTTGGCCCTTTCGGCAACAACCTGCGAACAGGTTGCAGTCTCACCCGAAATAGCTATGGGGTGCCGCAAAACCAGATTTCTGCAAGCAGAAGAGGGATATTACTGTACCTTTAGCTTTTAACAGATTATAAATATAAATCATCGAGCTTAACATTCACTTATTTAGCTTCACGGTTAGATAAACAAACAGTGCCTTGCACAACCCCTTACTGGGAATTCACAGCGAAGTTATTATCTAGCAGTGATCTTTACTTATCAGATATATAGATATTAATGCATGAAAGAACACAACAGAAACAACACACAGAACCACGACACAAGATATAACGTGGTTCACCCCCAGTGTAGGGGTTACGTCCACAGAACTGTGTTTTATTCAACTTTCTACAAAAACCACAATTCTGATCTGTGCACTCAACTGCAGATCCCTTCAAGTCCTCAAAGCTGCGCACACAGCTACAGGCCTCTGCGCACACAGCTGCATATTTCCTTAATCACCCAAAAACCCTCTGCGCACCCAGCTGCAGAGGTCGTCCACGCACACAGCTGGGACTTAACCTTTTCTTACAAAATAGCCTTATCTTCGCATCAATTCATCTTACATAAAAAGCCTAACCTTACTTCTTTACAAGAGTGCATATTTATACAGTGCGCTTATTACAAAACTATGGGCACCCCGAACCCTAAACCCTGGACTTAAACCATGGGTTTATTACAAAAAGAGGACTTTGACTCAACCCCGACACCCCTAAGACTATTTTAAGTCATAACTCCATTTACAACTTCCACAAAAACCGCGGAGTTACCCACCTTAAGGACCGTTAGGGTGCGCGCCCCAACACCAGGAGCTATTGTATACCACTTCACCAATTTAGTAGTTGGGATAAACATCAAGCTGCATACACTTAGTCACAAAAATAGGTCACACGTACAATACTTGTTACCTCATATAGAGCACGAAACATTGATGGACACCATCGGCGGCAGAGATGATCCAGATGGCCTACTCATCTGAGTGCATTGTCAGTTGCATTATTTAACCTTTAAAGTAAATGCTGAAGCACAATTTCAATTATTTAGACTTCGTTTATTCCTAATGTAATAAACCTATGATTGATGGATACCATTCACATAAATAATATTATTCAGAGGATATTGGACACTATAACATGATCCTACAACCTCATGCGAGTTATTTATAAATCATGTTTGCACATTTTCATTGGGTTCTAGTTTTTTCTTATGATGTTACTAATGTCTATCCTTTCATGTTCCTAGGATACAAACACCATCTATGGCACATTGGAGGCACCAATAACGATGTCTTTAGACACCAACAAATAGAAATCGGAAAATAACATGCTCTCGAGTTGTTGAAATTTACATTTTTTGATGTTTTTAGTTGTTGAAAGTTATGACATGGCACTAGGGTTTAATGACCTCTTTACAAGTTATGCAATGGAACTAGAAATATATGGACATGTACAAATTGGAAAACAACTAGGGTTTCATGAAGACCAAATTGCATTCTATCACTATGGTTGACAAGTTATGACATTGAACTAGGGTTTAATGACCTCTTTACAAGTTATGAGATGGAACGAGAAAGACATGGACATGTACAAATTGGAAAATAGCTAGGGTTTCATGAACACCAAATTGCATGCTATCACTATGGTTAACAAGTTATGGTATGGAACTAGGGTTTAATGACCTCTTTACAAGTTATGAGATGGAACTACAAACACATGGACATGTACAAATTGGAAAACAACTAGGGTTTCATGAACACCAAATTGCATGCTATCACTAGGGCTAACAAGTTATGGTATGGAACTAGGGTTTAATGACCTATTTACAAGTTATGAGATGGAACTAGAAACACATGGACATGTACATATTGAAAACCAACTAGGGTTTCATGAACACCAAATTGCAAGCTAAGACTTGTTGATGTATTTGTAACATCGAAATGTATTCACCTATGTATCTTATGTCTTGTACCCCGATGTTTATTTTGAGATGTGTCTGTAATGTAATTGAGTCATGTCTGCCCTGATATTTCAATCAGGAGGATATATAATGTAAACAAGTCATGTCAAGTCATTGTGGGTAACCCTCCTATTGATCAAGGGTTAAAGTCCCCATAGTTCCGGGGCACTAGGGTTATTAGACTCACCTAGTGAAGTCGGCCCTAGTTGGGTTTAGTCAAGTCGGGAATTAGTATAAATAGAGAGCTAGCCTCTCTATTTGATACACACTCACTCACACTCAGTTGTAGCGGATAGTTGAGGAAGGAGAAGACACTGGGGCTAGGAAGAAAGAGGTTACTACTAACAAGAGATCATCTTACTATTTTGGGATTTTCTATTTTAGTGTTGATTCTATCTCTGAGGAAGTTGTGGGGTTTTCTACATTTATGGTTTCCCCAAGGAAAAACACTCTGTTCATTGTCTCTTGTGTTTGATGGTTGTGCTTGTTATTCTCTCAGTTAAATATCCTGATATAATGCTAGCTTAATGTTAAAAATATAACATGGTATCAGAGCTAACCTGAGAAGAAGACACTATGCAGCTGTGAGAACTAGGGCTTCCTACTTTTTGGATCTCTCTCCACATATTTTCAGCAAAAGAAGGTTGGAATAAATCTCCTCCCTAGGGCACATATTTCTATCGAAGCAGAATCCAATTCTAAGGTTTTTCAGTTTTGGACCCGACAATGCTGCCGAAAATTAGGGCTTTTCACAGAAGTGGAATTTTTCAGTGAGCCCAGGCCTGGATTGATCTCCTCCCCAAAATTGAATTTAGGGATCAAAATCAAAGAATTTGGTTGGGCAGAAATCCAGAAAAGCAAAACCCAAATCTGCTCATGAGCCAGCACTACAGAATTTCAGCTACAAATCTAGATCAGACATCTTGACTTGGTAAGATCTAAATCTTTTGTATTTCCATTTGAGTTTCTCAGTTAAGATGTCTCATCATACCGAGCTTGATGAAAATCTTGAGGAAGATGATAACTTTCGAGCCTGGAAGTATAGGATCTCTTTGGTCCTGGAAGAGAATGAGTTGGACTCCTACATCAATGAGGAGGTTCCAGTTCTAGAGGGAGATAAGGCTAAGGCCTTACACAAGAAGAAGTTGGTTATGGAAAAGAGGATCATTGTTGATTCTATCAAGGATCACCTCATACCACAGGTGTCCTCCCTAAAGACACCTAAAGCTATGTTTGATGCCCTAACCAAATTGTTTGAAGGAAAGAACATATACTAGAAGATGACCTTGAGGAACCACTTGAAGAATGTGAAGATCCAGAATGCAGAAACCATCTAGTCTTACTTCACAAGGGTTTCTCAGATCAAGGAACAATTGGAAGCAGTAGATGAAGAAGTGGAGAATGCAGAGATTGTGATGACCACCTCGAATGGTCTCCCTAGGACATGGGACTCTTTCATTCAGGGGATCTGTGCCAGAAAGAAGTTATTCAAGTTCAGCAGACTGTGGGAAGAATGCTCTCAAGAAGAAGCTCGGATAGCAGCTCGAGAAGAGAAGACGGGAAGTGAATATCAAGCTCTCATAGTACAGTCCAAGAAAACCAAAGCTAGCCATCACAGAAGTAAGTACTCTAATCAAAGGAATAACTTTAGAAATCCTAGAGATAAATCTAAGTTCATTTGCTATACATGTGATGAAAGAGAACACTTTGCTAGAGATTGTCCTAAGAACAAAAGTAGCTCTCACAAGAAGAAGAGAAACAAGAGAAGACATCATTCTCATGCTACAGAGGATAATAAACCTTCCACAAAGAGAAACAGACAAGACAGTGATGATTCTTCATGTGATGAAGAATAGGTTCTTATTTTCGCTCTCACAGGAACTATCACTCACGGCAATAATGATTGGCTTATAGACAGTGGTTCTTCCAAGCACATGATAGGATTCAAGGAATATTTTGGGAAATTATCTAAACATGAATCACCTCACAAGGTGAAACTTGGAGATGACTACCAGTATCCAATAAAAGTAATGAGGAATCCTCCTATAAGCTAGACTCTGAAAAGTCTATTAAGATGAAAGATGTATTGTTCATACCTGGACTAAAGAAGAACCTTCTCTCCATATCTGCATTAGATGCAAAAGGAATGAGGGTTGCATTTGTAGATGGCCAAGTCCTCATGTGGCCAAAAGGAAAGTCTTTCGATGATGTAGTAGTGATTGGAGAAAAAGAAGGAGGACTATACAAATTGAAGGGCCAACCAAAACAAGCTTTGGTTCATGACTCAGTAGAATCAAATGAGCTTTGGCATAGAAGGCTTGCACATGTGCATTACAGAGCACTACCACTTGCAAGCAAAGCTGTTGAAGGTCTCCCAGAAATGCAGACAAAACATGAAGGTGTATGCAAAGGATGTGCGAAAGAGAAGAACACAAAGAAGACATTTCCAAGCAACGAGAGCAAGGCAAAAGGAATCTTGGAAATCATCCACTCCGATGTATGCGGTCCAATGTCATCCAATTCACTAAGTGGGTATGCATACTATGTTTCTTTTATTGATGATTTTTCTAGGAAGACATGGATCTACTTCATAAATAACAAAGATGAAGTATTCAGCAAATTCAATGAATTCAAATCCTTGATCGAGAACCTCATTGAAAATAAGATCAAGACTTTTCAATCAGATAATGGCAGAGAATTCACATCAAATGAATTCAAAGAGTTGTGCAAAGACTCAGGGATTAACAGGGAGTTGTCCACTCCATACAATCCACAACAGAATGGGATTGCAGAAAGAAAGAATAGGACTATCATGGAAGTTGCAAGAGAAATGCTTCATGATCAAGATATTCCTATGCATCTTTGGGTAGAAGCTGCCAGAACAGCAGTGTATGTACAGAACCATACTCCACACAGAGCACTAGAGAACAAGACTCCTGAAGAAGTATTCTCTGGCAAGAAACCAGAATTCAGCCATCTCAGAATATTTGGATGTCCTATGTACATACACATTCCGAAAGAAAAGAGGACGAAGTTAGATCCTTTAGGAAACAAGGGTATATTTGTGGGATACTCTGAAAGCTCGGAGGCTTACAGAATATACTTCCCAGGGTTCAAGAATATTGAGACCAGCAGAGATGTAACATTTGATGAAGATTCAACCTACATCAAATCCAGGAAGAAACCGGTTGAAGAACCTGAAGAAACAAGAGAACCCAGAATTCATGACACAATCATGAACGAAGAAATTCAAGACGAAGTTCGAGAATTTGAAGAACCTCAAGAACCTGTAGATCCACCTCTGGAGAAGAATCCTCATAAGAGGAAACCTTCTTGGGTATGTGAAATTATCCAAGGTGCAGAAAGAGATGGAGCTTCAGAAGAAACACCCAAAGGAAGAAAGAGAACTAGATCTTGCTCTAGTTACGTAGCCTTACTATGTGACATTATTGATAAAGAACCTTCCAACTATGAAGAAGTAGGAGAACAGAAAGAATGAAAGGATGCTATGATCGAAGAGTATCGGTCGATCATGAAGAATGATGTTTGGGATGTTGTCCCAAGACCAGAAGGGAAGACCATTGTAACTTCCAAATGGATCTACAAGATCAAGCATGTTGCATATGGCAGCATTGAGAAATATAAAGCAAGATTCATGGCTTGTGGTTTCTCATAGAAAGAAGGAATAGATTATGAAGAAACCTTTGCACCTATAGCCAGATACACTTCCATCAGATCAGTACTTGCTCTGGCTACAGTGATGAAATGGAAGATACACCAAATGGATGTCAAGGCTGCTTTCTTGAATGGTGTAGTAGAAGAGGAAGTGTATGTAGAACAACCACTAGGTTTTGAGACACATGACAGGGAGTCTCATGTGTGCATATTGAAGAAATCCCTGTACAGTTTGAAATAGGCACCCAGGACATGGTACGGTAGAATTGATGGTTTCCTATCCAGTTTGGGCTTTACCGAGAGTAAAGCAGATTCCAACCTTTACTACAAGGTTGAAGATGGCAACCCGGTGATACTCTTGCTATATGTGGATGATCTATTTGTAACAGGTATGGATGGGTTGATTGCTTATACGAAGAGGAAACTTTCTACTGAGTTTGAAATGAAGGACTTGGGTATGATGCACTATTTCTTACGCATGGAGGTGTGGCAGAATGCGAATGGAGTCTTCCTTGGATAAGGGAAGTATGCAGTAGAGATTCTAAAGAGATTCAGGATGATGGGTTGTAAGGCCATAACCACACCTATGGCATCGAACCTGAAGCTATTGAGTGATGCTTCATCAGAAGCGGTTGATGCTACGATGTATCATCAGATGATTGGGTCATTGATGTACCTAGCGAACATGAGACCAGATATTTGCTTTGCTGTGAACACCTTGAGCCAGTTTTTGACAGATCCAAGACATTTTCACTTGATTGCTGCAAAGCATATTCCTAGGTACTTGAAGGGTACAGTTGATTATGGTCTTAAGTATGAGGCAAATCAGAAGATTAACCTAGAGGGTTATGTTGATTCAGATTGGGCAGGAAGTGCCATCGATAGGAAGAGCACTTCAGGATGTTGCTTCAGTATGGGATCGGGTGTGATCTCTTGGTTTAGCAGGAAGTAATCTTGTGTGGCTCTGAGTACAGCTTAAGCAGAGTATGTTGTAGCTTGTTCAGCTAGTTGTGAGGCAGTATGGTTGAGGAAGCTATTGTCTGATTTATTTGATCTCCAGATGGATGATAGTTGTGTATATTACGACAACCAGAGTTGTGTGAAGTTGTTAGATAACCCATTGTTCCATGACAAGTCAAAGCATATCAAGATCAAGTATCACTATATCATGGATATGGTGCAGAGAGGAGCAGTGAAGCTCCAATATGTCATGACGGATGAACAGATAGCTGATATATTGACGAATCCATTGGCTAGAGTGAAGTTTGAGTACTTCAAGGAGAAGCTTGGTGTTCTCCATATCGAGGTTCCCTCCAAGGGGAAATGATGATACCTAGAGCCATTCTGACATGGGAGAGGATTAAGTTCCTTCCATGGTCAGATGTAAGGGCTGAGCCATTCTGTCATGGTGAGAGGATTTAGGTTCCTTCTATGTTAGATGTGAGTGCTGAGCCATTCTGGTATGACTGTAGGATTGGTTCATACATGATCAGATGTAAGGGTTGAATGCCATTCTTGGAATGGAGGCACCTGGTCAGTTACTAGGAATACTCAATATAGGACTGACAGCCATTCTGATATGACTATAGGATGTAGTATTACATGATTAGATGTGAGCGCATGGCCATTCTGATCTGATTGAGGGATGTATCCCACTTGATCATATATAAGGGCTGATTCCATTCTCTAGGAGAATGGAGGCACCTAGTCAGTTACCAGGAATCCTCAGTCTGGGACTGAGAGCCCTTTCGATGCGATGTGTTTACACATGGTCGAATGTAAGTGTAGAGCCTTTCTAATAGGATGAGGTCAGATATAAGTGTTCATCCATTCTGGTACGATGTGTTTACACATGGTCAGATGTGAGTGTTGTGCATTTCTTACAAGATGGGGTCGGATGTAAGTGCAGAGCCTTTCCAACAAGATGAGGTTGGATGTAAGCGCTGATCCATTCTGACGCGATGTGTTTACACATGGTCAGATGTGAGTTCTTGGCCTTTCTGACAAGATGAGGTCAGATGTGAGTGTTGGGCATACCTTTCTAACAATATGAGGTCAGATGTAAGAGCTGGGTGGGCCTTTCTAACTTAGGGTCATATATAAGTGCTGAAGACCTACATGAAGGGTAGGCCTACAACCAGCATGAAAAAGGGTTGGCTCTGTAGAACTTACTGTGATGAGAAGAATCGAGATAGAACCATTCTGAGATAGCATTTAATGATGATCCATATGTGATGTTGATCTAGACTTGATGACAATCCAGATCAAGTGATGATCCAAATGTGATGATGATCTAGCAGTGATGATCCAGTAGTCGTGATGATCCAGATCCCGAGATGAAGAAGACTTGAAGAATAAGATGACTTAGAAGAAGACTTGAAGAGGAAGAAGAGGAAGAAGACGAAGAAGACAAAGAGGACTTGAATATGAAGATGACAAGATGATCCAGTCAATACAAAGAAGAAGACCAGTACTAAAAATTGTGTCGAAAGAATACCTTCCTAGTTAAGAGGGAGTGTTGATGTATTTGTAACTTCGGAATGTATTCACCTATGTATCTTATGTCTTGTACCTCAATGTTTATTCCAGGATGTGTATGTAATGTAATTGAGTCATGTCATGCCCTGATGTTCCGATCTAGAGGATCTATTGTTAGATTTTAAACATTAAGCTAGCATTTCATTAGGATCTTTAACTGAGAGAACAATAAGCACAGCAATAAAACACAAGAGACAATGAACACAATGTTTTTCCTCGGTGAAACCATAAA
Source organism: Pseudotsuga menziesii (assembly GCA_001517045.1). NCBI lineage: Eukaryota > Viridiplantae > Streptophyta > Pinopsida > Pinales > Pinaceae > Pseudotsuga > Pseudotsuga menziesii. The sequence continues at coordinate 85,187 of LPNX010033659.1, forward strand.
TGTATAAAACCCCTCAACTTCATCAGAGATAGAATCAGCACCAAAGTGAAACCCAAAAATGGTAAGATGATCTCCCGACAACAGTAACCTCTTTCTTCCTTGCCCCAGTGTCTTTCTCTTCCTCAGTTATACGCTACAACTAAGTGTGAGTGAGTGTGTAATAAATAGAGAGGCTAGCTCTCTATTTATACTAATTCCTGACTTGACTAAACCCAACTAGGGCCGACTTCACTAGGTGAGCTAATAACCCTAGTGCCCCAGAACTGCGGGGACTTTAACCCTTAGACAATAGGATGGTTAACCACCTTGACTTGACATGACTTGTTTACATTATAGAAACTTCCCGATAGGAACATTGAGGTATGACATGACTCAAGTACATTACAAATACATCATGAAATAAACATCAGGTTACAATACATAAGAAATACAAGTGAATACATTCCGAAGTTACAATTACATCAACTCTCCCTCTTAACTAGGAAGGTATGCTCTCGACACAACTTAATAGCACAAGTCTTCTTCTCTATATCATCTATATCATCATCGAGTCTTTGTCATCTTCACCTTCAAGTCATCTCTATCTTCAATTCATGTTCATCTTCAAGTCATCTTCATCTTCAAGTCATCTTCATCTAGATCTGGATCATCACTCGATCTTGATCATCGTCACTAGATCTGGATCACCCTCGATTTGGATCATCCCTTTATTTGGATCATCTATGTTGGATCATCAACATTGAATCTTCACAGGTGCTAACTCATGATTCTTCTCGTCACAATAAGTTCTATAGAGCCAGCCCTTTTTCATGCTAGTTGTAGGCCTACCCTATGTGCAGGTATTTTCTAGCACTTATATCTGACCCTAAGTCAGAATGGCCCACCTAGCACTTATATTTGATCATGTAGGAATCAATCCTATAATCATATCAGAAAGTAAACTCCAAACACTCACATCTGACCATGTGGGAACACCTCCCACAACCCTGTCAGAAAGGCCCAGAACTCACATTCATTCAACCAATGATTGGAAAGTCCCAGCACTTACACTTGGCCATACGAGGAACCAATCCTCCATGCTAAAGGCTATGCACTTACATATAACAACCAATGTCAGAAAGGCTCAGCACTTATATTCGACCATGCAAGGAACCAATCCTTCATGCCGAAAGGGATCTGCACTTACATCCATTCAACCAATGATCGGAAAGGCATGCACTCACATCTAATCATGTAGGAACCAATCCTACAGTATTATCAAAATGGCTCCCAGTCCCAAACTAAGCTACCTGGTAACTGACCAGGTGCCTCCATTCCTAGAATGGCATTCAAATCTTACTTCTGATCATGTAGGAACCAATCCTACAGTCACATCAGAATGGCTCAGCACTCACATCTGACATGGAAGGAACCAATCCTCTCACCATGACAGAATGGCTCAGCCCTTACATCTGACCATGGAAGGAAGCAATCCTCTCACCATGTCAGAATGGCTATGCGTCTCATCATTTTCCCTCGAAAGAAACCTAGATCTGGAGAACACCAAGCTTGTCCCTGAAATACTCAAACTTCACCCTAGCCAATGGCTCCATTAACACATCATCTATCTGTTCCTCCATCGCAAGATACTGGAGCTTCACTACTCCCCTCTACACCATATCTCTAATATAGTCATACTTGATCTCGATATGGTTCAACTTGTCATGGAACATTGGATACTCTGACAACTTCACACAACTCTGGTTGTCACAATGTTTACAAGTAGCATCCATCTGGAGATAAAATAAATCAAATAGTAGCTTCCGTAGCCATACTGCCTCACAACTAGCTAAACAAGCTGCGACATACTCTACTTCAGTTGTACTCAGTGCCACACAGAATTGCTACCTGATAAACCAAGAGATCACACCTGATCCCATACTAAAGCAACAACCTGAAGTGCTCTTTCTATCGATGGCACTACCTACCCAATCTGAATCAACATAACCCTCCAGGTTAATCTTCTGATTTTCCTCATACTTGAGCCCATAATCAATTGTACCCCTCAGGTACCTCAGAATATGCTTTGCGGAAATCAAGTGAGCATGTCTTGGATCTATCAAGAACTAGCTCAAGGTGTTCACATCAAAGCAAATGTCTGGTCTTGTGTTCATCAGATACATCAAGGACCCAATCATCTAACGATACATCATAGCATCAACCGTCTCTAATGAAGCATCACTCAATAGCTTCAGGTTTGATGCCATAGGTGTGGTCATGGCCTTGCAGTCCATCATACCAAACCTCTTCAGGATCTCTACTGCATACTTCCCTTATCCAAGGGATATTCCATCCGCATTCTGCCACACCTCCATACCTAGAAAATAATGCATCATACCCAAGTCCTTCATTTCAAACTCAGCAGCAAGCTTTCTCTTTGTATCAGCAATCAACCCATCCATACTTGTTACAAACATATCATCTACATACAGTAGGAGCATCACTGGGTTGCCATCTTCAACCTTGTAGTAAAGGTTGGAATCTGCTTTACTCTTGGTAAAGCCCAAACTGGATAGAAAGTTGTCAATTATACTATACCATGTCCTGGGTGCCTGTTTCAAACCGTACAGGGATTTCTTCAATCTACACACATGGGACTCCCTGTCATGTGTCTCAAAACTGAGTGGATGTTCTACATACACTTCCTCTTCCACTACACCATTCAAGAAAGTAGTCTTGACATCCATTTTGTGTATCTTCCATTTCATTACTGCAGCCAAAGCAAGTATCGATCTGATGGAAGTGTATTTGGCTACAGGTGCAAAGGTTTCTTCATAATCTATTCCTTCTTTTTGGTAGAAACCATGAGCCACAAATATTTCCTTATATTTCTCTATGCTACCATCTGCAGCATGATTGATCTTGTAGATCCATTTGGAAGTTACAACCGACTTCCTTTCTAGTCTTGGGACAACATCCCAAACATCATTCTTCATGATTGATTGATACTCTTTGATCATAGCATCCTTCCATTCTTTCCGTTCTGCTGCTTCTTCATAGTTGGAAGGTTCTTTATTGATAAATTCACATAGTAAAGCTACATATCCGAAGCAGGATGTGGTTCTCTTTCTTTCTCTTCGATTCTATTCTGGAGCCCCATATCTTTCCACACCTTGGATAACTTCACGTACCCAAGCAGGTTTCCTCTTGTGAGGATTCTTCTCCTGAGGTGGATCCATAGGTCTTTGTGGTTCTTCAAATTCTCGGTCTTCTTCTTGAGTTTCTTCATTCATGGTTGTATCATGAATTCTGGGTGCTTCTACTTCTTCAGTATCTTCAGCAGGTCTCTTTCTGAATTTGTTGTAAGTTGTGTCTTCATCAAATGTTACATCCCTACTGATGTTGATCTTCTTGTATCCTGGGAAGTATATTATGTAAGCCTTCAAGCTTTTAGAGTATCCCACAAATATACCCTTCTTTCCTGAAGGATCTAGTTTTGTTCTCTTCTCTTTTGGAATGTGTATGTACACTAGACACCCGAATATTCTGAGATGGCTGACTTTTGGTTTCTTGTCAGAGAAGACTTCTTCAGGAGTCTTGTTCTCAAGTACTCTATGTGGAGTATGGTTCTGTACATACACCGTTGTTCTAGTAGCTTCTGCCCATATATGCATAGGAAGATCCTGATCATGAAGCCTTGCTCTTGCAGCTTCTATGATAGTTCTATTCTTCCTTTCTGCAACCCCATTCTGTTGTGGATTGTGAGTGGACAACTCCCTCTTAATCCTTGATTCTTTGCATAATTCTTTGAATTCATTTTATGTGAATTCTCCACCATTATCTTATCGAAAGGTCTTGATAGTCTTTTCTGCGTGGTTCTCGATCAAGGCTTTGAATTCCTTGAAGTTGCTGAAAACTTCATCTTTGTTTTTCATGAAGTAAATCCATGTCTTCCTAGGAAAGTCATCAATGAAAGAAACATAGTATACATACCTACTTAGTGAACTTGATGACATTGGTCTGCATACATCGGAGTGGATGATTTCCAAGATTCCTTTTTCCTTGCTCTCGCTACTTGGAAATGTCTTCTTTGTATTCTTTCCTTTCACACATACTTTGTAGACCCTTCATGTTTTGCTTGAATTTCTGGAAGACCTTCAACAGCTTTGCTTGCAAGTGGTAGTGCTCTGTAATGCACATGTGCAAGCCTTATGTGCCAAATTTCATTTGGCTCTACTGTGTCATGGACCATTGCTTGTTCTGGATGGCCCTTCTACTTGTATAAACCTCCTTCTTTGTTCTCCAGTCACTATTGCATCATCAATAGTCTTTCCTCTTGGCCACATGAGGACTTGGCCATGTACAAATGCAACCCTCATGCCTTTTGCATCCAATGCTGATATGGATAGAATATTCTTCTCCAGTCCTGGTACAAACAAGACATCCTTCATTTTTATAAACTTTCCAAAGTCTAGCTTGTAGGAGTATTCACCACTACCTTTTATGGGATATTAGTAGTCATCCCCAAGCTTCACCTTATGGGGTGAATTATGTTCGGATAGTTTCTCAAAGGATTCCTTGAAACCTGTCATGTGTTTGGAAGCCCCACTGTCAATAAGCCAATATTTTCTTCCATGAGTGACAGTTCCCGTGATAGTGGAGATCAGAACATATTCATCTTCACTTTCTTATTTTACCCTCTTCCTTGAAGGATCATCATCCTCAATAGTGTGAGCATGATGTCTTCTTTTGGAGTTCTTATTCTTCTTGGATCCATTCTTATTCATGGGACAATTTCTAGCAAAGTGTCCTAATTCATCGCATGTATAACATTTGAGTCTAGATGAATCCCTTCTTACAGGATTGTTTTCATGATGAAAATGCTTACCTTGGTGATGATGATTTTCCCTTCTTCCTTTCTTGGAGTGTACTATGAGAGCTTGATCTTCACTTACCATATTTTCTTCTCAAGCTGCTATCCGATCTTCTTCTTGAGAACATTCTTCCCACAGTCTACTGAACTTGAACAACTTCTTCCTAACATAGATTCCTCGGATGAAAGAATCCCATGGCCTAGGAGTCCACTCAATGTTGTCATCACAATTTCTACATTATCCACTTCTTCATCTACTGCTTCCAGCTGTTCTTTGATCTGGGAGACCCTTGTGAAGTATGACTGGATGGTCTCCTCATTCTGGATCTTGACATTCTTCAACCGGTTCCTTAGAGTCATCTTCTGATTGATGTTTTTCCCTTCAAATAGTTTGGTTAGGGCATCAAACATGGCTTTAGGTGTCTTGAGGGAGGACACCTGTGGAATGAGGTGATCCTTGATAGAATTTGCAATGATCCTCTTTTCCATAACCAACTTCTTCTTATGTAAGGCCTTGGCCTCATCTCCCTCTGGACCTAGAACCTCCTCATGGATGTAGGAGTACAACTCATTTTCTTCCAGGACCAAGGAGATCCTATACTTCCAGGATTGAAAGTTATAAGATCCCTTAAGCTTTTCATCAAGCTTGGTATGATGACACATCTTAACTAAGAACCTCAAATGGAAATACAAATATTTAGATCTTACCAGGTCAAGATGTCAGATCTGGATTTGGAGCTGAAATCCTGCAGTGTTGGTTGAGGAGCAGATTAGGGTTTTGCTTTTCCGGAGTTCTGTCCAACCAAATGCTTTGAATTTGATCCCTAACTTCAATTTTGGGGAGGATATCAATCCATGCCTGGGATCACTGGAAAATTCTTCTTCTGTGAAAATCCCTATATTTCGGCAGTAGTGTCGGGTCCAAAACTGAAAAACCTCATAATTGGATTCTGCTTAGACAGAAAGATGCGCCCTAGGGAGGAGAGTTATTCCACCCTAATTTTGCTGAAAATATATGGAGAGAGATCCACAAAATAGGAAGCCCTAGTTCCCGTAGTTGCATAGTTTCTTCTTATTAGGTTAGCTCTGATACCATGTTAGAGTTTAAACATTAAGTTAGAATTTCATTAGGATATTTAACTGAGAGAACAAAAAGCACAGCAATCAAACACAAGAGACAATGAACATAGTGTTTTTCCTCGGGGAAACCATAAATGGAGAAAACCCTGCAACTTCCTCAGAGATAGAATCAGCACCAAAGTGAAACCCAAAAATAGTAAGATGATCTCTCGACAACAGTAACCTCTTTCTTCCTTGCCCCAATGTCTTTCTCTTCCTCAGCTATGCGCTACAACTGAGTGTGAGTGAGTATGTAATAAATAGAGAGGAAAGCTCTCTATTTATACTAATTCCCAACTTGACTAAACCCAACTAGGGCCGACTTCACTAGGTGAGTCTAATAACCCTAGTGCCTCGAAACTGGGGGGACTTTAACCCTTAGACAATAGGAGGGTTAACCACCTTGACTTGACATGACTTGTTTACATTATAGAAACTTCCAGATAGGAACATCGGGGTATGACATGACTCAAGTACATTACAAATAAATCCTGCAATAAACATTGGGTTACAATACATAAGAAATACAAGTGAATACATTCCGAAGTTACAATTACATCAACATCTATAATGTAAACAAATCATGTCAAGTCATTGTGGGTAACCCTCCTATTGATCAAGGGTTAAAGTCCCCACAGTTTCGGGGCACTAGGGTTATTAGACTCACCTAGTGAAGTTGGCCCTAGTTGGGTTTAGTCAAGTTGGGAATTAGTATAAATAGAGAGCTAGCGTCTCTATTTGATACACACTCACTCACACTCAGTTGTAGCGCATAGCTAAGGAAGGAGAAGACACTGGGGCTAGGAAGAAATAGGTTACTGCTGTCGGGAGATCATCTTACTGTTTTGGGCTTTTCTATTTTGGTGCTGATTCTATCTCTGAGGAAGTTGTGGGGTTTTCTCCATTTATGGTTTCCTCTAGGAAAAACACTATGTTCATTGTCTCTTGTGTTTGATTGTTGTGCTTGTTATTCTCTCAGTTAAAGATCCTAATATAATGCTAGCTCAATGTTAAAAATCTAACAAGACTAGGGTTGACAAGTTATGACATGGAAATAGGGTTTAGTGACCTCTTTACAAGTTATGAGATGGAACTAGAAACACATGGACATGTACAAATTGGAAAACAACTAGGGTTTCATGAACACCAAATTGCATGCTATCACTAGGGTTGACAAGTTATGACATGGAACTAGGGTTTATTGACCTCTTTACAAGTTATGGGATGGAACTAGAAACACATGGACATGTACAAATGGGAAAACAACTAGGGTTTCATGAACACCAAATTGCATGCTATCACTATAGTTGACAAGTTATGGTATGGAACTAGGGTTTAATGACCTCCTTACAATTTATGAGATGGAACTATAAACACATGGACATGTACAAATTGGAAAACAACTAGGGTTTCATGAACACCAAATTGCATGGTATCACTAGGGTTGACAAGTTATGGTATGGAACTAGGGTTTAATGACCTCTTTACAAGTTATGAGATGGAACTAGAAACACATGGACATGTACATATTCAAAACCAACTAGGGTTTCATGAACATAAAATTGCAAGATAAGACTAGGGTTGACAAGTTATGACATGGAACTAGGGTTTAGTGACCTCTTTACAAGTTATGAGATGGAACTATAAACACATGGACATGTATATATTAAAAACCAACTAGGGTTTCATGAACACCAAATTGCATTCTATCACTAGGGTTGACAAGTTATGACATGGAACTAGGGTTTAATGACCTTTTTACAAGTTATGAGATGCAACTAGAAGCACATGGACATGTACAAATTGGAAAACAACTAGGGTTTCATGAACACCAAATTGCATGCTATCACTATGGTTGACAAGTTATGACATGGAACTAGGGTTTAATGACCTCTTTACAAGTTATGAGATGGAACTAGAAACACATGGACATGTACAAATTGGAAAGCAACTAGGGTTTCATGAACACCAAATTGAATGCTATCACTATGGTTGACAAGTTATGACATGGAACTAGGGTTTAGTGACCCCTTTACAAGTTATGAGATGGAACTAGAAACACATGGACATGTACAAATTGGAAAACAACTAGGGTTTCATGAACACCAAATTGCATGCTATCACTAGGGCTAACAAGTTATGGTATGGAACTAGGGTTTAATGACCTCTTTACAAGTTATGAGATGGAACTAGAAACACATGGACATGTACATATTGAAAACCAACTAGGGTTTCATGAACACCAAATTGCAAGCTAAGTCTAGGGTTGATAAGTTATGACATGGAACTAGGGTTTAGTGACCTCTTTACAAGTTATGATATAGAACTAGATACACATGGAAATGTACATATTGAAAACCAACTAGGGTTTCATGAACACCAAATTGCATGCTATCACTAGGGTTGACAAGTTATGACATGGAACTAGGGTTTAATGACCTCTTTACAAGTTATGAGATGGAACAAGAAACACATGGACATGTACAAATTGGAAAACAACTAGGGTTTCATGAACACCAAATTGCATGTTATCACTATGGTTGACAAGTTATGACATGGAAATAGGGTTTAATGACCTATTTACAAGTTATGAGATGGAACTAGAAACACATGGAAATGTACAAATTGGAAAACAACTAGGGTTTCATGAACACAAAATTGCATGCTATCACTAGGGATAACAAGTTATGGTATGGAACTAGGGTTTAATGACCTCTTTACAAGTTATGAGATAGAACTAGAAACACACAGACATGTACATATTGAAAACCAACTAGGGTTTCATGAACACCAAATTGCAAGCTAATACTAGGGTTGACAAGTTATGACATGGAAGTAGGGTTTAATGACCTCTTTACAAGTTATGAGATGGAACTAGAAACACATGGACAGGTACATATTGAAAACCAACTAGGGTTTCATGAACACCAAATTGCATGCTATCACTAGGGTTGACAAGTTATGACATGGAACTGGGGTTTAATGACCTCTTTACAAGTTATGAGATGGAACTAGAAACACATGGACATGTACAAATTGGAAAACAACTAGGGTTTCATGAACACCAAATTGCATTCTATCACTAGGGTTGACAAGTTATGACATGGAACTAGGGTTTAATGACCTCTTTACAAGTTATGAGATGGAACTAGAAACACATGGACATGTACAAATTGGAAAACAACTAGGGTTTCATGAACACCAAATTGCATGCTATCACTAGGGTTGAAAAGTTATGACATGGAACTAGGGTTTAGTGACCTCTTTACAAGTTATGAGATGGAACTAGAAACACATGTACATGTATGGTATGGTGTGGTATGTTATTATGGTATGGTATGTAGAACTAGTATAGTATGGTATGATGTTAGTATGTTATGGTATGGTATGGTGTGGTATGTTATTATGGTATGGTATGTAGAACTAGTATGGTATGGTATGTTAGTATGGTATGATGTTAGTATGTTATGGTACATGTTATGTTATTATAGGGTATTGTAGGGTACGCTATGTTATATTAGTATGGTATGGTATGTTAGTATTGTATGATGTTAGTATGCTATGTTATGGTATGTTATTGTATGTTATTATGGTATGATGTTAGTATCATAGGGTATTGTAGGGTATGCTATGGTATATTACACATGCATGCATGAATTAGAAGTAGAAACACATGTAAATTTAGTGTTATGATATTAGTGTATGTAATTTAGGTAGTGTATGGTATGGTTATGATGTTAAAAAGTTGAGGACCATAATGTTAAAAAGTTGATGAGTCATAAATTCTTCCTTTAAGTATTGGAAATTAATACTAGCACACATGTGAACCACGCATATCATTATATTACATAGGTGAACCACACATATCATGTTCGAAGATCAAGTCAACCATATATGTATAAATTTGAACCTTACTTTATATTATATATGTTTATGAATAATGTTACTAAAATTGGCATGCCACATGGCCATAATACAAAATAGCGGATCAAACTGTACATATGTGTGTATAAAAACAAAAGGTTGCATCTATGTATCCCCCATATACATTTATTCTAGTTATCCCCCCTTTCACTGCCACTACCAATGTCTTCGGAGAAGTCTAGCTTTCTTTTCCAACTGCTCACTGGTGATCCCCATCACTGAACAAGAGGGATAGATTGCATTAGTGGAGACTATAGAAAAACCAAAATTTTAAAGTTAGTTTACCAACCTATAAAAATTCTATGTACATTTGTTCAAATTCCAAACCAATATAACATTTTTACTTATTGTACGTGAGTAAGTAATGGTGGGTCTTGGTGCCTCACTAGCACCGACCTCGATTGGGTGCTTTTCAAGCACCACTTGCTCACTATCAAGCTACATAAAAAATATATATGCCAATGTCAACGAATATACATGTACATTGGGGAGGAAGAGGTGGGTCACCGATTTGGTGCTCTTCAAGCACCAAATCAGAGAAAGCGATACATAAACATACAAATAAAGTGATACATAAACGTACCTACTGGCTTGTTAGAGCTGGGTCACCGATTTGGTGATCTTGAAGCACCGGTGCCTCACTAGAAGCCTGCATAAAGTAACATATGTTAATGCGATACATAAACATACAAAAATGTACAAAGACACAACACCAAATCAGAGAAAGCTATACATAAACATATAAAGAAAGTGATACATAAACGTACCTGCTGGCTTGTCAGAGGTGGGTCGCCGATTTGGTGCTCTTCAACCACCGGTACCTCACTAGAAGCCTACATAAAGTAACATATGTAAATTTCAGAAAATAAAAATAATCAAAGACATATATACTACATGGATGAAAAATGATGTTTTCAAAGAAAGAGAAACATACATGTACCTGGCGGGAGGGAAGAGGTGGGTCACCAACAACCTCGCTTTGGTGCTCTTCAAGCACCACTAGATCAATAGATTCCTACATAAAGTAACATATGTCAATGTCATATAATACAAACAAAACGAGACATATCAATGGGAGCAACAAGGAAAAAGATACTTGCATGTACAAAAAGCAATATAAGCAAGAGTTGCAATATATAAATATACCTGGCGGTCGTGAGGAGGTGTGTAACCAGTGGATTGATTAACAAGCAACGAGAGAAAAGGACTTATACATGCATTAGCAAATAAGTTCTCTTTTTGGACATATTCATCAAAATCACGTTCCTACGTACAAAAGGATAAAGATACAATTAGACAATTTCAAAAAATTAAAAAAGTAAACGTTGAATTATTAAAATCACAATTAAAAGAAAGCGATACATAAACGTATATGTTGGCTCGTCAAAGGTGGGTCATCAATCTGGTGCTCTTCAAGCATCGGTGCCTCACTAGAAGCCTGCATAAAATAACATATGTCAACTTCAGATAATAAAAAGAATCATAGACATATATACTACATGGATGGAAAATGATATTTTCAAAGAAAGCGAAACATATATGTACTTGGTGGGGGGGAAGAGGTGGGTCACCAATAACCTTGCTTTGGTGCTCTTCAAGCACCAATGGCTCAATGGATGCCTACATAAAGTAGCATATGTCAATGTCAGATAATACAAAGAAAATGAGACATATACAGGATGGACGAAAAATGATTTTTTCAAAGAAAGTGAAACATAATTAAAAGCATATTTAAAATAATACCTCCATCTGGGAATCTACCTCTACATGAGAGGGACTAGGCTAGGATTCAACATACTCATCTTGCTCACCATACATAAAACATATTGTATTCAGATTAGGATGTATTGAATGTTACAATCTCTATTATAAATATGTAAATAATGTTGACAAATTAAAAAGTATAGTTCTTACAACTAATGGTGAAGAACCAAACCCATATGCAATATTGACAGCAGCATCAATGTTCTCAACATTAATCGGCGGACTCTGAGAACCTGGGGTGTCATGGGACACCAACTACATATTTGTTCACATAATTTGTTAGATAATTAAATAGAAATAAATTGTGAAACAAATGAAAATTGTGATATAAAACAAAATATAATATGAAAATAATGAGTTTTACTTGGAAATTGAAGTAATCCATCATCTCAGAATTCTGAAGCAGGGCCATAGCATATGCCTCCACACATTGTGCAAGGGTGTGGAGTAATAGGATACTCTGAATGCTCTGCGTCTCCAATGCAATCTGTAAGTGGATCCTTACCGTGCGATGGGCTAGTCTCAGAAGTGCCAACCCCTTGGCCTACATTGCCTTGGACATCAGTCCCATGCTAAAGAAATGTATCTGCAAGTCAAATAATGCCTCCTAGATATCCTCAATCATAAGACTCGTAGGAGGATATACCCGAGGGGGTTTTGGTGTGCATGGAGGGAATGGCACACAGTTAGGATCCATCCTGGCCCCTTCCATATCTTGGGGCATCCCATGACCAACACCCTAGAAGCCTAAAATATCGAAATAGTTAACATGTTTCCCTAGGATGAATTCTGCATACAACTTCCTAAGGAAATAAAATGGGATGTCCCTATTCCCTTGAGGGTCTTCATCAAAGACCATATACCAGCGATCCATCCAATTGGCTTTCACCTTTGGTTCCATGCACTAGTCTATGGAAATGTGTGCTCGACTAGTGGGTGGAACCAATTTGGTGCTAGGGTCCCGGAATAATGAAAACAATTGGTATTTTGTAATATTTAGGTTTTTTATGTCTTTATAACTCAAACCATTGGAATAGTATTACCTCCTGGATTCTCTGTACGAGCTAATGTTGTACAGAGCTCCTTGGGCATTGACAATTGTGTTTGTTATGGTGTCCAATTCCTCAGCTAAAGATTGTCTCAAATGATCCCCCCCTCTAAAAGATGAGCTAAGGCGCCTCAATGCACCCAAATGTGCCAGAATCTGTGAATTACAGTCTTCTTCCCCCTCTGGGTTTGAGTTTGGATTCATGTTTGGGTTTGTGTCCGTGTTTGTGTTCATGTTTGGGTTTGGTTCTTGGTTATTAGTGGGTTCATTTTCTACAGTATCTTGCTCATTTCTGTTATCTGTTAATATTTAAACAACAAAATAAAAATTGTTTAAGTTATCATTCTTTGATTTAATTCTTATTAAATTTGTTTTAACAAATATAAAAACTATGAAATTAACAAAAAAAAATAAAAAATTGAAAACAATTTGTAATTGATATGAGTAGTTACCTGCCATTGGAGCCAAGCCACCTCCACATCCACCTCCAAATTGACCTCCAAATGCTCAAACGCAAATCGTTGGTGCATTTTATCACTGGTGCGGTTTATTTCTCTCCCGAAACGCTCACTGTGAAAATGACAAAGTGAAGCCCGCAGCCTCTGTTTTGTTTTGTTTTTTGTTTTCCATATCGCATCTGCAATTTTTTACTTTTAAAAAACAGATATGCGATATATTTCATATCTGATATATCGCATATGCGATACTGCCTTACTAACCTTAGCCTCATCTTTGGGCTTGGGATTTTCCGAACATACCATCAATAACGCATATGCATTATGGATTTACACTTCGGAAGTGTGTTTCTGATTTCTTAAGTGGCACTAAAAAGTGGAACCAACTTCGTGCGAGCTCCCAACGGCTAATGTTTTTTCACTGGGGAATCTTGCAAGGACCCCTCAACACGACATAAAAGGCTGGTCATATAAGTAGGTAGACCAAGAATTGCTTAGCAGCTGGTTCTGAAGTTGGCTTGCTATTCGGCCTGGGGTCTTTCTATCCATAAGTTGAAGGTTTAGTCACAATGAAAAAATCTTTGAAAATATTTGGCATTGCCATTACAAGGAGGATATGTATAATAAAATCATGGTTTTTCTAAGTTTGTTCTAAAATTAAAATAAAAAAGTTTAATTATTATTATATAATTGTGTGTGAAGAATTTTTCAATTTATTATTATTTTTTTTTAAGTTTGTTCTAAAATTAAAATAAAAAAGTTTAATCATTATTGTATAACTATGTGTAATGATTCTTTAAATTTATTATTTTTATTATCATGTTTGATGGTGTTTTATGTATAATTTTGATACTTGAAATCAAACTTGTAATGGATTATTCAATTATATATATATATATATGAAGTAAATGGAATTTCAGGAAAACAACACCGTTTGCAATTAACTTGAGTTACCCAGCAACACAACCTTTTTGTTTTTCCATTTTTAAGTTTAATGGAAAGTCTTGTGACTAAGATATTAATCTGAACTTTTACTCAATGAAATAATTATGGATTCTTTATGTCATTGGCTGAACAGTAAATGTAAACAATATTTACTCACATAATATGGAGAAGATGTGGGGATAAATAAAACTTGCATTAAACCATAAACTATGGGTTTATATTTCTTGTGACCACATAACAAAAAAATTATAGCGGTAAATACAAACTTAGAAATTTACAAGGATGTTTCACCTTTTACAGAGCTTCGACTCTTCAACACGTTCAAAAAACACAGAAGGCCGAGCTTCAAACTCTTCATAGAGTTTTTCTTCTTCTTCTCTGTACTTCTCTTATTATCTATGTATGTCTCTTTGTATGTGTTTCTTCTTTGTTCCTTATCTTCATATTTACAATATTCTTCATATAGAAAACTTATACCGACTAAAATTGCTTCTCTATGAAGCTACCAACTTAACATTAAAGACTGTAATAACTATCTACCTAGAAACTTAGCTTCAGCAATTAAATCCGACTCGCTTATATACGAGAGACGTGAACTCTTCATCTTGTTAGACTGTCTTACAAAAACTGGCTTGCTATAGACTCTGTCAGAGTCGGCTAATGTGCTATTTAGATCAATGAGTAATTAATATTTCCAACACTACCCCTTAATTATGAGCAGATCATAATTTTTAAAACAAAATATTACAAAATGTTTCATAGCTAAAACATGCTATGTTCATGACATAATTCATTGTGTCGAAATTGTCATTCCTAAATAACTTCAGAGATACTGGAATGTATCTCTTACCTGGAATGTATCCCTTGCCAATGGTTTTGTAAAGATGTCTGCAAGCTAATCTTCAGACCTACAAAATTCCAAACAAATTTCTTTGTTGTTCACCAATTCTCTTATGAAATAATACCTTGTATCGATGTGTTTGGTTTTCTTGTGAACCACATGGTTCTTTGATAAAGCAATGGCTGAATTGTTGTCGCAGAAAATGGTTGTTTCTTCTTGCTGGTTCTGTGACAGTTATTTTAACATTCTTCACATACAAACAGCTTGACATGCAGCGCCTGTGGCTGCGACATACTCTGCTTCTGTTGAAGATAGAGTTTCTATGGGTTGTTTTTTCGAAGCCCGCAACACAACACCTGTACCAAAATGAAATGTGTACCCAGATGTACAAGTTTCCTATTATTTGTGCTTCCCCCATTGTCACTGTTAGTGTATCCAATGAGTTTAAAATTTTTTGAGGTTGAATACATTATGCCAAGATCTTTTGTGCCACTTACATATCTTAGAATTCTTTTACCCGCTTGCCAATGAGATTCTTTTGGTGACTCCATGAATATAAAGATGAGACTTACTCCATACATGATATCTAGTCTCATTGCTATTAAATACATAAGGCTTCCAACAATCCTTTTAAACAACATAGGATATACATTTGATCCTACGTCATCTTTGCTCAATTTCAAACCTACTATTACTGGTGTTGGGGCTGCCTTGCAATTAGACATATTGAATCTTTTTAAAATTGTACATGCATACTTGGACCGTGATATAAAAATAAAAATTCATACTATTGGACTTCAATGCCCAGAAAAAACTTCATAAGCCCCAAATTAGTCATTTCAAACTCACTTTCCATGACTATTCTAAATTATTTAGGCCAAAGTCGCTAGTAAATATTAAATCATCTACATACAGGTAGAAAATTAACATGTTACCTTGCTCATTCACATTGGTGTACAACGTTGGCTCACTTTCACTTCTGTGAAATCCATTCTCGGTGAGATAGGAATCAATGCGATTGTACCAAGCTCTCAAAGCTTGCTTGTTCAGCATGTACACTTTGTGTTCTTGTGCTAGAACTTCATATCCTTGTGGTTGTTCCACATATACTTATCCATCCATATAGCCATTGAAAAATGTTGATTTAACATCCATTTGATAAACAGGCCATTTGTTTTGTGCAACGATGGCCAAAACAATTCCGATTGTATCCATATGTGTAATTGGTGCAAAGGTTTCATTAAATTCTATTACAGGCTGCTGTGTGAACCCTCTTGCTACCATTCCTGCCTTCTGCTTCTACACTTTCCCATCATCATCTTGCTTGTTTTGTAAATCCATTTAACATTGATTACATCTTTATCTTTTGGTACATCAACCAGTTCCCATGTCTGATTTTTATCAATGCCTTTTATTGCTTCATGCATGTCTTGTGCCCATATTTATTCTTCGACAACTTCCTCAAATGTTGATGGATCATCTATTTGAGAAAACAATGCAAAGAGAGAGAAGGAATTTGGTGTACCAGCTTCCTATATTTCATGCAGACTTCTTTTCTTCATTGTATATGTTGATGTCGACCTCGATGAACTACTAAATGGAGTCTGTTGTCTTCTTGGTGTGCTTGACAGTGTAGCTTGAGCTACAACTTGTTTTAAATTTACTTGTGTTGAACCATGTCGCAATGGTATGGGAGGTGAGGGTGTTGCGACCAGTTAACTTACATGTGGTGTTTGAACCACTTCCTTTGTCGTGTAATCATGCTGGACATTCGACATAATATTGACATTCTTCTCGACGGTTCCATCTCGAGATTCATTCTCAAAAAAATTGAACGCAGTGACTGATGATTACTTTCCTTGCGACAGGGTCATACAATTTGCATGCTTTTGTGTCTTCAAAGTAACCAACAAAAATACATTTTTGTCCCTTGTTGTCTAACTTCTTTCTCAGCTCATATGGCACATGAGCATATGCAACACAACCAAAAATGTTTAAATGAGAAACACTATGATTCATACCTGTCCACACTCCTTGAGGAACTTTGTTCTTCACTCTCTTTGTTGGGAACCAGTTGATAATGTATATAGAAGTTGTGATTGCTTCATCCCAATATTCATTTGGCAAATTCTTGGCTGCCATCATGTTGCATGCTATCTCCATAATGGTTCTATTCTTTCTCTCTGCGACACCATTCTGTTGAGGTGTATACCACGCAATGAATTGCTTATGTATGCCATGGGTTTTGCAAAAATTTAGAAATTCATTTGAAACATAATCACCACCTCTATCCGTCCTTATCATTTTGATGCGGTGACTACTCTAATTCTCCACGAGTGCCTTAAACTACTGAAAACAACTAAATGCATCAAATTTATCTTTCAGAAAATATGCCCATGTTTTTCTTGAGTAGTCATCAATAAATGTAAGAAAATAATTGCAACCACCAATGGATGATGTATGCATTGGACCACAAAAATCAGAGTGCACAATCTCAAGTGGTGTGCATGCTCTATATGACTTTCTGACTGGAAATGTCTCTCTATGTTGCTTGCCAAAAATGAAGCCTTCACAAACTTTGTCCGGTTTGTCGATCAATGGCAATCCTTTCACCATATTATTTGTGTACAGTAGCTTCAACCCACCAAAATTCAGATGTTGAAATCTAAAATGCCACAACCAGGAATCATCCTGAACTTATATTTGAAATGCTGCTTGAATTTCAACGCTTCCATTTTCTTTCTTGTCGCAGTGTACAACTTCTTCTTTCCTTTCTGCCTTGAATGCAACTCTAGTATTTCCTTAGACTATATTCAATGGGAGCAAGTGATTGCTTGTCATTGGCACTTTTTCTATCAGCTGGTTGCTTGGACATAGTCTTTAATCACCTGAGTGATTTTCCTCCATGTAGACTCTATAACCTTTCTATATCAGTTGTCCAATAATCGGCAAATTATGTTTCAAACCTTCAACATGATAGACATTAGGCATAAACTTTCACTCCCCATGTTTGGTTAGAATACCAATAGTACCTTTTCCCAAAACAGTGACCTAGAAATTATTTCCAAGTATAACATCAGTTTGAACTGAATTATCTATATTGGATAATAAATTTAAATTACTAGTCATGTGATTGTTGCAGCGTGAATCTAAATACCATATGTCGCACGAACTTTCTTGGATGGTATTGCATTCAAATGGGGTTGTGCATGCCATCAACATTACGCTTGATGAAGAGTTGGTGTCCGTCAACTAGTTCTATCTTTGCCTTCCTTGGTCATATTGCTTCTTCCTGCATTCATATGCATAATGACCAAATTTATTACAATAATGACATTGATTTTTTTATTTATCAAACCTGTGACCACTTGGCTGACTTAGGTTATGATTCTGTCTTCTACCAGCGACATCTGCAGGACTGTTGTTGCATCCTCCTCTTGAAAATTTTCTTTCTCTACCTCTAGAATGGTTTCTCCCCTACCTCTACCACGACTTATGGATGACTATGCTACAAATGCACCTTCCAATGATGTATTTGTCTTGTTTATTATGTGTTCATGATTGATGAGTGAGGCTTGCAACTCATCAATGGAAAACACTGACATATCTTTTTTTCTTCCAAGGTTACAACCAAGGATTCAAATCTTGGGGGAAGACTTCTGATAACTTTTTCAACCACCCTTTGGTATTCTATGCTTTCTCCATGAGATTTCAGTTTATTTATCAAACCAACAACTCTAGTATGGAATGAGTCTACTGACTATGTTTCTTTCATTGACAGAGATTCAAAAATATCTTCTCAGAATCTGCAACTTGGAATTATTTACCTTGTTCAAGCCTTGATAGGGATTCTCCAATGTGTGCCATGATTTCTTTGCAGTATTTGTTGCTGCTACTCTTGGGAGTATTCTTTCATGCATGGTTTGGTGTATGTAGAACAGATATTTTCCATCTTTCTTCATGTGTTCCCTCAGGGTATCTTTCTCAGCTTGTGTGATATTGTTATATGTTGTCTGATCTGCTAGTTCTACATAGCCATTCTAAACTATTTCCCAAACATCTTGACCTCTGAACAAAGCCTTCATTGTTAGAGACCAACACTCACAATTCTTTCCTATAAAAATTGGAGTTTGTAAACTCGGAATATTTGAACTGGAAGTGGAAGCCATTTTTAATTTACCATAGGAAAATACTTTTTCCCTTTTAAGACAAGATTTTCTTTACTAAACCTTGCTCTGATATCAAATCTCGAGAAAATGGTAGTCGTGGCAATTAACTTGAGTTACCGCGTAGCACAATCTTTTTTCTTTTCCCTTTTTAACTTTAACGGAAAGTCTTTTGACTAAGATACCTGTGACATTATTACTGCGACGTACTTTTCACCATACTCACTTTTACCTCGATAGACTTACTTGGCTTCAACCGGATTTTACTATGACAGGATTTAGTTTGTTACCAATTCCTGTGATACCAACTTTAACTTCAAAATGACAACTTTATAAAAGATATATTTCTTAGTCTAAAGATGCAAGATATGAAAAACACTTTTCACCGAGGTAACCAGGGATAAACTGCAACACACTATATTGTAACTCACTCACAATATTATATAACCCAACATTAAATAATATGTGTGTTGAACCCTTATGCGGATAAAACTAGAACTTTTACTCGATGAAATAATTATGGATTATTTGTGTCTTTCGATGAACAATAAATGTAAACAATATTTACTCAAGTAAATATGGAGAAGATGTGCGGCTAAATAAAAATTGCGTTAAACCATAAACTATGGATTTATATTTATTGTGACGACATAACAAATAACTTACAACCGTAAATACAAACTTAGAAATTTACAAGGATGTTTCACCTTTTACAGAGCTTTGACTCTTCAACACTTTCACAAAACACAGAAGGTCAAGCTTCAAACTCTTCACAGAGTTTTTCTTCTTCTTCTTTGCACTTCTCTGATTATCTCTGTCTATCTCTCTATCTATGTTTCTTCCAGGGATGATTTTAAGGAACCATACTTATTTAAAAGTGTATAAATGTTGGCGAATACTACCAATTCTTAAAACGTCAACTATAAAATGATTGGCGATATTTTTCAAAAAATATTTTAATTTCCAAGGATTTTATATTGTTTATATAATAATTTGGCAATTTTTAGGGTGAAAAATTTTTACCCCATCAAAATTGGGCGAAACAGGGGTTCAAAAAATGCAAAATGGCGAAACTTTTTTGGGAGAAAAACATGGAAAAATAGCCCACTAGGCTAAAATTCGCCCCTAAAATTATCCCTGGTTTCTTCTATGTTCCTTATGTTCATATTTACAATCTTCTTCATATAGGAAACTTCTACTGACTAAAATTGCTTCTCTGTGAAACTGTCGACTTAACATTAAAGACTGTAATAATTATCTACCTAGACACTTAACTTCAACAATTAAATTCGACTGGCTTATATACGAGAGACGTGAACTCTTCATCATGTCAGACTATCTGACAGAAACTAACCTGCTACAGACTCTGACAAAGTCGGCTGATGTGCTATTCGGATCAATGAGTAATTAATATTTCCAACATGGAAATCATTTACCTACATATTCAATAAAAGTTTAAGGATCATCTTCAATGTCATGATAAAACTATTTATGTCTTATTTTAAAATGGAGAATTGTTAATCCTTCAAGGACATTTGTCTTTGTGTTAATACTTTTTTGACTCATTGGAATTTACAACTTAAAGGATAAGGTTTGAATTATTGAATTGAGTTATTGAAATGTGCAAAGGTGGAGTTACAAGAAGCCACGTTGTGAAGAATGACTTGCCATAAATTAAATAACGAGGTCATCATATTTTCATTGTATTCTTTTAGTGAGTTTTATCAGAGACAAATCATTGTACAATAACACCTTGGGGTGCATTATTGGTAGTGCCCGATACCCTAAGTTTGGAAACAAGTACAAGTGACCATGACACACAAAAAAACAAGTGCAAGTGAGTATGACATAGTTGTTGGTTACAAACATGGAAATGTTAGGAACTTCAATCATGAATGCAGAAATGAACTTTGGAACATGTTCTTAGCTATTTATGAGTCATATAGACAATGTATACATGATACAAATTCAATAAAAACCCTTGACTAATGACTTAAGGACACTCAATTCTTGCTCAACATCATCATTTGTTTGAAATTGATATTCCTAAATATGAAGTTCAAGAATAGAACAAGGTACAACTATAACCAGCAACAACCATATTAATAATATTAATATGTTCAAATATGTCGATAGGTATATCTTTTGACATATTTTAGGAGTTCAAAGTATTTTTATATGAGTTACATTGTTACACGAACTGCACATTAGCTCGACTTCTTGCTACCGAATGGAGTTTGACTAAACCTTCTACATATTAGCTTGAATCCTAGCTGCAAGATGGAGTTCAATGTTCACACTGATTTCACACTACCATGCCACTAAGTGTATTTATCACATAAGTTTAGATGAGTTTATTAGGAGCTCAGAGGAGTTTATTAGGAGTTTGATTGTCACACAAGCTGCACATTATCTCAGCTCCCAACCACAAAATGGAGTTCGACTAAACCTTGTTCACATTAGCTCGACTCTTGGATGCTATATGGAGATCCATTGTCACACAGACTACACATTACCATGCCATTAAGTGCATTTATCACATTATCTTTTTTTTCCAACTACCACAAAGTGTAGTTATTACATGAGTTATTTTCAAATTTTTATAATTGTTTATTATGAATTTTGAGCAATGACTATAGAATCAATTTGGACAGTACACTTGTCCTATTCTCCTACAATATTGGAAAAGCATAGATGGTATTCCACCCTAAAATTTTAATATATAAATGCCTATCAGTAAAAATATTTATATTAGACCTTGAGAAGAGTCAAAATTCAATAGAAACAAAGAAGGTTTAGGGTATGAAAAAGACAACTTTCATATTCTAGACCACTCTAAACTAGTTCAATTTGTGGGTGCCATATTTCTTTCCAAATATTTGGAGGGGCAATATTCAAATGTTCAAGAAGTTGATGATATTGTTGATAAAGTTGATGACAATCAAATTGATTAAATTTCATGTGAGTTCCATCTTTGTCACTGAGTTGGTCACATGAAGAAAGATTGCTTTGATATCCATCAATGAAAATTGTCTTCATTGCGGGAAGACAAATCATCTTTTTGAAAAATGTTAAAAGAACAAAAAGGTTAAGAAACAAACAATTCATATGGTTGGGTAACTCTCAATGGAATTTAGAAGCCAATATTTTATGATAATTCTTACCATCGAGTTTAATCACAAGTAAAGACATTCGAATGGTGAATTTGCAAAATTAGTTGGTTTTCAATGTCTTTAATTAGTTGTTCTTAATGATGATTTTGGACATGACTAAGGTGAAACCCTAAATATCATCTGATTTTAAAGTTGATTTCATGATTCCAAAATGCCTCTTTTTTGCACCTTAAGGGGGGAGTATACTTGTAACACCCTATTTTTACCTTGACTTTTGAGATTATTATGACTAATCTTTGAGGGTGTTCTACGACAAATGACCCGACTACTTACTATTTTGAAATATAAAATAACTTTGTATGGATGTATTTTTTATAGAATCTGGCTTAGGATGACCTGGACTTGTGTAAGGAAAGGAATTATTGATGAGATATGACCTAAAAAGGATTATCTGACATATTGTTGAGTAAATTATGATTATGAAAATAATGTCGACATTTGGAAAATTAGTATGCAGTTATATTATGATTTTAATTGTGAATGAAAAATCATGTAAATTTATCAACAATAATTAACGAAATGGTTAATAAAATCCAAGGAAATGGAAGAATGGGGGATCTTCATCTTCTTCTTCTTCGTTCCTACCATTGTTTGGATCCCAAACCCTTTGGGGTGGCTCTAAGGTGACTGTAGAAGAGTGTGGTTCAATATGACATAAATCCAACCTCATAATGAATGCCAACGCATATTAGCTAACAAAGTTCCTGTGGTTTTCTTTATAATCTAGTTTCTAGCATGTATAATGTTAGTGTGAGGGATGTGAACTTTCCAAAGTTGTGAAAGGACCATATATCAAATTGGAAAGTAAAGCCTAATATTTAATTTTTTGAGCTTCTTAGAATATGTAGGAAGCCATGGAAAATTTTTAAATTCAAAATTTATCAAGACAATAGTTACAGCCTATAAAACTGTGTAGAGTTTGTTCAAATAGTGCTCATGGCTGAGGTGTAGAAATCAACATTATTGATCTTGTTGGGACAAAGGGATAATCCATGATGGCTATTGACATCATCCCTTTTCATCTGTGTTAGAATTTGTGTTAATCCCTTAATGATGGCACATTACACCATATAGTGTGGCCCTTGTTTATGTCAGATTGGGTCTATTAGTGGGTCTATCATAGTATCTTATCTTATCTTGTATACTCGGTACATTGTGTAAGGAGGGTCCTCCCTTGAAGAGGATTGATATTTATCTCTATTATTCATTATTAAGGCATGGATTACTCTCTTAGTTTCTATTTATGCTCCTTTTATGCTATTTATGGGACTTGGTTGCATAACATTTGGTATCAGAGCTCGTTCCTTGGGACTGGATTCTACAAAACGATCCCATCTTGGAAATTTCGCTACAAATTTTTTTCTACAAGGATTCAGAGATCAAGGTTAAAAACCCACTTCTAAAACAGGCTGAAATATATCCAATACAAAATTCATATCCTGACCCATTATATTTTCAGAGATAATTAGGGAGGAATATAGGGTTTTTTACTAGTCCTAAACCTAGTCTAAAACAGGCGTTCTTGGGGAAAATGTCATATCACAGGTATCTGAGATTCAAATTGAGTGAGACCATTTGCATATGAAGTAAGAATGACTAGGGTATATGTGGTAGAATTTTTAGCTACATGAAAGAAAAAAAATTGGACACATGGCATACAGTACAAGTGTGCTCTTCTAGATAGGCCAAAAACAAGAAGCTTTGGGATATTTCCAATAATTTTTTGTTGGAACATCCAAATTAGGTCAGACCTACGGAATTGGGAAGAGCACATATTAGGGTACCAAAGATCGAATTTATAGACCTAGAGGAGTCAAAATTCAAATTTTACCTCAATTGCAAGTTAGCCCTAAAACAGTCTTCCAATCAGGGTTTGAAAAAGGTATGTCATTTTGAATTTGAATAGCTTTTAGTAGAAGGATCTATTTATGGTAAACCTAGGGTGTGATATATATTTATTGTTCAAAATGCCACCAAAATAAAGTGGAAATAATCAAACTCCACTTAAACCCCCAGAGGAGTCATCCCCGACATACGATGAAATGGAAGACATGTCTTTTAGAGTGTCCAAGTTGGAAGATATGATTAAAGGAAATGTGAAAATTGATGACTTTGCTAGATTGGAAAAGAAGATGGCTAGTAAAGAGGATATCAAAGGGATGGATAGAAAAGAAGATCTTCAATACTTGAAAGAATTGATGAAGGATATAAAACATAAATTTATTCCTCATTTATCTAGTCAAGAAGAGGATAAGGAGGAAAAATATGACTTATTCCAGTCACATCTAGAGAAATATGAAAAACAAATGGAGAGTAGGAAGTTGGAGTCCTAAAAAGTCGACGATTCACTAAAACATCATGGGTTAATTTTAAGTCCAAGAAACTAATTTATCCCCAATATTGGCATGAGAAAGTTTGATGGAAAGGATCCAATCATGTGGATTTTTTAGATGGAGCAATTCTTTAATATACATTAGGTGCCCACTATGCAAAAGGTAACTATTGCATCCTTGTATTTAGAACCAGATCAATTTGTATGGTACCAATGGTTTTGTGACCGTAAAAATGACTCTATTATATCTTGTTATATATTCGTAGAAGAATTGATTGCACATTATGGAGATATAAATAGCAACGCCTTCTTCAGTCAGTTGGTAAATCTCAAGAAAAAAGGTTTAGTTACAAAGCACATCAATCAATTTTAGCAACTAATTATGAGAGTGAAGAATATTTTAGAAGATAATTTGTTAGATCTCTTTATTGGAACCTTCATAGATAACATTCAACATGAGGTGTGTCTCTTTGAACCATCATCTCTAGAAAAGAATTTCATGGTGGCAAGGAAGGTTGAGAATAAAAATATGGAAATGAATACTAGAAAGGCCTTCTCCAACACATATAGAGAAAATAATGTTCCTTCTTCTAAACCACCACAAAGGTTGACACCCCAGCAACTAGATGAAATAAGAGAAAAATGATTATGATCTAATTGTGACAACAAGTATAGTAAGGGAAATAAGTGCAACGAGAAGAAATTATTCTACATAGATTGTGAAGATGAACAACCAAAAGAGAGCAAGCATCTCTGGGAGAAGCGACTTTAGAATAAATAGAAGAGGCTACTTCAGAAGAAATTACTCCCACGATATCTTGCCATGCATTGGTTGGACTTAGCACTCCCCAAAATATCGAGATAGAAGGATACATTAAAAAGAAGAATTTAACAGTGTTGATTGATTTCTGGTAGTACTCATAATTTCATTCACTATAAATTAGCCAAAGTTCTTAATTGCTTTGTACATCCAACACCAGAGTTTCAAGTAATGATTGCAGAAGGAGGAAATATAAATTGCTCAGGGAAATGTCATCATATCAATATGGCTATGGGGGCATATGTATTGAATATTCCAATTATTGTTATCCAAATGGGGGTGCTGATGTTGTATTAGGTTTCCAATGCATGGTTACAATCATTGGGAACAACGGCCTTTAATTTTCAAAAACTTTTCATGAAATTTTGATGGGAAGGGAAAGAATATGAGCTAAATCATATAACAGGAAAACCAAGCAAGGTGATAAGCTCTAATGGTATGAAAAAAAAATTAAAAAGGGGAATCAATGTATAATTCCACAATTTATATGCTCATTAGATTTTTAAACCTCAATGTTCCCTATCTCTCCAGATTTTGAAAGGGTCATTAATAAGAATTCCAAGGTATTTGAAGATATTCCCAAAGGTCTTCCACCTATTCGTGACTTTTATCATGCTATCCACTTAATTCCAGGAGGTGTTCCTCCTAACATCAAACCTTATCGATATCCCTATAGCCAAAATAGTGAAATTGGATGTAAGTTTACTTAAATGTTAGAGGCTAACATAATTAGTCCTAGCCAAAGTTCTTACTCTGCACCAGTGGTAATGGTACCCAAGTGAGATGGATCATGGCGTATGTGTCCTGATTATAGAGAGCTCAACAAGATCACCATTAAAGATAAGTTTCCCATTCCTGTCATTAATGAATTGTTAGACGAATTGCATGGAGCAATTGTCTTCACAAATTTGGATCTTTGTTCCGTGTATCATCAAATTCGAATGAAGGATGAAGACATCCCCAAACCAGCATTCAGAACTCGTGACGGTCACTATGAATTTTTGGTCATGCCATTTGGTCTAACAAATACACCTTCCACATTTCAAGGTTTGATGAATTCTATTTCCAAGCCTTCCTTAGAA
The DNA here is from genome assembly GCA_001517045.1 of Pseudotsuga menziesii. NCBI lineage: Eukaryota > Viridiplantae > Streptophyta > Pinopsida > Pinales > Pinaceae > Pseudotsuga > Pseudotsuga menziesii. Next base: position 111,708 of record LPNX010033659.1, read on the forward strand.
ACTTTGTCCTGGTATTCTTTGATGATATACTAATCTACAAAAATTCTTGGGAAGAACATGTTCAACATGTTGACAGTGTACCACGACTACTAAAGGAGAAAGAACTGTATGCAAAACCATCATATTGTTTCTTTGAGATAAAGGAGGTAGAGTATTTGGGTCATATTGTATCTCATGAAGGTGTAAAGCTAGACCCTAAAAAATAAAATCCATGATGGACTGGTTGATTCCCAAAACCCAGAATAATTTTTGAGGATTCTTAGGTCTGGCAGGGTACTACTGCAAGTTTGTTCAGAACTATGGAAGAATAGAAGCTCCTCTAATAACGTTACTGAAGAAATATGCACTTTCTTGGACTCCAAATGCAACTCAAGATTTTCAACAACTCAAAGAAGCCATGTGTAAATATCATGTTTAGGTGAAACCGAACTTCACAAAAATCTTTATTGTGGAATGTGATGCTTTAGGAAATGGAATTGGAGTTGTACTAATGCAATAAGGACACCCTCTTTCCTTTACAAGTCATCCAATCAAGGGAAAGAACTTTAAAAAACCCATTTATGAGAAGGAAATGTTGGAAATACTACATGCCTTGAAGCAATGGTGCCCCTACCTTATAGGGAGACATTTCAAGGTTAAAACTAATCATGATAGCCTTAAATACTTCTTGGAAAAAAGGCTATCTTCAGAAGAGAAACAAAAATGGGTGACAAAGATGTTGGGATATGAATTTGAAATTATCTACAAAAAGGGGAAGCAAAATGTTGTCATGGATGCACTCTCCAGGAAAGATGAAGATGTTGAAGCATTACTCTATGCTATTCCTATCATCCAACCAGATTGGATAGCCGAAGCAATGGACGAATAGAAAAATCATGAAAAAATATGGACATTTATTCAAAAGCTGCAACAGGATCTCAGTGCCTCTAATACATTTAGGTGTAAAGATGACTTTCTATGGTACAAGGATCGCTTATATCTTGGTATGAATTCCCAACTCATGAAAAAGGTACTTTTTGAATTCCACTCCTCTCCGATAGGAGGGCACTCTAGTTTCTTAAAAACCTACCACATGGTAAAGAAATATTTTTGTTGGGATGGTTTAAAAACTGATGTTCAAAATTTGTTACAGAATGTTTGGTTTTCCAAAAAAATAAAATGGAAACAATTAAGACCCCTGGTCTCCTACAATAAATTTCCATTCCAAGTCAAAGGTGGAAAGAGGTCTTGATGGATTTTATCACAAGTCTACCCAAGTCTGAAGGAAAGAGTGTCATCATGCTGGTTGTTGATAGACTTACTAAATATGCACACTTATGTGCACTATTTCACCCCTTCAAAGCAAGCAAAGTCACCAATTCTTTTATGGAGACAGTACAAAAACTACATGGTACTCCAAATATTATAGTAAGTGACAGGTATCCCATTTTCATTGGAAATTTTTGGACCGAATTATTTTCTTGTTTGGGTACTCAACTGGCTCATAGCTCATCTTATCACCCTCAATCTGATGGAAAAACATAGATAGTAAACAAATGTTTGGAAGGGTATCTTCAATTTTTTGTAGTTGATAAACAAACACAATGGGTCAAGTGGTTACCCTTGGTAGAATGGTGGTATAACACTTCCTTCCATACATCATAAAAAATGACCCCATTTATCACACTTTATGGCTATCATCCACCATCCATCACATCTTCACTAAGAGAATCCTCTAAGCTTCAAGTAGTGGAAGACCACATGAAGCATCAACAAAAATTTCTTCAACTCTTAAAGGATAACCTGAATCTAGCACAAAATCAAATGAAACAACAAGCAAATCAACACCGCAGTGAACAAAGATTTAATGTGGGGGATTGGGTGTTTTTAAGACTAGAACCATACAAACAGATGTTCTTGAAGAACACCAAGAAGTATAATAAATTATCACCTAAATACTACAATACCTACAAGGTATTACCAAAATATTGGTAGTATGGCCTACAAATTGGAACTACTTGCATCTTCACAAGTCCATCCAGTTTTCCATGTTTCCTATTTAAAGAAGGTAATCAGTGACAAGCTACCAGTTCAAATGATATTACCGAAACTTGATGAGGAAGGAAAAATCATCTTGGATCTTGAGAAAATTACTAAAATAAGACCTGTACATCTTTGAAATATAACAATTCCAGAGTATCTCATTAAATGGAAGAACTTACCCGCAGAATATTCAACATGGGAAGATGAGTCCTTTATACAAAAACATCAAGAACTACTGCATCATTGAGGACAACACTTTTTGAAGGGGAGGGGCATATTAATCCCTTAATGATGACACATTACACCATATAGTGTGGCGCATTACTCCCTATATTGTGGTGCATTACATATTATTTATGTCGCCTTGAGTCTATTAGTGGGTCTATTAGTTGTTATTGTACACCTTTGTCTCCTATATATAGGAAGGAGATATTCTCATTTTATTCATCATATTATCTTATCTTATCTTGTGTACTCAGTACATTGTGTAAGGAGGCTCCTCCCTTGAAGAGGAATGATACTTATCTATGTTATTCATTGTTAAGGTGTGGATTAATTTCTTGTTGTCTATTTCTGTTCCTTTTATGCTATTTCTGGGACTTGGTTGCATAACAAATTTTCCCTTGGTTTAAATGTAGTATAAATATCATGGTGAGGAAGATAAGACCAGGTATATTATACACAAGAGGACAAACATGGGAGGAAGTATGGGAAAGAAAACGCTCTAATATTTGAAAGTGGATTTATTGCTAGTTTGAATTGCTATATGTTTAGTTTCAATTTGAGAGTTTAATTGTGAAAGTTGTTCATAATTATTGTTGCCAACAGAATTTTCTCCAACAATTAAAGTTGGAACGACTCATTAACATGGAAAACATATACACGCATCCCTCTGCATGGATTCATGTGGAACAATTCTCAATTTTTATTTTTCCTCTATATCACAAATCGTAATAAATTGTTGGAGTTAAAGAGAAAGTTGGAATTCGGAGTTTTGATGTGCAACATGACATGTATGGGTGGTGATATGACATAATTTACTATGCCTTAATACCTAATATAGGTAAAACTTGACAAGGTGTCTGAATTACCTTTTTTGTCACCTCCACATTTCCGAACCCAACAAATTTCACAGAAGGCATGACAGGCTCAAAGGGATTTTGTATTCTTCTTTGTTGGTTAAAGAAAGGGCTCCCGTTTTTCTTCCATGAAAGCTATCCGTGAAAGAAATAATTATGTGGAATTTTCTTCTTTGGAAGCCTTCAAATTTTGTTGGTATTTCCTTGCAAATTTGATTGCTACTTCATATGCTTTTTTACCATTCTTTGCAAAGAAAACCTCACTACAACAAAAACTGGATTTAGCGTCGAATTTAGCCCCGGATTTTAGTGTAATTTGTTTCCCAATTGTGGTGAACATCCATTTTTGCATCCATTTTTGCGCCCAATTTTTTGCATCTAATGTTACGCCTTTATTTGCGCCCAATTTTTCAACTTCTATTGCATCTTTTTTTGTGTCCTTTGTTACATCCTTGTTTGCACTTAGTCTCATGCTCATTTTTGAATCCAATGTTGCGTCTTATTTTGCTCCTAGTTTTTCATCGAGTCTTACACCCAATTTTGCACCATGTTTTAAATAAAATTATGTGTCCAATTCTGCATCTAGGTTTGCATCCAATTTTAGGCCCAATATTGCATCTAGTTTTGTGTCCAAATTTACTTATAATGTTGCATCCGCATTTGCATCTAATTTTGTATCTTGTTTTACGTATTTTTTTGTATCCATGTTTGTGCCAAATGTTTCATCTCGTTTTACGTCATATTTTGCATCTAGGTTTGCACCTAGTGTTGCATCCCGTTGATGTCTTTTTTTGCATCTATGTATGAGCCCAATTTTGCACCCAGTGTTGCGCCTAGTGTTGTGCCTAGTTTTGTGCCCATGTTTGTATCTAATATTGCATCTAGTTGTGTGTCCAATGTTGCATCCCATCTTGCATTCAATATTACGTCTAGTTTTACATCCAATGTTTTGTCCCGTCTTGCATCTAAAATTGTGTCTTGTTTTAAGTTTTTGTTTGCGCCAAATGTTGCTTCCATTTTTGCACCTGGTGTTACACCTAGTTTTATGTCCATCGATACACCATATTTTGTGCTCAATTTAATGTCCAATTTTACATCTAGTTAGGAATCCACTTTTTCAACAATTGTTGCGTCTAGTTTTGGACATATTATTACATCTAGTTTTGAGTCATTAATTGTGTCTAGTGTTGAGTCTCTTTTTGCATCCAATTTTGTGTTTAGTGTGACATCCATTTTTGTGTCCACATTTGCGTCTGACATAAGGTCGGATTTTGCATCCACTTTTGTGTTTGATGTGACGTCCACTTTTACATCATGTTTTGCATTTAGTATTGCATATAATATTGCATCCATCTTGCAATACTACATTTTTTACCTTTAGAAATACATTGCAATATCATTAGGGAATGGAGGAATCGAACCACCAATCTCCTGCTTATAAATCAGGTGCTCTTCCATTCAGCTAGCACCCTTTAAGAATCAGGAAGAGGAGCAATATTAATACATAAATTTCATCATTTGTAATTCTAATAAAAGACAATAATATCCAAAGACAAACATGCTTAAAATCCAATTTATTTTTCCAAACACACTAATAAGTAAAAAAATCTACCGTGCTCAGGCAACAAAATATCCTAAATAATTACGCAATCTATTAAAGTGGTCCGCAAAAGGGTCTTAGAGAACAACATAATGTATCGATGCATACCTAATAACCTAAACTTGATATGGACAAAGAATAAGGGATGTGTTTAAGAAATAGTTGTAGAATCCAATTGAGGATGTGTGTGTTGCTACATAAATGTTGTTATTCATTGATGGTGTGATTTTGTTCAGCAGGGATGTTAAGAAAAGAACTCATGAATGGTTACTAAAATAATACGCCTACTATGTGCATCATGCATGATATAATGAATATTTTAACAATGTACACCAACAAAGACAATTTATATTAGCAAAAAAATTATTAGCCAAGGGCACATGCTATTGTGCACATGTGACTACAGTATGATATGCAAGTACATGAAGGTATTTGTGTGCATAAATAGAGATATATTCATACACATTCAAATATATATCCATATTCCATGAAAGAAAAATAATAGAACAAAGAATATAGAAGAATTAAATATAAGTGTAATATTAATGGGATAAGCTATTCAATGTCAGCGACCATGATATATCAGCTATATTTCAAGTTGGTGAAAAGGAAATTTAAACAACCACATTGTTCCCAGAAAAAGCCAACTATTCACAAAAATAAAAATAGCCATTCACTTCAAACCTTCAAACTTGTACATTTAAAGTTTGACTAAGAATGTAAAGTGTCATTGACCTTGATTTCCTTTCTCGAATTTGATTTTTTTAGCTTGTTCACTTTTTATGCCCAAAATTGAATAAAAATAAAAAACACAATTGCATAATCCAATTGGGATTACGTATTTTGGTACAACTGTCTTATGAGAAATTACAATAGGGCAAGGCCACAGGAAATTCTTACATAGCCCCTATTTCCTGCCCAAAAATATTTTGGAAATCACAACATGTATGAAACACCCATGAAATGTTTGCAGGGCATTCGTGTTTCTGGAAACATTTCCACGAGATTTATGAGACACTTCCTATCCAAAAGACCATAAATGGCATGTTTCCTTTGTTCGAAAGGAGAAAATCTTAAAGGCCCTCAAAGGGAGTGAAATCCAGGAATGTCTTGTTTGTGCATAAAAAGGCCCTATATAGGAAACAAATCTAAAATTTTAAAATGAAATCACAAAACTCTTTAGAGTTTGAATTATTTTTTATATTAATTATTTTTTAAATTATTTAAATATGCCATTTTCACACTTCCTAAACATTTTGAAAAGTGTCATTTCCATATCAAAACTATTTTGCAGTTTCAGGTGACTTGGAGTTGGCATTAGGTCCTAGGGTGAGAGGCACCTTATTCTATTTTAAGTATATCCTTGTTTGGATGTTACCCATGGCCACCCATCCCCACACATTATCTCTATATGACATGCCAATGTTAAATAGTTACCATAACAAAATCGTCCATTTATTGTGGATGAGTAGGTTACCCACATTATAATGTATAAGTAGATGGGTAGATGGTCATTATACATACACACATACATATATAAATGAATACATGAATAAATCCACAGCAAAACTGCTACCATAGTTAATTACCATATCTTTCAAAATTTTGAGCTTGAGCTCATCAGAAGTGATCAGATGATACATATTTACTTACATCAATTTCACTTGACACTTTAGAGTTTTATCACCAAAAAGTGATACAAAAAAAACCATGTTTTTAGAATTACTTTTATCAAAACTATGCTTCTTGAATGGTGTACCTATTGAATTTCCAAAGCTTTCATCCTAAGTAACAGACATTTCACAAAATAATTTCCGCTCATAAAAAGGTGTGCTTGAGCTCACTACAAGTGATCAACTCTAGATGATACTTCCAAACTTGAGTCTTGGTTTTTTCTATAATATTACAATCAGTACAATTTGATACAAAGAAAAAGTTACAAAACCATGTTTGTAGAATTAGTTTTATTAAAACTATGCCTCTCACATGGAAACATTAATGGATTTTCACTTTCCACTCTTGAAATAGCATCAACTTGAGTTCACAACTGATCTATTTTATATGATAAAAATTGATTTTACCACACGTTCATTTCAATTAGACTTAGTATTTTACTCTCCATTCTGTTGATTTTTCAGGTTAGCTGAGTGTTAATACAAGTACTAAAATTCAATACATGAACATATAAAGAACTAAGGTAAAATTCAAACTGTAATAAAACGTAACAACATAACTTTCATTTCTTTCAACTTAACGCTCTGCTGGTCACTGCGTTAAAGTTGATCATTGAAATGTTTCATCAATTGTCATGTACAGAAAAATAATAAATAACACGTGCAGAAAACTAAATCTCAAGTAAACTACAGAAGAAAAAGAATCTTAACCATTTTTGGATCCGCCTTATACTCAGTTAGTTCTGAGTTTGATCTTGTCACTTAAAGGACAAGTCAAACTAGTTGAACCATATACGTACCTTGAGAGAGAAAGGGAGTAAACAAACCTTAGTTTCTTCAATCAATTTAGTAGTGCAGTCAAGGAGAATCACACAGATGCACTCATAGTGAAAGATGTGCAATCACGCACTCTACCAACAAATTCACGATGAACAAATTCCCGAAACCAGTTAGGGTGGATCAAACAGAAAAACTCAGCCTGTGCAGAGAATAGATCACAGTAAACCCCATGAAAAATAACACAGTGGTAAAACTCATGACCAATCAAAACGTTGAGGCAATAATCATGGCGTGAAGACCAAGCAAGAGCGAAATCTTGTGGGGTGAAATTGATGAAGTAAACCCGTGGAGAAAGCAGTCGGTAGATAAATACACGGACAACAGTAGAAGAACACAGGCAACTACTAGAGAAATACACGGGCAGCAGCAGAAGAAAAAGGTGGCTGATGAAAGACAAGGGAACCCACGGTAGCTGTGAAGGAGATCGGTGCAGACCAAACCGAGAAGGAGATCGGTGAAGACCAGACCGAGATAGAGATCAATGAAGACTAGAATGAGAAAGAGATCCCGTGAGATCAAGCCCGCGAAGGTAAGCAAAACCACAAATCAAAATCCAAGCCCGTAAAAAATAAAAAATCAGAATCCAAGCTCGTGGAGAAAGCAGCCGTAAAAAATAAAAAATCAGAATCCAAGCTCGTGGAGAAAGCAGCCGTGAAAAATCAAAATCAGAATCCAAGCCCGTGGAGAAAGCAGCCGTGAAAAATCAAAATCAGAATCCAAGCCCGTGGAGAAATTCATGCCGAGATAAATCGCTATCATAAAATCACAGAGCTAATAGATTAATTAATCAAGAGGCTAAGGTATGCTCATTTTATAATGTTTACAAGTTAAAAAACATGGTCCAATGATATACAAAGGATGATCCACATATAATCATAAAATAACTTTAGCGTATGATAAAGTGGCTCAATAATAATCATAAAATAACTTAAGGTAAGATAAAGTGGCCCAATAATAGAAAGTCAAAGTGTCTCATAAATTAATCAAATAATTTATAACAAAGTCATAAAATAAAAGTCTAAAGGTCCAACATAAAGTGAAAAGTCCAAAATCATAAGTGGGTTAGCCATAAGTGAGTTAAAGGGTTTTTTAACAAAACATAAGGTAACCATAACAATGCTAAATCCAAAGCTCTTTAATAACCAATTAGGTAAATACACTCAATAGAGTAGGAGGCATCATAATCAAAGGTGCACACAAGTGAGAGTGTTAGGACCAAGTAAGAATAGGACCATGAGTCAACAACCACAAGATCAAAGTGAACCAAGCAAACAAATAAGACCAACAAGACAAAATACTTTTCTCTCTCTCAAGGTACATAGTTTTATATATTTTGTCATCACTGTATAAGGGGAAAGATCCAAACGGATGGTACAATCATTTTGTCCTTGTCACTGCTCCTAAAGGTTAGGTACTAGGGACATCGTCAAGGGGTGGCCAGTCCCTTGAGAATCAACCTAGCAATAACTGATTAGGAGATAAGCACCCAGAATTGGACATAGTGGCGCCCAGGAAAGCGCCCCAGATCAATGCCAAATCGCAGGAAGGGCTCGGCGAATTCCTAGGCACAATCCTGGACTCAAATCCATGGGCAACACGCAGGTGGACATAGTGGCGGCCAGTGTGGAAGGAGGAAACTTAAAAAGCACAGGTTCTTTCAGGTTGAATGCATATTTCACCCTTGCAGGTTGAAAAGCACCCTTGGAGGTTGAGAAGATTAAGTAAAAGCACCGCACCAGGCTGTTAGTTTTGCTTTGCAGCAATGGCAAGCGAAGGAGGAAGCGCATATGGAGCAGAACAGGTATTTTCTTTCTTTATTTATTTATTTGGTATTTGGTTTTTTTAGAGCAGAACAGGTATTTTTTTTTTTATACCAGCCTGTTACTTGTGATTTTTTATATTTGTTGTTTTCTTCATAAGAATTGTTCTCTTCAAGGATTGAACCCACCTCCTTTTCTGTTGTTTCTTTACATTAGCCCTCTAGTAGTCGTATTGGGGTTTACATACCGCCAAGTCAACATCCATGAAAACCATTGAACTATTCAGAGGTATAGAAAACCGCTTCTAGCCTTCCTCCCTGAGTGCACAAATATGGTTATAAAAAATGTAAAACCCACAAACTATGCTCTCTAAATGTCAAGACAGTTCCTGCAGGCTACCTTTTGATTAGACCAAACACCTAATCATAACTGGTACCTACAACCTCGAAAGGATAATTTGTTTTGTGCTGAACTTACTGGAACAAGTTACAAATCATTAAATGTGAAATTAATGATAAAGAGACATTAAATGTTGGGGTTTGCATACTACCAAGTTAGCATCCATGAAAACCATTGAACTATTCAAAGGTAGAGAAAATCCCTTCTAGCCTTCCTCCCTGAGTCCACAAATATGGTTATAAAAAATGTAAAACCCACCAACTATGCTCTCTGAATGTCAAATAGTGAATGCCTAATAAAGACATTCACTATTTGACAAGATCATCATTAGATTGCAGAAGGTTGGCAAGAAACTCCAGTTGATTAGGACAATTATATCCTTGAAAAGCACTTGACAAGATGCCACTCCAAATCTGGCAAAGGTTATTTTCTTCCTAGGTTGAGATAAAAAGTCATCCACTTTAGAGTCACAGCATCCTTACCTAATTCTGTGAACAAACCTGTGACTTCAACTTCCAAGTATAAATTGCACTTACCTGAAATAAGCATTGTGCATACGACAAAGCTAGACGTCTACATGGCTAGATACGAAGACAGTTAGATATAGCATTCCAAGATCTTCCATATATCAATATCCAGGAAAACATTATATACAACTTTTATTTGGCCAATTCCTGGGCCTCTAGATTTTCATGCAAGACATGAATGATGTCTTTAGTTGGATTCCAGACACTCTAATTACACCAGGCCACAATAAAAAAAGGTGAGGAATCAAATTGCTTGCTACTGCAAGTTTAGGAAACACAGAAGTCAACTTAGCAAGAAGGATGACATATTTAGCCTTTCCACAATATTTTAATAATACCTAAAGAAATGCAAGGTGTGAATACTGAATACTTACATACAATAAATCAGAGTTACATACAATACTTATATAATTTGCAAGTTCAATTAGACTTGATTGAGTTTCCTATCTGAATCCAATTTAGTTGTGTTTTGTTGCATTTTGTTGCATGCCTGTTATTTGCATGCTGAGTGGAAAAGATATTAAAAAATAATTACGCCACTTGTATTATATCAACAGAATCAGTAGCTTGGACACTGGAATTAAATTCAGTATCTTGGAAATACTCACAAATTTAAGGTAACATTCAATTGCCACAAATTAAATTCTTAGTACAGTACAGCCAACCAACTATAGTGCCTCGGCAACGTGTCATAGGTGTTGCTAGACGCCATATGGGTCGTTCATTTTAACGCTTAAAATATCCACATCAAAAAGCTGTTGTATATCAAGATTCTGTCGACCTGGTACAATGACCCCACCAATCACATAAAGTTCATTTCCCAATCCTAATACTGCAAATCCTATTTTATAGGAGCATGCAAGTGCAGAGGAGATGACTTTGCTCAAATGGGTATATATACATCTGTGCCATTTTTTAACTATATACATTCCCTATAATTTTGCAAAATTGTTTGTTTTAATGTATAGTGCCTGTTGAAAAGGGATGTTCCTATATTTGTTAGTAATGAAACCTACCAATCCACACTTTCCAGGGTTTCCACTTGATTCCCCATTGCAAAAATAGTTGGTTGATTTGGATCAATACTAGGTGGGTCCAATTTTCTTGCTTGTTTGTTTTTCCTATCACCTCGGGTCCGAGTAGATCTATGCCATTTTTAACTATATACATTCCCTGTAATTCTGAAAAATTGTTTGTTTTAATGTATAGTGCCTATTGAAAAGGGATGTTCCTATATTTGTCAGTAATGAAACCTACCAATCCACACTTTCCAGGGTTTCCACTT
>LPNX010033662.1:3617-59136 GCA_001517045.1 Pseudotsuga menziesii
CTAAAATATGGCGCTAAATTCGACGCTAAATCCAGTTTTTGTTGTAGTGTGATCAAGGTACACATTTTGTGAATCAGCTGATTGACAAATTAACTGAGTAATTTCATATTCAACACCGAAAGAAAACACCATATCACCCACAAGAAAACAATGTCGTTGAAGCATTCAATAAGATCTTGGAGAATGCATTAACAAAAAATGTAATATTCAGATACCTACGATACTATGGGCGTATTGCACAACCTACAAAAAGTTGGCAGGATTAACTCCATTCATATTGGTGTATGAACAAGAGGTTGTCATTCCACTAGAATATAAAGTACTCAGTCTCAGTAGGCTACGATTACTGAGATGATAGATGTCGGTGTCATGGAAGAGATATTGTCACAGCTAGTACATTTGGAAGAAGATCGCTTTGTTGTAGGCTATCACCTGCGTGTAAAGAAGTGACATATGAGGACACGTGGAGCTCGTGGCCCAGCCCATGGGGTACTGGCCATCCCATTCAACGCCGCTACTACGAGCCACATGTATTTCACAAGATTCGAATGGAGGGTGGTTACAATCACCCCTCCCTCCTCCCATTGGCACAGCCACCACGTGGGATGCGCCCACTCTTTAACACATGTGTTTTTTAAAACTTTGTTTATGGCTTTTAAAGTGGGTTCTAAACATTATAACATATGTAATGAGTTTCAACCTATACTTGGTATAGTTTTAAACTATAACCAACTATATGGTTGGAATATTAAAAGGGGAACACAACTACATAATTTAAGAAGAGCCTAACCAACTTGGAGGTTTTCAACCATATGCCCAATTAGGCAAATTTGTTGTAACTAAGAATTCATGAGAAACATCTGAAGGGGGTCTTCTCAAGCTATATAAACCCTCTTATTCTCCATTTGCCACGGATGCTTCGGAGTGGAGACTTTGTAGCTAAAGGAGAGAAGGGAGATTGTGTAGCTCTGCAGGAGGAAGTTACAAGTATTTATACTTGTTTTACACCGTCTTTAGGCTTCGGAGTTGCTGGAAGCAGTCTGGTTGTGTTTTGGGAAGCAGTTCTCTTCCTGACCATTGTCTCCAAGGTATCATTGTATCATTGCCATGTATTTTTCCTTATGCTGAGATTATAGATCGGCCCTCCTATTAAGAAGCAGGCCCGGAGACGTAGTCCATCCTGGACGAACTTCGTTATCAACTTGTTGTCTTTATGTGCGTATTGTCTATGCTGTTTGCTTCTCTTCTTATGGATTTGTGAGCTTCATTCATGCTCTTTATGCAATTCATGTTAACGTCATAGAGTAGCAAAGATCTTGTTTTTGTATTAGTGAGAGCACCCAAATGCTAGGAAAATAGTGCTAAACTTTTGATGCATTGGATCTATGTGAGGCTTAGAAACAAAGTGGCCATTGGAAGGTCTTCTCAACATCAAGACTTTGTTGTAATTCCTTCCTACTCAATTTAATACAAAGATGTTCTCTCTTTCCCATAGATAATGTATGTATCATGTTATATTGTGTATTGTTTTTCTCCTTGCTCATTAACATAGGACTATCTTATTATCTTGTTGTTTTCACTTTGTTTGCTTGTTCTTGTGTGTCTATTGCAAGTATCCTCTTCTACATAAGTTGGATAACAAAGAATGTTCAAAAGATAAGGACAACCTTTGAGTAAGGTATGAGGGCTTAATATCTAAGTAATTTGATGTACTAGGGAAAGATTGCATTGTTGTTCTTGCTTGTTCTAGATCTACATAATTTATACTAGGGAAATAGTCTGTGTCCGCATAGACTGAATAATTTCTCCAGTGGAGTCGCCAACTTTGTTTTACGAAAATTCTTCAATCTATGTGGACATAGACTATTTCGCTAGTCTAAATGATGTAGATCTAGAACAATCAAGAACAACCTAAATTTTTCATTGCAAATTTATTGTTTAATTCTTCTTTTAACCGATTAATCATCAACTTACCTATTCCAATAATCAACATGTCATCAACATATAATAATACAACAGTAAAATTGCCCTTTTCTTCTCTTTTAATTAATACACAGTGATATGAATTTAGCCTTTTAAAACCATGATCAAGCATAAAAGAGTCAAATTTCTTATACCATTAGCGAGGAACTTGCTTTAGCCCATATAGACTCGTATTCAATATGAAAACCAAAATTTCTCTACCCCTTTTAACAAATCCTTATAGCTACTTCATATATATCTCTTCTTCCAAATATCCATGTAGAAAGGTTGCATTAGCATCCAAATGCTCCAATTCTAAATCTAGAGAAACTACAAGACCAAGTATTACTCATATTGATGACATTTTGACTATTGGGGAAAAATTTATGTATACTAAAGATACCTTGTTCTTGCTCAAATCCTTTCACCCTTAACCTTGCCTTAGCTTGTTCTTCAAAATCTTTCTCTATTTTGGTCGTTCAACCAAATCACATGTCGTATTATCATGTAGGGAGTTTAAATCTTATTATTGAAGGCCTATGCAGGTTAGTAGACTTCTAAATCGATAAATTTTACAGTGGAATTTCTCATAATGGATGTTGATATTGTTGTTCTTCGTGTTCTTTTTCTTATTGTTCCTCATTTTCATTCAACTTGGACCTCTATTCTTTAGGAATATGCACATATTCCTCACAACCAAATATTTTCAAATGAGTGCAACATAAATCCTTACGAGTCCATACCTTTTCGGGAATGACATTATCCAATGAAGTTGTGGGAGTGCGATTTATAAAATAATAATTTGTATTGATAGTTTTTTTCCAAAAACATTTAGGCAAACCAAAATCTAAAAGCATATTATCACCTTCTCCATTATTGTCCAATCCATTCTCTCAGTTGTTCCATTTTGTTGCAAAGTGTGAGGAACTATCTTTAGATGCTTTATGCCATACTTTAGTCTCCATTATATGTCCTAATACATCTCAGTAAATTAGTGTTTCCCCTTTCAACAACTATATGAAATTTTTGAAATACTTGTAAAACTTGATCCTTACTCTTAATAGGAAAATCCCACACCTTTCTTGATGCATCATCAATAAAAATAACAAAATAAGAATCCCCTCTTTGTGATTTTACTTTAATTGGGCCACAAACATTAGAATGTACCAAATCTAATAAAGAACTATTCCGTATAAATGATATTGTCAACCTTTTATGTCTACCCATAATATAATGTTTACCAAATTTAAATTCTATACCTTTCATCCTAGGAAAAAGTTTTTGTTGAGCAAGTATTTTTAGGCCTCTTTCAGTCATGTTCCCAAGTCTTTTGTGTCATAGATCTATTGTAGACTCCTCCTTTGCAAAAACTATAATATCTTATTTCTGCAATTTCAATTTGAATTTGTAGAGAGGGATTACTTTTTGCCCCTTTTCAACAACCAATGAACCCTTTACAATTTTCCAACTTCCTTTTCCAAACACTACTATGGTAGCCACCATCATCTAGCTTCCCAATTGAAACAAAATTCATTTCAAGATCCAGTACATGTCTAACATGTTTAAGCAATAAAATATAACCATCTTCTTTATTTATTAGAACATATCCCACTCCTTTAATGCTACAAAAACTATTATTACCCAAGCAAACCTTACCCATATTAGAATACTTACAAAAAAACAAAATTTTCTCTGCTTGGAGTAGCAAGGTAGGAGGTTCCAAAATCTAAACTCTAATCACTATCATGACTAGAAGTATAAAGGCATGCTTCCTCATAAGAAACAATACTCAATATTCTCACCATTTTCTACAATAGTAGTAGTTTCCTCATTTGTGATGTTGGTTTCCTTTTTCTCCATTTGCTCTTGTTTTAATATCCTACAATATTTCTTGACATGGCCAATTTTTCCACAATGATTGTAGGTTATTCCTCTACACCTAGATTTTGACCTACCTCTATATTTTGATCGCCTTGATCTTGTTCTATGTGGTTTCCTTCCACAATCACCAGGGATTAGTACCTCCATATTTGGCATTTCCTCACCCATATATTCCAAACACATTCCTTCATTTAATAAACTATTAGAAACATCTTCAAAAGGCAATTTATCTTTGGGTGCCACATTACTTAAATGTTAACAACCTGGTTCTGCCAACTATTGAGCTCACGAGAAGGGCTTGAATATCATCATCCAATACAATCCTCAATAACGTGAGTTGGTTCAACAGTGTGTGCAACTGATTTAAATGTTTACCCACTAGGCTCCCTTACTTCATTTTGAGATTAAACAACCTCTTCATAAAAAATAATTAATTTGTTAACTGTTGTGTCTTGTTCATATAAATCAAAAAGCTTTTTTAATAATGACTCTAATGTCTTTTCTTCTGAAACATGGAAGTATACTGTAACAAACCCAAATTAATGTACAATATTTACCAAAAAATAATTAGATAAAATATTCACATACAGATTATTAACTTTTAAAGGTTGCTAATTGCACCCACTCTTGGATTGAGAACTTAAACCGTTACTTAAAGTATTATTTCTACACACCAAGGTTTTGTTTACAGAAAGACTCCTTAAAAGAAGGTCTGGAAAATGGTATCTTATTTTAAGTATAAAACACATTTAGCCATATGGCTAACCTACTCTTCTCTTTTTCTTGCAGGTACTTTGACCACCCTAGTGCTAAACAATTAATGTTTCCTCCTTGGTACCAAAAACAACTAGGGCAATGAAAACTTAAAATAAAGAACTGACTCGGATCTGCTACGAAACTGTTAATATTAAAGAACTGAGTTTACTCCAAATTGTTGAGTTTTAGTGAATGGGGAGGAAAACTTGGCCGTCTCTGCCATAGTTATATTGTATGGAGCTAGTTACCTTCTCGACCACCCAGAGGAAACAACCAACTTGCACAACTAGTTGAACTCTAAATCTCCTTGGTATTTTACCGCGCTTACATAGGTAATTATGTACATTATCAGTGAGTTTATTTAATAAATGGCCATTACACAACTTCGCATAGAAATTGATCGCTCTTCCAAATTGTGGATGCAGGTTTGGTCATCAACGTCAAGGGATCCAATATCAAAGGTGAGTTTTATATTTAAACTTTGGTTCTCTTCCTGGCCTGCGTTTTCTAAGGGAATTTGTTTTGGTTTTCACGATCATTTATTAAACTGCATGCGCAGTAGTGTCTACCTTGTATAGCCTAGTTTTACTTTGGTTTGGTCGCTTGAAGGAATTTTAAGCCTTGTGACTGCTACATTTATGGTAATCTATATGTTTTTAACGCCTTCGATGCCATTACACTTTGGATTTTCTATTTAAGTATACTCTGCACTTTGTTATGAAAGACATGATATTTTTAAGTTTTAGGGTTTTGACTCGCATCTTCTGTGTGTCGTACTCCAATCGTTTTGTTTTACTATGTATTTATTTAAAAAAAGGGTTTCCTTTCTTATCATGAATTCTATCTCTGGTATTTTAATAATAGAAATGTATATTGGATTTTTGGGTTTACCTTATTGTAAAATATTGTTAGTGTTTGCACTTATAATTCTATTAGGTTTTATGTGCGTACTATAATTCATTGAGCCATCGTTAGTGTTAGGGGTTTTATGCTTAATTTAGATAATTAGTTATGCAAAATGGGAATGAGAATAAACATATATAAATATAAACTTAACTTTATGGCTATTTATAAATATAAATAGAATAATATTAAAGCTATCTCTAAAAAATAGGAATTTGTTTTTAAGAAATATATGTGGAAATAGTAGTCTCAATAGCTACACACCATCCTGGAGCTAGAACCTTGTAGCAAACAAGTTTGTTTGGTTCCACCCCCTTGCCCAGACCCTTGGGTTTAAAAATAGTTCTTCTGTAGCCTCAAGTTGCCACGAGTATCTAAAAAGAATAATCCACCAGTATCTAAAAAGAATAAGTTACTCCAAAACCTAGAATTCTCTTATGCTTCTCTGGTAGTTCTGGTACAGAGCCTAACATCTGCAAGATGCTCACTGGGAGTTTTGTGCCAATTCCTTTCTTGACTCTGAATGTTGTAGGTTTGATAACTCTTTTTAAACCAAAGTTGTTGTTAATGTATTGTGGTTGTAGGTTTGATAACTCTTTTTAAACCAAAGTTGTTGTCAATGTATTGTGTAGGTGTTAAAACTCTCAATTCCAAATTATATTCATATAAAATTTAATTTACTTGTTTAGTTAAAAATAAATAATAAAATATCTAAAAGTAACTAAAAATATTACATATATTGTGTCTACCAATTATTGTCATATAATGACAATCATCTTCTCATTCAACATCTTTCAATCTGCATCAATCTATCTCCTAGAAACTTTCCTCTACTACCAATTGTTATAATCATCTTCTCATTCAACATCTTTCAATCTACATCAATCCATCTCCTAGAAACTTTCCTATACTACCAATTATTATAATCATCTTTTCATTCAGCATCTTTCAATCTACATCAATCCATCTCCTAGAAACTTCATTAGATAGCAATCGACAATAAACTTGAAGACATTAAATAATAAAGAAACCCAAGAATAAATAAAAATAAAAATAAGAGAAAATAAATAATAATAATAAATACTTTATTTATTAGTAGCAAAATAGCAAAATAAAATAATAAAGAAACCCAAGAATAAATAAAAATAAAAATAAAAGAAAATAAATAACAAAAAAGAAAATACTTTATTAATTCGTAGTAAAATAAATACATCAAACTTCATCTCAACTCCTTGAGCTCATTCATTTTGTGTGAGCAAGTATATAGAGAGAGAGAACGCATTATTTGCAAAAGCCACGAAGAAATACCATGTTGACCTATACAACATTAATTTCCACCATTGTCGTAAGTCTTGTGATAACCATAGAGAAGCTGCATAACTGTAAAACCTTGAATAAAGCTTAACTGAGCTCAATCCCAGATGCTGACAACCATGCCGCCACTTCCATTAAATAGCCATGATTATAATTCTCTTCTGAGGCACACGATCATTCAACGGTTGAGAAATATAATGGCATATCACTCCAAAGGCTGCTACAACTTGAATGCAAGCACAACATTCTGAATCGTGCAGTACCCTAGCAAGAAATTCGAAGAAGCAGGAGTCGCTGTTGGATGGAATGTGCAAGAATTTACTGTTGGGTGAACAAAATGATTGTGACAAATATAGTCAGCCATTATTTGATTAGGATACAGAATGAGGAGTTAGATAAGTGGAAGAAGGTATATGCACAACCCAAGATCCTGATGGAGATGAATGAGTTGAAGCAGCCCCCGAGCCACCATTAGAAGAAGGTACATACACAGCAGCACAAGATCCTAGTGGACTAGATGAATGGGTGGAAGCAACCCGTGATGATGAAATATTGATATTGAACGTTAAAGCTGGAAATGAAGATGGAAATATTGATGGTGGAGGTTTTTTAATACCAGTCTTCACATCACGTTTGCACACAGGACAGAGGGTCTTGCACTTTGTGAGCCAAAAGTCTATGCATTTTGCATGGAATCCTGCCATCAAAGTAAAGAACCGGAGCTCAAATGATTATAAATCGGTCTTAACAAGAAGGCAACAATATTGCTTTATAGAAAAGCACCTTTTATATCAATGAAGTATTTAAATAATGAAAAATGAGATCTTCCCTGTTCATTTCAGTACCATGCAGCTATCTTGATATTACAAAAAACAAACTTACTATGTTGACATGGCAGAAGGCGCAACTTCTCTCCTGTTGTATAATCTTCAAGGCATACAGCGCAGGTCGCCGGCGTGCCCTCGTCACGAGCAGGTGATGTGAATATGAGACTTGGTAATGCTGTCTCCAGCTCTTCACAACTCATAAACTTGAGCCTGTGTTGTCTTCGATTAGCGAGATAAATAAGAACAATGAAGATGAGCAGGCCAATTAAAAGGTACAAAAACGTTTTCCAGTCCAATCTTCTGTATGGTATGATGTGACATTCAAGATTTTCATATTTATTATTATACTTCTCGAGCAATTCCCCTGCTGCCCTTGAAATAAACACTGCGTGTGTTGTGATGCCTTCAGGGTTTCCAGACACTTCATATACACGTCATAAAAAGATCTATGTCAAACAAATCCATAAAATTACAGAGATGCTGTGTAATAATTATTACAGAAACTACTTTTAACTCACTGTTATAAAAATTGTTGTTGTATTGATTGTGGTAGACAATAGCCGCAGAGAAACCAGCAGCCTGTGCATTTCGAACTTTATTCTCAAGTGTACATGTTCCCCTCTTAATAAGTGCAAATGTCAGCCTTCTACCTTCTCCTGGTTTCGCCTTGTTCATAAATGGTGAGCATGCATCTAAAGGCTGCGCCACTTGTAAAGTCCCACGAATTCCAGGACTTTCCACAGCCGGACCTGAATAGAAAACAGAAATGATTACCATTCATACTTGTAGTATGAATTAAATGGTATAGCATAGAAACTGCAAGCCAAAAGATATAATATTAATTTCTCCTTCTGTGTTCTACCAAAAACGAAAAGAACTGTACTTACTGAAAGCTGCCTCGATGCCATCTAATGAGAAAGTGAAAGTGAAAGATTTTCCAAGAAGAAGAACATTCGCAGAAGCATTTTCGGCAAAGAAAAAAGCAAATACAATGGCAAGAAAGGAGAGCTGAATCCCTTTGAAAACCATGGCTTCGCATTGGATATAAGTGCTCCACTTTGTATGCACAAATTTTATGAATCGTTCACTGTTATTCTCCGAAATCGAATTACTTTTAAAAAATTGAGTTCCATGGAAGTCTCAGAAATATTGCGTATTTGAATTTTGCGCGATGAAAGTGACTGCGCTGAACTCAGCGCAGTCAACGGAGAAGACTGTTCAACTGATCGTCAGCAACGGACTACTCTCTGTTACTTTCTTCGCTCTTGGAATTTCGAAATCTTGCTTAAATGTCGCATCCGAACTGCAAATTCAAAACGGTGATACATAGAATTTTTAAAATGCAAATATACAGTGACAAATTCAAAGCTATGATATAGAATTTTTAAATTGCAAATATATACAGTGATAAATGTAGATGGGGTAAAATACATAGTGATGAATGTAGTTTAGGTGGTTGTGAAGAATGACTGTTATATAGTGATGAAAATAGTTTGAATGATTGGGGGAATGATTGTTATCTTAGGTTCAATTCCATAGAGTGTTGAGCTAATATGTAATGACCGTCGTCATATTTTGATTCTCCTTAATAGTATGGGTTTGACCCCACTTTGATTTGATTTTTCCAAATAGCAAGGGTTTAGCTCCACTTTGATTGGGCCCAGAGGCCCTCTACAACCCAATATGCAACCCAATATGAGGGAGCCAAAATAAATGTCGGCCACAAAAAACCTTTCTATCTAACAAAACAATAAAAAATTAAAAATTTAATTATCACTCAAAAATAAAGTTGGTCACAAAAACAACACAATATGGGGGAGATGTTGTAATGTTCCTACCGAACAAAATAATAAAAAATAAAAAAATGAATTATCAGCAAAAAAATGTTGGCCTTGTCCTAAACAATCCATGTTGGTCTTAGCCTTGCAAATGGTTTTAAAACCATGTGGAAGGTCTCATAAACAACCCATGATTTTATTGTACATGGTTTATGAGGGCCTTGCAAATGGTTTTAAGACCATGTGTAAGGCCTCCTAAACAACCCATGGTTTTAGGAGGGCCTTACACATGGTTTTAAAATAAAAAATAATAAAAAATATTATATGTCCACCATAAATAATATTAAATATTAATAATAAAAATATTATATGTCTACCTAAAATAAAAAGATGTGTCTTTTGGTTTGAATCAAATCAATGCTCCTTCAGTGCAATACTTAATAAGAGGTTTGCACTTAGAGAGATTTGATCCCCTCTATGTGCTTGATAAAGCCTAGGATTTGGATCTATGCTCGTGATATACTTATGCAATTAATAATAACACATTGTTATGGAATATGCCAATCAATGGACTCATTTGCAAGTTAATATCCAATTGAGATTAGATGAGTAACGTTGAGACATGATCATGGTTCTATGTTTGTTCAATTCTAATTCTAATGGTTTTGTTGATAGATTTTAGGCCATTTCCAAATGCCCAACAAGTAGGAAACACTACCCAACCTATGGTGCAAATAGTAGCTTATTGGTGTCCAACATTCCCCACATTCATAAATTTTCATTAACCAAATGAAAGCATGACAACGTTTAATGTTGCATTAGCTAATAATAATCACAACAAGCAAACTCCATCTGCTTCCTTGCAAGTTTCTTAATGTGCCAACTACCATATGCTTCCTTGCTAGTTTCTTAATGTGCCAACTATTTGATGAATCCTGTTGGTGCCAAACATTCCCCACATTCATAAATCCTCATTAATCAAATGAAAACATGACAAGGTTTAATGTTCCATTAACTAATAATCATTACAACAAGCAAACTCCATCTACTTCCTTTCTAGTTTCTTAATTGTGAGACAAGGAAATGGAGATGTGGGTATTCACTTCCTCTAAACAGTGGTTTCCATCACAAACACCACTCAACACAGGGTCTTTCACTTAGTGAAACTATGTCATAGCACCTTCGTTCATGGGATATTAAAGAATACCCCTAATTTCACTATATATTGATAATTACCTACACAAATCCTTCTGTTGAGCCCCCCTACCTACAATATATTGACCTTATTTTTCACAATTAAAAAAAAAACTTTTATGAATGAACATGATAAGATATTGCTCAACAAGGTGAATCTCCCATGCCACTCAATAACAACAAATTTTCTATACAAGACTCATTTTTCCCACTATAATCCAACAACAAAATGCATGTCACGCCCCAACATTAATAAAGAATGGAATGATTTAGAAGCACATCACTCCCGCATAAACAAAGAACAAAAATGTGTTCCAATTCTACCATGGCAAGGAATGCTTATTTTCCATTCAATATCAACACCAACAATATGTCATTTCAAAATGCATTAACATATTGTAAATTTTGCATGCATGTGGCCATAGGATATAACGATGGCTAGGGGTTCTCTATTAGGATTATTAATCCTCCCTTGTCCAATTTGCTGATATGTCTAAATCAGGAGTCATGTCTAAATTGGGAGTTCATCCAGTCTATTTTTAGTCACTAGCACCATTGGGCCCACTTGGCCTAATTGGGGCACATGTTCCAGTTACTAAAGTGTGGGAAATACTAATTGAGGCCTACTGCCACTAATTGCACTTGCAGGCATCAGTTTAGGATCCTCCTAGATCAATCCCTACAATTTAGGAGCCACTGGGAGTGTCGATACCAACCCAAGTTAATTGAGTTGAGTTGGTGACTAGTCAAGCTCAGTTAGGAGTCAATTACATACAGTTCTAGTCCTCTAGATTCAGTTAGCGCTAGGTTTGCATGGCTGCATGCAAGAGAGGCGCATTCCTCACCTACCACAGTTAGTTAGGCTTAGTTAACATTGAATTAGACACTTGAGTTGTGATTTAGAACTCCGATGAACTCTGATAATGATTTAGACAAGGTCAATTAACCATTCAGTCCTCTGATAATGATTTAGACAAGGTCAGTTAACCATTCAGTCAAGTAGAGTCTAATCAATTTGAATTTCCTCACTTGGATTCGAATTGCTTGTGGCTATTTATCCATTGTACTTCATTGTAATTATTATCTAATTACTTTTGATTAATGAAAGCATTCAAAGTTGCAAGCCATTTTTGCACTGTTTCATTCTTCAATTATTGAGTAAATTGTGTGATCTATTTTGTGAGTTGTGTGTTGATCCATAGATCTATGTACTCAATTTAATATTCTCTTGACCGCACAACTTCTGAGGGAGATAAAGCAACACTAAATCTATATGTGATGTTTATAAGTACATTAACCATATACAACTTATCCATTATTATGTTGAGAGGTTGATTCTTGTGCTAAAGGAATTGATATAGTATAAGGGACAAAGGAAACAATTTTCATATATAAGATGGACAAAAAGATAGTGTTGAAAAGTGTCAACACTTCTCCACAACACACAATGAATTCAAAACAAATTACTTGCTAAATTAAAGGGATTGAAAGTAGAAATCAGGTTGGATATGGAAATTATGGAATAACAACTATGAGATAGTGTTGAAAAGTGTCAACACTTCTCCACAACACACAATGAATTCAAAACAAATTACTTGCTAAATTAAAGGGATTGAAAGTAGAAATCAGGTTGGATATGGAAATTATGGAATAACAACTATGTTACCATAAACCATTGATCTCATTAGCCATTTAAATGGACATGTCAAGTTCTATGGCTATTGCAATTGTCCAAACAAATGGCAAGAGTTGAATTTATGATCCGTAAATGGTAGGCCCAAATCTTGTCTGTTTCACCAACTTAGATCCCCTGCTTTTAGTTCCATTTTTTTATCAATCAGCACTCCAACAAAATTTCACACAAATCTAGCTGAAGGATTGATCGCAGTTAGTTTACTCTTCAAAGCACCGATTATGAAGTGTGTCTTGTGTGGTGAATTTAACTCTGTGTATAAAGTGAACACTTTTGAGGACCATTACTATGACCAACATTACTTTCAATTTTGGTATTCCATCATTCCCATGTATAGTGTCTTAGCCTAGAGGTGACCAACCAATGACATTAAAAATAATAATGCAAGAGGCAACATACCATCGCTCAACCAACTCAATTTGTCTCAAAGAGGCAACAAATCAATCAGTTAGACTCAAAGATCCAACATTGGGGTAGTCTACAGTAAAAAAAAGTATCACTGCCTAAATTCAAAACACCAATTAGCATTTGAATTATCCAAATGACAAGATGCATGGTTGAATTACATTGTGAACAGAGTAATATGATGGCTCTACACTTGGAGAAGTACAAATTACCCAGCATCCAGTCGATTCAGGATAATAAAGATGTTAATTTCTTAGTGTACAATCTATTCAAACTAAAAGGAATTCTAAACACCCAATGTATGGTCAAGATGGCTGAGAGAATAATTAATATTGCATTATACGATTGAATTGACACCTAGAGTTGAACTACCGATAGTCACTACAATTTAAATGGTTGAGGGACAGGGTTGTACACATCTCATGGAATGATCAAACTAGCATTAACATCCAATGTAGGCTAAAATAAAGCCAGTGATGGGTGAGGGAGGAACATGGTTATACAACATTGAAAAATGTGGTAGAATGTAGAAAGTATCAGAAAGGAAACTTCCTAAACTATAGCAACAAATTTTAAATATATACCATAGATCTCTAATTGATTAGACATCCAACGGAGGAGATTTGCTAGTTGTTACAACTCCATGACTCAACATAATAAAGAAGAAAAATGTCACCATTACTCTATTGAACTCACAACTATATGATTTATCCATTCTCTTCACTCATTAGCAACCATTAATGGCATTGAGATATTAATTAACACGATAAATAAAACCCATGCATAATTTAATCACACACTCGGCAAAGATGCACATAAACACATTATTTACCTTAGAAACCCAAAAGGGAAAATCGACATTTAAAGGCTTCAACCTTGGCTCTTTTATTTTTGGCAATGGTCTGTTTACAACACCCTCAGGCTCTTTGGTTCAACTTATCCTCTGCTCATGGAAACTTAGACAATAATACTCCTATTCTTACCCAAATAACCCCTCACTCTTCTATAAGAGACTAAATATAAAGAGAGATAATATTGAGAATAAATGGAATTCCAAGCATTCCAACCTTCAAGTTTCCCAAGCCTTTTAGCTTTCTCTTTGTCTTTTCTCTATTTCATACATTTGGGGAGGAATTCTTTATTCTATTGTATTTAGTACATGAGATAAATCTTCTATTTAAAAATGGAATGAGGTAAATATTTCATTATGCATTACATTTTACCTTTAGACCGTTGTCTTTATGCGAGGGTAGACACCATTTGTGATGACATTGGACCCTTCATGTCACTAACTATATCTTTCACCTCGTCCTTAGCTCTAAAACTTTCATTTTCCAATCTTTGTTGAGCTTTACCTTGAAGCCATTGTTGTAGTGGACCCAATTTCATATCATTCTAAGCCAAAATTAATATCATTGTTGCCTCGATGTATGTAAAAATAAAGGAAATAACAAGGAGCTATAAAATCAAGAATAACCATAAAGACAAGAAGATGCCGGTAAAATATAAGAGAAAGAATGAATTTAGTTTATACACATAAGGTACAAATATAGTACAATATCCAATAACCAAGATGTAACGGATAACCATATAATGGTCAAACCCAATACATAACTAATAGTATTTAGGAAAGTAACTATATCGCAAGATGCACTTGTAAGTGGCTTAAGACTTAGGAGCAAGGGCCCCAAATTTCTAACAATCTCGCTTTAATTGTAAGTCCATATAAGTGTACCAACTAGGCAATAAAGACTACTACAAACTATGGTATCATATCTAAGTATTCAACTTGATACCCATGGTTTGAAATCTCACTAGAGTTGATGAAAATCCACCTAAAAAAAATACCAAAAGTGGATGCCAAAATACATTTTGGAAATCCCATTGTGTAGCAAATGAGCCATATATGATGTAAGTGTTCACTACTGTGAACTTAAAACTAATGAGATAAAACATGGATGAGAACTAAATTTACTACAAGTCCAACCCATCCCAAATCCCAATAATTCCTAGCAATCCAATGTGTTGAATAAAAGAAAAGTAGAAGAATCTTTTTCCCTCTACAAGGTCAAAGTACCATCCCTATGATTTTTTAAGACTATGAAGTACACAAATGTGTTCACAAAACCACTCTTGAAAGACAACACTTAAAAATTTGTCAGTTATCCAACTAATAGAAAAAAAGTGTTAATGAACATCCCAATCCTATGTACTATAAAATATTATGTATGAAAAACTTTATGAATGATTCAACAATGGGTGAAACATAATCTTGTCAAAATTCACTAAGAAGTGAACCAAGTGGACTATTGGTATTGCTCCAAATTCTGAATCCAATTGGCATCAAACATATCATATAATCATGCAAGTCACTAAATACTCAAATACTAAAATGTGGAAAACCATCCACCCATAGCAATTTCCTAAAAATCCATGAAAATATCATCGAACTCTAGAAAATCCTCAAAAATATCGTGTTGAATGTGAAATTGACCAATACAAAACTCTATGTGAGTGACTTGTATTTATATCATCATACTAAATCCATTCATAATCATATCATGAATCAATTCTCAATCCATCATAATCCTCAATAGACCAAAGTAAAAACATCAACATCATAAAATACTGAATGCATCCATCATCCTATCTTAAATATCCTCAATAAACCAAAAAAAAAATCCCAAAGAAATCACATCCCTGGAAAAAGCATTGAATAGACTTTGAAACTTCAAATCTAACAAGCATTATTAGTATCTTGCCCCCATGTCAACTAAAAGGTGAGAATTCATGGGGCATGTAAATCAACAATGCCATCATACCCCCCTAAAAGTGGAAAAGGGTAACCATATTGTCTTTGAGCAAAACCTGGAAACTTGTTCATCAACTCAAAATATTACACCATGTAGGCTTTGGTCATGTTGTAAATCATCAATTTCTAAATCCAAATAATAACTTACATCTATAATAGATACCTCTCCAATCAAGCATTCATATACCTATGTATTAACCTAAAGATAAGACCACTCCAATAACTTGGCTTCAAAATTCCAGTGCAAAGTGTCAAACCATCCAAAATTCACTTGTTTTCTCTTAATATGTGTTCACTTCCTACACCTTTTTGAAAGGTTATTTATCTTCCCACATAAACTACATGGATAGATATCAAAACAAAGAAATGCAATTTTTCCAACTCAATGATAGTGCTAGCACTATTCCAATATGTCATCCAACTTAACAACATCAAGTGCATCATCCTTATTCCACTATTCCTAATCATGATCCTCAAGTTCAAGTAATCCATTCAACTTATCATCCTCACCTGCAACAACATCATCAATTGTATAATCATCATCAAGTTCCTTCTTACCACCACCCATTGTATGTTGCTGCAAATCATAAACAAGAAGCCATGCACTCATAAATGTAACTAGTTTGGAGTAATTAGTAATATGAAAGTATTTAGACCCATTATTTTCATATCCTAATCCAAATTTGTTCCTCTTGAACTACAAATATTCCCAAGGACTGATAATTTTGTCTTTATTCTAAAACTTGTCATCATCCTCCAATTTATCATCTCCTTGGTGTCTTCATCAAATTCATCATTTGACTCCTTAGTGCCTTCATCAATTTTTGGTCTTATTCATAGTTGTATAATGCTCGATTCCCTCATATTCACTTTCAACAACAATAAATCCAAATAATGGATTGTGTTGAATAAATATGTGTTCATAATGTTGATGTTGAAGAAGTTGCATTTCATCTTTTATCAATCAGTTATGAGTTTGAAGTATATCAATTTTTTTATGCATACTTTCATACAAGTGGTCACGTGACAAAGTGAATGATTGTTAATTTGAATAGTGGTTACTTGTGAGGTACTAATAAAAGTGTGTATAATACTAAAAAAATATTAGATACTTTCCATCCTTATCCAAAGAAGTACTTCAAATCCCAAAAAGCATGTTTCACAAAAATCACCAAGTGTAACAAATAAAACACACAAGACAGTTTTGATCCCCCTATTCAATTTCGAGTGAGGTCAAACCCAATGATGCCAAAGGTAGATTGCAAAGTTTGTCAAGTATGTCCATTGTATGATTCCAAATACAAAAAATCACAAGGCATTCTTACAAATCCAACCCAAAGTAAGACTCCTAAAAACTCAAAAATAATGTTGGATTCGTAAACATCTAACTAATGACGACAATCAACCTTCCATAATAAAAATCGAAATGTAATTCAAATATTCAATATATTCAAGTGCAATTTGGTGTGTTCTAATAGAATTCAAATTCTAAGTAGTTATCGAGAGCTCTGCAAAATATTTTGGCAATTTTGAAGGGAAAAGGAGTGACATGACTCAATGGAGACGATTGATGGGGGTGGGATTTCAGCTCCGGCTGTAGATATGAAAGAAGAAGTGCAGATCAGTAGCATCCTGATCAATCTGAATGGAATGGGAGGAGAGGGATTGGGTAAGGATGGTGGTAACCCACTGGGGAAGAGATGAGGAAACTGTTTACCCAAGACATACCATGTCCCGACAATGTAGATCATATCCACAAGCTTACAGGATCAAATTCAATACATGAAGGATCATTCCCTTATAGGAAGATTTATTGGTATACTTCAATCTGATAAATCCCTAGTCTAGTGGATAAACTCCACCTGGAATACTAGGGGACACTATGATATCCATATAGGATTGAAGGGTTTCTTTACTATTAGTTTCCTTAGTTTAGAAGACTGCAACCGAGTTCTATATGGAGGCCCTTATTTCTTCTACTCATCTGAGCTCTTTCTCAGGCCCTAGAAGGAATGATTCAACCTAGAAAAGGAAGATATGAGGACTACCCAAGTTTGGATCCACCTATATTTCTTTCCCAGAGAATACTGGGATCTAGAAATCCTGGAAGATATTGGAAATACCCTGGGATCTTTCATCGAGATATCTAAGCAGAACAAGGCTATGCGTTACACATATTATGCTAGAATATGTGTTTACATGGATCTAACAAAATCAGTCCCAGAATCTGTAAACCTAATGTGGGAGGATGAGGAATGGAAACAACCGCTTGACTATGGGCAGATATTTTTCAGGTGCAAACACTGCCATGATTATGTGCAACTCTACAAGGATCTCCTGCATAAAACCCCTCCTCCGACACCCAAACAAAACAAACAGGTGGATAATCAAGTATTTGTGATGGTTCAATTGAAGAAGTGGGGGGTAAGAAGACATAAGGCCCCAGAGGTCAACAAATGACCCATAATCCCCAACCAGTTCATAGTCCTAGGGGAGAAAGAGGAAAATGTCATGAACCTGGAAGAGAAGGAAGAGAAGAAGGATCACACAAATAACAGTAAAAACGACCAAATCAATCCTCAGGAGGTAAGTGACAATATCGAAGATCTAGACACAACCCACTAAGAGATGGATGCTATTGATGAAGGGGAGAACATGAATCTAGGGGATTTGGACCTAGATAGTATAGAAAAAGCATGTGCTCAAAAAAAAACAAGGATTTGTTCCCCAAGAGCATGTCTCCCTCCTGAAAGAAGCCATCATTAAATAAAAATCCATAAAATCCCTAGGGATAATAGCCAGCTCCCTGAAGGAATGTAAAAAGAAGCAGGTAGAGACAAGCAAAAAGGAAGGAAGGAAATCCAACCGAACCCGGATCGTAAAGGATGGAATCAAACAAGTGGAATCAGGTCAATTCCCTACAATTACTAGGTCTATAATTTCTATTTCTATCAATGAATATAATAACTTGGAATGTAAGAGGGATAAATGGCCCCCACAAAATTAGAATTTGGAGGAATAAATTTTAAAAAGTGAAGCCATTAGTAATGCTTCTACAGGAAATTAAATGTTTTTAGGCCCTCCTGATAGAGGTAGGGAAGAAAGCATGGAGGATCTGTGAATGTATAGGAATATATACAACTAGGGAAGTTGACGATGGGCTAGGAATCTTGTGGGATCCACTAAGGATAGCCCTATCAAGATTCATGGCCCTTAGAAGCTCATTATCTGTAGAATTCTAGGTTGTGGGAAAAAACATCGAAGGTATCATAACAAATTTTTATGGTCCACATGCTCCCTAGTAGAATGAGAGATTCATTGAGTCTATCCGTTGAATACATCATTGGGTCAATGGAAGACACTAGGTTATTGGGGGGGAGTTCAACTTGATCACTTCCCTAGAGGAGAAGAAAGGTGGGAGATGCAGATTGGAGCGAGAAAGCATCCTCTTCAGATACGCCATAAAAGACATGAAAATGGTTGGTGTCATATCCAGGGAGGATATTTTCACCTGGAACAACAAATGAGGGGGTGACAGACACATTGCATCGTTCTTGGACAGAATCTTGATCCCAGAATCAGTTATGGATCTTGGAAGTGAGGTCTCTTCCTTGGTACTGCTAGAGGCAGGCTCAAATCACTGACTGGTCTATCTTTGGTGGAGTGGGTTAGGATCCCGATTCAAAAACCCTTTAGATTTGAACAATTATATATTGAACATATGGAGTTCAGGAACAAGGTCCAACACTGGTGGGGGAAGAGCTTGGAGAAGGAGGAGGTCAGATCTTGTACCAATTCCAGAGTAAGATCAAGGCTCTCAAAAATGAAATCCAGAAATTGAACAAAGAGGAGTTTGGGAATATCTTTGAGGATAAATCCATTCTTGAAGAAAAACTAGAGGGTATACAAAGACAGGGGATGAGAGAAGGATACTTTGCATTTTGCGAGAGGAGGAGGGGATTGTTCTCTCCCAACTCTCATAAAGAGAATGATAGGAGGAAATTCCCTAGAAGCAAAAAACTAGAGTCAAATGGCTCAAAGAGGGTGAACGAAATACAAAATTATTCCATGAGGCCACAATTAAACAACACAATCAGAACAAGATTCTAAAGCTCAAGAAATAAGATGGAGAATGGGAAGAAACCAAGGAAGAAATAGGAGGACTTGTACACTTTTTTTAGGACATTCTTAATGAGCTCAACACTAAAGATAATTGGAAATTGAACACATCATGCAAAACATACCCACTATGGACACTGATTCCCATAATGACCTTTAATGAAACCCATTCACCAACAGGAAGTCGAGGAAGTAGTAAAACAAATGGAAGAAGGAAAATCCTTGCGGACATACAGGGTTACAGTTAATTTCTTCCACCACTTCTGGGACATGGTTAAGGAACAGGTCTTGAATTTTGTGAAAGATTCCAGAAGGAATCATCATATCCTTCTGTATTTCAATGCTACCTTCCTCACTCTAATTCCCAAAAAAGAGGGCACAGATTATCCCTGTCTATACCGATCCATTGCTTCATACAATGTCATCTACAATATAGTTACCAAAGTCATAGAAAATATACTGAAGCCCTTCTACCAATTTTTATTTCTACTGAAGTCATAGAAAATATACTGAAGCCCCTTCTACCAATTTTTATTTCTCTTGAACAGTCAGGGTTCATCGAAGGCCGCCAAATCATGGATGGAATCATTTTGGTACATGAAGTTATCCATTCTCTCAAATAGGACCAAATTATAGGGATGGTGCTTAAATTGGATATATCAAAGGCACCCCTATGAGGAAGCTCATGCATATTTAGCTTTCTTCTCAATCCTCGTCAATGGCACCCCTACGGTGCTCATCAGTCCATCTAGGGGGATTAGGAAACGGGATCCCCTATCTCCCTTCCTATTTTTCCTCAATGCTAAGGGTCATGGTAGGATGATCAACTAATTACAAGAGAACTAGGAAATATGTGGGATAAACATTCACCCAGCGACAAAATTCCATGCCCACCAATTGTTTGTAGATGATATGATGTTAATGGGTCACCTTCCTTTTCAGGAGACCAGGTCCATAAAACAGTTCTTTCTGGAGTTCGGTGAAGCATTGGTCCTTGAGGTAAATGAAAGAAAATCACAAGTATACTTCTTTAACACTCCTAGGATAACTAGGACTAACATCTTCCAGATTCTTGGGTTTCAAGTGAGCTACCTTCCATCCAAATACCCAGTAGCCCCACTGGTGGAATCTATAGTGTGTAAAAGGATCATGGATGGAGCTTCTTGACAGTATGAGAAGAATATTGGAAAATTCAACCTATTGGCCATTTAACTTTCCCAACAGGTTGGTGCTAGTAAAGTTTGTTCTGCAATCTATGTCAATTTATCTATTCTCTAGTAGGGAATCCCCAAGATAATTTTGAATGAAATTCGAAACATACACAGAATATTCCTCTGTAGTGGAGGTGGTGAACACAAAAAATGGGCATTAGTTAAATGGGAGAATGTCTGCAAACCTAAAAGTCATGGGGACCTTGGTCTTCATGATCATGAGAAAATGAAACTTATGGGGGAAGCTAAAATATGGTGGCGCTGGGTAAGATACAGATATGAACCCTAGGATAAACTCTATCACTGCAAATATGCTCAAGGGTGGGACAAGCAGGATCCTGTCCATCTAACTGAAGAAGTGAGTGGGTCGTGCACCTAGAATTCAGCCAGGAAAGGAAGGGGATTAATCCAGGAGAACTGCTTCTAGGAAATTAGAAATGGCGAGTTAGCCCTGTTTTGGGGAGACACATGGCAGAAATTTCGTATCCTTGCGAGCTCCATTTAGGCTCCTGAACTTCGACAAGGCTATGAAGACTAGCAGAAAAAAAAATTAGGTACTTTTGAAAGCCCAAGGGTAACAACCAAAAATTATGAGAATGGGCTCAACGATATTGGTGGGAAAAGATAGGAACACGAGATCAGGTGGTGATAGTGCTTGACACCCTCCAAGGCAAGCACATTCGTATCCATGAACATGAATAAAAGCTCATATGGGGCATGCATCTATAGGAGAATTTCACAATCAAGGAGGATTACACAATTCAGGAGGGATTCAACCAAACCCCGGTAGAGACATACTCGAAGGACCTTTGGAGGCTTGACTTTGGCCAAATATTACTATCTTTATTTGGCTTCTCTACAAAAGAAAATTACTCACAGGATTAAATCTAAAGAAAAGAGGATTTGAAGGGCCTTACCAATGCAGCCTATGCTATAACATTGAATGAACCATGGATCACCTTATGGAATCCTAGCCCTTCTCCATCCCGTTGTGGGATTGTAGGTGGACAAGCTTCTAATGATCCAACCGCAACAGGGGGATACCAGAATTTTCTTTGCGAAATTGGCAGAAAGACCCATTCAAAAAACCCATAATTAATAGATAATGGAAACTATTCTTAGGGTTCATCATCTGGGAAATATGGAAAGAAAGGAATTGAATAATCTTCAGAGACACCGCATCCTCTACTGAAAAAATATGGCTAGCCATCTGCTCGAAAATTCATGAAACTATTTGTCTTGATCCGAGGGAAGAAAAAAGTTTCCAGACCCAGGGTGCCGAAATCCACATTCTATAGGCTTGAGGAATCCACTTTCCACTCCCCTTTCTTGATACACCTAAAAATAAACCCCAGGATACTCCAAGTCCAAACCATTGGACAACCTCGACTCCCGACTTCTACAAGTTGAATTTCGATGGAGCATCAAATGGTAACCCTAGCGAGGTTGGTTTTGGAGGCATAATCAGAGACCATAATGGGTAGATGAAAACATTATTATGGGATGGGATATGCTATGGTATGAATAATGTGGCTAAAATGGAGGGTCTAATTCATGGACTGATACTTGCCCAAAACAAAGGATGGCTCCCACTAGTTGTTGAAGGGGATTCAAAATTGGTAATAACCATGGCTGGGTGTATTCTTAATGGAACCCTGTTGTTGAAGGTGTCTTTGATTTGGATCTTATAACAAAAACTTGAATGATTGGAGGTGCTCCTTTATACCACAAGATCCATCTCCTTCTTCCATGTCAAAAGGGACATCAACGAAGTGGCAAACATGATTGCCAACGAAGGAATTCATGAACCTCACCTTACAGCTGGTGAAGTGTGGGAAGAAATGGCTAATGATACTATAAGGTCACGTTGTTAATCACAAGTTGCTCAGGATATCAATCATCGTGATGAGCTTGCCACCCGCATGTAATTTCAAGTACATAGTAGGGACGTGTTTCTCTTGGAAGGACTACGGAGACAGGTGGGAAGGCAGTTGCAGAGGTAAATTCCCTTTATATATCATGAATGTTATTTTGAATAAGGGCATGTGGAAACTCCATTTCTCATGGGAAATATTTAATACAGATGATGGTGGATCTTTGAAGCCGAGGAAGGATATATTCATTCAGACTAGAGTTAAGGAGGTTGAGTTAAGAAGTCGTACCTAAATAATCATGGATGTTTATGGGAATATGTTATATAACCAACAAAAATTTGGTAGCATTCATCATCACGCAAATATCATTTTGTGCATGTGTTTGGGATGGTGGGATTAGAAATCATGTTTGCTTATATAGACTGTGAGGATGGAGAAAGAGAAGCAGATGATGGGGAGTAGCAGCGAAAAGGAGCACAAGCCCTCTAGTGGAATTTCCTTGGGTTCCCGATGACATATCACTAGAGCCAAAAGCAGAAAGCCTAGGAGGCTTGATACTTCTAGTTGGGCCTCTTGACCGAGGATCAAGGCCACCTAGAGAGAATCAAGGCTGAACTGTAGAAAAAAATTGACAATAACAGCCTAAAAGAAGAGAAGAAATTCAATGAGGACTGAGTTATGGAACCTGGTAATAATTTTTTCTGGATAGTCCTTTATGAGCGCACAATCGCTTTGTCCTGGGTAATGAAAAATTTAATGGGTCATGTGTTATGGGAGAGACTGCAAAAGGAAGATGGAGATGATTTTGCGTCCCATATTGGAAAGAAAGCCACTATGAAACCAGCCAACTGAATGCAAAAGTGGATGTCATTCTCACTGCCCAAGGTATCCTTGATGATGCTTCCTCTAGTGTTAGATGTGTTGAAGAAAAAAAATCTAACATGACCAAATTATTTACCACAAACTAGAAAATCTATCTCTAGCACGTATTTCTTCCAATTTTCCACAAATCATGCAAGTCACTCTTCAAAGTTTGGTTGCTGGAACAATAGAACTCAATCCTAAATATGTAGATCAAATAGGAAATTATAACATCAAAGTCACAAACCAACTATAGAAAACTATTATAGATGTCACAACCAAAATTATAGAACATAATTTTCACTAATTGTAGTTATTTATTGCAATCTAGTTTATGCATCTTAACTACACTCAACATTTTTTTTATCCATGTTTCATTTAATTCTTTTTAAATTTGGTTGATCATGCAATACACTAAAACATTCTTCATTGATGTCACCACTTAACCAATATAAATATGCTTTGAATGTCCATTGTCATTATTGGGAATATGTTAACTCATTTATGCATCCAACATATGGCATGGATTCTAGGCTTAAGTTCTATGTTGTGCTATTCATATTCATTCAATCTCTTTGAATGGCCCCTTTAATTTAATGTGTGTTGATCTAATATCATATTTGCAAGCATATTCTATAGTGGTTGTTTCTCTCAAATGAATCATATATTTGGTTACACTGTAAATTTGTACAACACTCATCTTAATACAAATTTATTTATAACACTACAAAAATATCAAAAATATTTATATCGTTTTCAGTCAAACTTTATTTATTCAATCTTTAAGCTTCTCAAAATCTAGTGAATGCACCCATGACCATGATCGTAATTGTTGACACCATTACAACATGCCACTTATATTTTACAAACCAATGCACAAATTGTTTTATTCTATATCGCAGAAGAACATATTTACATTTACATTGATTCATACTCATTGAGAATATTGCATTATGCTCCTGTTAAAATCTTAATTGCCTACTATGCAAGATCCCCAATTTTCCACCATATGAATCAAACTATTTGTTAGTAGTAGGCTACAATTGTTTTTCTATTTTGGAACACGCCATCTCACAAAGACAACGACAATGTTAATATCCCCTTATTATTGAGTAGTAACCTCCTTTCTAATCCAAGTAGGTAGTGGTGACCACCCACTTGTTCTACCGATTTAAAATGGTTCCACATATTGGTAGTTTTTATATAGTTTTTTGTCACCCAAACTTTCAGTGCATTCTTGATGCCTTTAATAATGTTTTTTTTTCCTACAACGACTTAGGGTTGTCGTATTATTTCTTAAAACTTGATCAAATGTAGCATACCCCTCCTGGGTCTAAGGTAAGGAAAGGTATATGGGATCTCTATGTAGGTAAAGAGGGTTGAGTTTATGTTATGTGCAGCAGATAAGTTCACATATTCAGTTCTGGTTGGTTTATCATAAACTTTAATTTATTTATTAAACTAGTCTCAAAACTCTTAACTAGTAAATAAAGCAGCTAGTCACAAACTATGATGCATAGTTTTAACATAAACAATTCTGAATTAAAATTCATATGCCTAAGAATTCATAAATAAATCATGGTTGTCCAAATATCGAACCTAATTAAATTCAAAATTTCATAATATCAACCTGCAAAAACTTTCTTGTTCAGTGACTGAAAACAATCTCTAAAATTTCTATAAAACTTGTAACTAGTTCTTGCACAAATCTAGAACTCATAAGCAATGAGTTTAAAGATGCATGACCTGATGTTAAGTTTTCCTTTTCAGCCACATGAAATTCCATATCATCCTTTAAAAACCGATAAAAAATTTATTTAATTACATTGCAAAACAACCTAAAAAAATATCGATAATTGTATTACTAGTAGGAACTCACAACATTGCAATTTCTAGTTAATACTTTTCATTCAAAACCATATTTATACTCTGAGCATAAAGGCAATAAATAAAACGATCATAAAACATTAAACCACTTCTAAATCATATTTCATAAATAGATTCTCAAGTACAAAAATACAATACAATAATTAGTACAAAGCAATACAATTTCTCCCAGAAGATGTTAATCCCAAAGAGGCTAAAAACAATCTTTAAAATAACTTTATTAAGCACACACACACAACCTACATACTAGTCATAATATTAAATCAAATAACATAAATTATTAAATACTTATCTTAATAGTGTGTGACTGGTGACAACAAGATAATGTTCCTCCCAACCTTTGACCTTTCTTGGCATGTGTTTTCCCACTGAAAGATACCCTCAAGTTGAGGTCCTAGAATTCCATGTGAGATGGTATCTTCTAAAAGACACTAAGGTTGATCCACTCCATTTCCTGGAATAATACCCCCTCTCCCAGAAAGGCGAGCCAGGTAGTTCTGAGATTGTACCCCCTCTCTTGAAACACCCCACTGGCCTCCAAGGTTCAGATATTGAGTGCGCTATTCCTAGACACATGTCCAGGATTATACCCCCTATCCCTCAATAAATAGGAAACCAATAAGAAAATCTCACATAGTATTGTCCCCCTATCATCTTAGGTGAATTCTTAAATCAACTCTTCCGACCCCTAGGGTCAATTACCAATTTGAATCCCCAGTGGAGCATTCTAAAATACCACTCTACAGAGCAGACAAGTCAAACCCCTACAATCAAATTTACTTCACATACCACAAATAACCATGGATTCCTCTGGATCCCTACTAGGGAATCCATAAGCACATAAATATTGATTCCTTGGATTGATTTAACAGATTCGCCATAAAAAAACCATGCAAGCATCCTCCAATTCTCTCTTGTCAATTCGTTATTTCCTAGTATACCGGCTCTGATGTGCTCCACAACTTTCACAACGATGAATGAATGAATTCTTGGAGAAATTCGAATATTTTTTTCTAACTTGAATTTTCTCCAAGAGTCTGTCTCTATATCACTAAGGAAGGACTCCCAAATCACTGGGGTTTCCTAACCACCCGTCACTGATTGATTCTACTCTTCACTGAGCCACTTGAATTCACTAATAATTACTCTAAAACACTATAGAGACACTTCCTGTGCATGGATAATATGAATTCATCAATTTATCTCCAAAACCCCCCTTGACTGACTCTTAATCACCCATAAATTACTCCCATGCACTAGAGACAACTCAATTTCATAAGGATCGACTCAAATTTGAACTTGATCTCTCCCATGCTCTTAGGATAAATCACATTGATATTATTAACTAGAGATAATTGACTTTAACCTTGAAAAATACATTAATTAACTGAAGCCAACTCCAATTATCAAGATGACTCTAACTAGTTTTTAGTTACACTAGTTTCACTAATGTAACTAGAGACTGACTCACATTAACTGATTGTAACTCAATTACATTCAAAATAACTGAAATTAGCTGAATATAACTCAACTAAACTCAAACTAACTTTGATTAACCGATTGTAACTCAGTTAAACTTAATTTAACTGACATTAACTCAATATTAACTGACAGTAACTCAACTTAACTCAATTTAACAAATTAACCAGCATTAACTCAATTTGGGTGCATGCCTTAACCATAATTAGTTGTGTAGGCGCATGTCTCATGTGTGACGTGGATGTGAGCCCCACCGACGTCTAGATGAGGAATATTCTCACCTAGGGGGTGTAAATTATCCATGCAACTACATGCATGACACTAATTATGGGTTTTTGGACCCCCATAGTATAGAATTAAGAAATTAGGTAGGAAAAAGTAATGTTAGGGGGATATGCAACTCCTAACCCCAACCCCATCTCACAATACATTCTAGAACCCCCCAGCAACATTTTTTGTCATGCTGTGCCATTAATAATAATAATAATAATAAATAATAATATTAGTTATTGCAATTGAAATAAAATCCATGTCATCAGGTTTCCATGGTCATGTGCCTAGTGCCAACTCAACAAATAAAAATAAGCAAATAAACCAATGTATGGTGATTAAATTCGGGATATTACATACAACCGCCCCTTAAAACAATGCATCGTCCTCGATGCATACTTACTCTTTCATGTCATCGGGCATTCCTTTGTCATTGCCACTCTCGGAACTTCTCTTCCAAGGCACCACAATACTTAGATTACTACCACATGCTTTCCAGTCTGTCTCCAAAATCTATGAAATGTGACTCCCTTCACCCTAACAGTCCCTCTGAATATCATCATCCCACTTATAGGATTCCCATGTGAGAACATCAACTATGTAACATCCATAGTTCGATATTCTCAATTAAGTAATTTCTGAAATAACCCACATTTGCGTAGATAATAAAATATGTATAAATTGATAGATAAGTCCCAATTACAATTGAGGGCCCGTTATTTATATTTTGGCATATTACCCTTTCATTAAGAGTCGTGTCTTTTCGTAAAGACATTATTCATTATTATTATTTATTATTATTATTATTATTATTATTATTATATATATATATGTTGATGTTTATTATTATTATTATTATTATTGTTTGTTGTTTATTATTTAAGTTTGTTACAGACTAGCAGAGTGGTCCCCATGTAGAAGCAGGGGTCAATCTTCAATCCCTATCACAGTGTCTTCAAGCCCCATTGCAAGGCCCCCAGTCTTTTAACAAAATAGACTCACCTAATTCATAGTTCAATCAATAAATGATGTTATTAGCCATCAAGTATAAATATACAAGATACACAATTTGTATCTTCACGATACATGCAATAAATTCCAATTAATTACTCAATTTTCATCAGTATATACAAGGTTACAAAAAAAATAGAGATACGTGTTCATCAATCTATTCACATCACCAATATACTTTCTCAATCAAGGATCATAAAGATACTTTTCTTAACAGGAATTACAACAACATAACAAATACAATTGTATGCAACATTGACCATTGTTCAAGCACATACTATCTGGGCAAGACCAACAACTTACATTAACAAGATATTTACCACATTCCAAGAATATACATAAGAATACTTGACTTAGTCACAAAGAATCATCATATCATACTAATGATCCTATTTATTCTTACTTATTATCAAACCTGTTATTTTGCAACATAATCAAGCTATTATTACGCAAAACATTCCTAGAGGAACAACTGGTCCGTTCAACACATATCAACAACATTAAAATACATTTATATATTTCCAAGAACCATTCAATTTCTATTGTCATTTCTATGAAAAGTGAACCCATAGGAAATTTTTGCAAATTATTGGGCATTCAACATAACTTAGTATTCTCAAAACCTTCTAAAATGTAAAATGAACCTCTTCAAAATATTCATGGAACCACAAACAAATATCAAACTTTTTAAATTTATTTAAACAAACTCAAAATATATCACTTTACCAATCAAATCACCTAAAATTTGAGAATAAGGTTGAGTTGTATTTTCCACACATTCTATTTCTAATCGTTAAGAATTCATCAAGGTTGCTAGAGTTATTATATCTGGATTATTCTAAGACCAGTAAAACACATTTAAAATATACTTATTTTAAGTATGATGTTCTCATGAATGTATTCCTTGTTTCTTCCATAAGTTAAGCCTTTGATTGTATAACTATCCTTATTTCTTAAACATAAATCGAAATACCATAATAATGTTCTTATGCATAGGGATATCATAGTTAATGGAGTTACATAATGTCTTCTTGTTTCTACGGTACAGAAACACTTTATATGCCAATATTTAATAGGTTCAAATCACTCTTCATAAATTCTTTTTTTGATTCAATAATTATCACTTTTCATACTTTTTATAGACCACTTGGTACCTATATAGGTTACCCTAAAATAAAACAAATTCCTAAATAAATTATTTAATGTTAGTGAAAGTCATAATGTCCCTAAGTTTGCAATTTGTACTACTCGTTATGTGCAGTCAATATGCTTTACCTATGTTATCTACAGCTAAAATTAGCTCATGCGCTCGTATTGTATTTTGATATGTAAACATTTTCTTTTCAATCATGAATTTTAATATGCCAAGAATTTGAGGTTAAGGATTTAAATGCCAAGGTTTAGAGATTAAATTTAGATGTGAGTTTCTTACTTGGATTGACACTTCTTATTAATGACCAATGGAATATAAGATCTTCATCAATGAAATCCTAGTTAACTCTTCTTAATAGAAGTAAGCAATCCACTATCATACATTTATTTTATGAGTTCCACAACGTTTAGTTTTTAATTTAAGTACATTCTTCCTGATCTTAGGATAACCTTTATATTTTTACACCTATCTCATATTCTATAATAGGATAATTATCCAGCCATACCAGACATATAATGTCGTCATACATATATAGATGTAGGTACTCCTATATACCCATATCAAATGATACCATATAGATGACTCGACACTGTGATTACAAATTCTTATACCATCAATCTTAAATACCTTATAATATGCACGTACCACATATATACCGATACGATTCTGAATATTATATGGCATTTACGATACTATATCATTCTAATACATATATACTATACGCTTACCATGTCGCATGCGTGCACCCTTACACATATGGTATTTACATGTTAATGCATACATGATATAATATTAATCATTGCATATAATAAATTATGCATTACGGTGTATCCCAACTACCTATATTGATATGCATGCTATAACACATATTCTAGGTACATCATATATACTTTGTATATACATTAACGACATACAAATCGATGCGCGTGTGTGTATATATATGTGTGTGTGTATACTTATTTTATAGAATTTTTTATATATACCCATATATATTATTACATACGGTAATTATCATACTTATTCCAAACACTTGAATGCATGTAATCATGCCATATCTTTATAATTATACGTTTTATAACACATACATAGGTGATTAAACAAAAAGTTTTGAAGTTAGGGATGCATTCTCTTCAAGAGAAATGCCCTTTCTGAACACCATACTAATTAGTTAATATATATAAAGTAATTTGAATGGGGTTGTCATCTCTCCAGTTTCCAAACACCATACCAATTAATTAATATATATTAAAATAATCTAAATGGGGGTTATGTTCCTTCGAGGGAGATGTCATTTATGGAATTTTCAAAAATGGAGTTAATACTCTCTAAAACCCTATATATACACTAATATATGGATAACCCAATAACATAGATTATATATATATGGCCATCCACTTCTAATATATATTATTCAATATATAATATTATATTTTTAAAAAAGTAACCTCCTACTAATCATATTAGCTAGGCCTTAGCCCAACCAATCCACTAAACCTCTATAGGTTAACTCAAATCCTAAATGTATATACTTTTATAAACTAATCAATAAAATTGTTCCTACTTAATAAGCGTCATCCCATATCTTCACTTTAATATTAATCAAACAAAATCTTTAAGCTAATGAAATATCCAATTAGATTAAAACTTTAACTTAAGCCAGTGTTTAACTAAACTACATCCTTCAATTAAATTTATTAGGATTAAAACTTAAAGTTATGTTCAACATTTACTAAATTAGAAATTTATCTTAAATTCAATGTTTTAAATAAACTACAACTTTTAGTCAGTTTCATTATTTTATTAATCCTAAGACTTAGAGTCTCAAGTTAACTTCTCCTTTTTCTTTTAGTTAGGGTCATTATTTAATTAACTTAAGAATTTTTGGTTTTAATTATTATAAAACTTAACCTATAACTCATCCACTTGTAG
Source organism: Pseudotsuga menziesii (assembly GCA_001517045.1). Lineage (NCBI taxonomy): Eukaryota > Viridiplantae > Streptophyta > Pinopsida > Pinales > Pinaceae > Pseudotsuga > Pseudotsuga menziesii. Next base: position 34,937 of record LPNX010033662.1, read on the forward strand.
AAATAAATGAATATACAAAATCATGATTTAATTTCACTAGTTTTTAAATTATATCCCCTTTATCCTTATGGTTGTCATAATTTAAACAAATAATTCAAGGAATGTAAGGTCCACAATATATCTAATGCATGATCAAGTCATATGGTACATATCTAATATTTAGAAAAATATTTTTTTTAATTTCATGAGTGGCCTAGTTAACACATCATAACACTTGAGACATTGGAGTTAACAATAAGTACAGAAGGTTAGTTTAGGGTTAATATTGTGGCTTTAACAAGTACAGGGGATGTGAGGTGTTGGTCGTAACCACATGGTTAGAACATCACTAATATATTTCAACACCATATGATACATAATAAAATACATAAAATACAGAGTAACAATTGCATAGAAGGTCCAAACAACCCTAGTCTTGTAACCTATATATTTGATACCACTTGTAACATACCCTTCCTAGGTCTAAGGTAAGGAAAGGTATAGGGGATCTCTCTGGAGCTAAAGAGGGATGATTTTATGTTATTTTGAGCCGATAAGTTCACATATTCAGATCTATTCAGCTTATCATAAATTTTAAATTCTTGATTAAACTGGTCTCGAAACTCTTAACTAGTAAATAAAGCAGCTAGTCACAAACTAGGATGAATAGTTTTAACATAAACAATTTCGAATTAAAATTCAGATGTGGAAGCATGTATAAATAACTCATGGATGTCCAAATATGAGATATAATTAAATTAATTTTTTTTAATATCAACCTACCAAAACTTTCTCATTTAGAAACAATCTCTACAATTTCTACAAAAACTATAACTAGTTCCTACACAAATATGGAACTCATAAGTAACTGAGTTTAAATATGCATGAACTGATATTGGGATGTCATGTTCAGCCACAATAAATTCCATATCAAACTTTAACAACTGATAAAAACATGATTTAATTACATTCCAAAACAACCTCAACAAATCCCGATAATTGTATTACTAGTAGGAACTCATAACATTACAATTTCTAGTTAATACTTTTTCATTCAAACCCATATTTATACTTTGAGCATAAAGACAATAAATAAGGCCATCATCATCCATTAAACCATTTATAAATCATATTTTATAAATAGATTCTCAAGTACAAAAATATGGTACAATAACTAGTACAAAGCAGTACAATTTCTCCCAAAAACTGCTAATCCCGAAGAGGCTAAAAACATGCTTTAAAATAACTTTATCAAGAACACACTCAACCTGCATACTAATCATAATATTCAAGCAAATAACATAAAGGATTAACTTACTTATATTAATAGTGTGTGTCTGGTGACAATAAGACAACTTTCCTCCCAGCCATTCACCTTTCTTGGCATGTGCTTTCCCTCCAAAAGATACCCCAAGCTAAGGTCCTGGAGTTCTGTGTGAGATGCTCTCTTATAAAAGACACTAAGGCTGGTCTACTCCCTTTCCTAGAATTTTACTCCCTCTCCCATAAAGGATAGCTAGGTAGTCCAAGTTGTCCAAGTTAGGATTCATGGGGGGTGTTAGGATTTATAATCCTCCCTTGTACAAACTATCTATTAGATTATATTTGCCTAACTTAGGAGTCTTTTAGTTATTACTGGGTCCACTTGTCCTAATGTGGACACATGTACCAGTCACTAGAGTGTGGGGAACACTGATAGAGGCTAACTGAAGTTGATTGCACCTTCATGCATTAGTTTAGGCACATCCTAGACTAATCCCTACATTTTAGGAGCCACTAGAAATGCTGACACCAATCTCCTTCAGTTTTTGGAAGTTGGCGACTAGTCAAGCTTAGTTATTCTTCAATTAGATTCAGTTACATATCCTCCAATTCAGTTAGTGCCAATTATGCTTGGATTCATGTCGGAAGGTGGTAGTTCTCACCTACCATTGCAATTAGACTGGTTTCATTGATTGTAACTAATGGAGAGACTAGATTAGACAACTAGAGTTAGCTATTGGACTCCGATAATGATTTAGAAACTTCTAGTTAGCCATGCAGTTAGCCCTGAGTTCGTAGATTCGAATTCATCTCTCATGATTCAAATTCTCCTTTATGTATTAGCATTGTATACTGCTGGGAAGTAATGACGTTTATACTGTAATTAACTGAGCAAGTCTTGTTTGTTTCTTGTGATATTTGTTTTGTTCAGTGTGTATTATTCATTCCTATTCACTGCATCAATAATTAAATTTAATGGCACTCATTGCCTGAAAATAAATGGCACATTAATTCTAATAGGAATTCTACGTGAATTCTACCCCATTGAAAAATATGATGACCAATACACGATATGGAAAAATTTGATCCAAGAGAGAGACCGGACGATGTTGAGTTTCACCAATATATTCCATACCTTTAACTCAAATTTGGGTATCAAAGTCTCTGAATGGAATTTGGTCTCAAAGTACCACAATAGCCTACACAAGTACACCCAAATAGAGTGTATTTTGTGGATATCTCCTCAATGGGAGTCTCTTATCGATATATTGTAAGTGGAAGTTTGGATTTGCAAATTAGTATAATCATGGTAAAGGAATCCCTAACTCATAAAAAGAGGACAAATAAAGGATAGCCAAACTCATGACAACCAGTCCAAGCCATAGGTAAAGAAGAGTAACAGGAAGTCAAAGAAGGCCAATGGAAAGTGGTGTGATTTCCACAAAATATTTTGGCACAACACCGATGAATGTCGATCAAAACAATCATGTTGGTAGATAATATTCCTCAAATCTAGAATCTAACTCAAACTCTTATTCAAAGCAACATAAGGGGGAGAGGATCATTGACATGGAATCCAATGCCACCATTGAAACCGCAAACATCCAATTACAAGAGCCAGAGGAGACATAGTATGAGAAGCACTTCTCGACATTAACTCACATATGTGGGTGAAGGCGACTCTATTACATTTCATTATCGAGATCAGTAGCCATAATAACCTAATATCATATGAGGTCATCAACAAATTATGTTGTCAACAACACCACACCCCCAACCATACACCATCAGTTGGTTGAGCCAAGGACAAGACATATGTATCAGTCAACAATGTCACATGTACTACATCATCGTGATCCCTTCAACGATGAGGCATTATGTGATGTTTCCCCACTTGAAGTTTGTGATGTTCTTTAGGGAAACCATATATTTGGAAAATTCATCTCGTTTATGTCTAGGACCTATATTGTCATTATTACTTTGGAAGGCCAACTCTATAGGGTACTAGAGGTAGGTACGACTCCTTTAATTTCATTGACCTCAAAAAATTAGTGTTGGAAGGTAATATCTTAAACCATTAAATATTTCCTCTTCATGGTTTGGTCAGAAGGTGGATGGAAGATTACTACAATCATCATAGCCTCAACACTTTGCCTCTCAACACAAAAAAAGTGGGTGGACAAGGTTGTAGAGAAACACATAAATATCTTTGCCTGTCCTAAATGGGTTCCTTTGCACTACTACTTCAAACATTAATTTGATTTGATACATGGTGCTCCTTTACCTAATGGCCCAATATATATACACTTGCTTATATGGAATTAGGAAATAAAAATTCAAATTCAAGATCTTCTCCAAAAAGGACACATTTGATCAATCTCCTCACCTAGTAGAATCCCAATTGTGTTGGTGTAGAAGAAGGATGGGACATGGCGACTCTATACAAATTACAAATCCCTACACAAAATCATTGTTAAAAATAATATGCAATATCTAGAATTGATGATCTTCTTAATCAACTAAAGAGTGTCAAATTATTTAGTAAGATTGATGTAACTTGTTAGGCTACCACCAAGTGTTGATTGAGCAAACTAATGTATGGGAAAAAACTTTCAATTCTAAAGAAGGTCTTTTCAAGTGGTTGGTCATGCCTTTTGGCTTGAATAATTCTCCAACAACATTGATGAGGATGATGGAAGATATTTTTATATCAATTCACAAAATATTTTGTGGTCATATATATGGACAACATCCTCATATTTAGAAAAAATTAGGTGGAACATTTGCACCATATTCAATAGATCTTGAGTGCCTTAGGACAACACAATTTCAGCGCAAATTTGGATAAATTCTCATTTAACATGGAGAGAATTTAATATATAGTAAACACCATGGATGAATAGGGAGTGCATGTGGACCCAATATAAATCCAATCCATCCATGATTGGCCAACCCTTCAAATATAATAGAGCACTATAGCTTCTTGGGCATGGCTAACATTTACCACATGTATGTGTTAGAGTTCTCTCATAAGGATTTGCCCTTAAGATAAGTGACCAAGAGTGGAACAAAATCCAATTTATCTAGGGGTGTATTATAAAAGAAAGCATTTGATAATCCAAAACAATGTCTTTACTTATTGGCAGTCCTCACTCTACCAAACATGTAACAACCTTATGAGATGGACACAGATGCCTCTAACTATGTTATTGGTATAATCTTCATAACATCAATATCCAATTGTCTATCATAATGAGACGCTCTTTGATTATGTTCATAGGTATCCCATCTATGACAAGGATATGTACTCCAATATGTAGGCCTATCATCAATGGAAACTTTACATCCTAGGGAAGGAGGTGAGGATTATCATTGATCAGAAGTCCTTATAGTTCATGTAGAAGCAAGGAAAATTACAAAACAACCTACAAAATAAGTGGTTTGCATACCTAGAATAGTTCCACCTGAACAACAAGTACAAGAAGGGTAACACAAACCAGGTTGCAAACTTCCTAATCCAACCTCCAATTTCCATGATGACTACCATGCTCAAATCTTGTGGACATGAGACCTTTGGGTGACCCCAGTTGTATGAAAATGACTTTAATTGTATTGTTACCTATCATACACTGCACACAAGAAGACTAATCTAAAACTTCCGTCTCTAGGATGAATTTGTATGCCATCTCAACCACCTCTATGTTCCTTCAAGAAAGCATGAGAATTTTATTTGGGAGGTCGATTATAGTCAAGTGGTAGGGCACTTCAGCATAAAGAAGACAATTTCAATATTGTAAAATCACTTGTACTAGATGTAGATTCGATAAGAAGTCGACATGTTTATTAGATTTTGCATCATTATGCCATTTCCAAACCCATTATCTTTAGCAGTTGTACATTCCTTTATCTACCCTAGACAAATCTTTGGAATCTATCTCCATGTACTACATGTTTTCCTTGTCTTCGGCCAAGCATGGAAACAACTATATATTTGTGGTTGTTGATTGAGTCTCGAAGATGGAAATTTCAAGTCCATGTAAGAAGAGCATCGAAACAAAGGACACTACTAAGCTCTTCTTCAAGCATTTTTGGGTTCATTTTAGCTTACCCTAGACTATTATTTCAAATTGAGATAGTAGATTCACGAGTACCTTATGTCCCAACCTATGGCCGATGATGGATAACAAGATAACTAAATCAAATTCCTTGCACCCCCAAACTATTGGATAACAAGATAACTAATATGAATTCAAAGTTCTAATGTGTTGAACACTTTAACACTTGGGTGTGCCACCGAAAGTATTGGTGTGCACACAAACAACACCCCACAACATTTTAAAAAAACTACCACTCCAATTCGTTGATTACATTTGGTTCCCTTGTTCCAATATTCCACACTATATATGGTGCATTGGTATATGTGCCCTGATCTGCTTCATAAAATATAGTAACATTGCATTTTGGTGCATTTTGTCTGATTTTGAGCACCGTTGTCGGTGTGCTTATCTTATTACTGGTGCACCAGTTAAAAAATCAATTTAATTTTGAGCTTAGAAATTAATTTTAAGTTTTAAATAAACACATAATGTTTATATATATGTTTGTTTTATAATTTGAATTTGTTTTATCTATATATGTGACTAAAAAATTGTTATGTGATTCAGAGAAAATCACAACTAGTGCAGCAACAATATGAGGATGACACTTGCAACTTTGCATGTAACTAGGTGGCTAGGGAGAGAGAGAGGTGTTGGGTCACCCAAATGTCGCATTTTCATCATGTTTTATCTTCACTATTCCTCATATTCATCCCTATTCATCACTCCATTAGCCATTCCTTATACCATTTTCATAAATAAATATGGGTTACTTTGTTATTTTCCAATTTATTTATTTTTTAAGTATTTTAAGAGAATTTACGATTAAATATTAGAAAATTAATATGTTTTCATTTACATCTCAAAGTTGTGTGAGCTTTGTGATGTGTAGGAATATTTGAATATTTTCAATAAAAGGATTATTCAAAAACTTCTCAAATACTTCCTCCACCTTTTCAAGATTTGGAGATCATTATTGAAGATAATTCCAAAGAGGAATATCATGAGAGGATTTGTGAGAATTTGAAGGGATAAATATTTTGTAATTATGGAAAATAGGTTGAGAGAAAAGTGGATCTACATTTACCCTCTTTTCAAAGAAATTCATGTATAAATAAGAGTGCTCTCTCTTCATTTGGGAGTAGTGGAGGCCTCTCTAGAAATAGAGAAATAGAGAAATAGTTCATCTTTTTGAGAGTTAGTTACGGATTTGATCATTTTGTAATGGATTTGATGTTTTAGAATAAATATTTTGATTTCTCCATAATATATTTATTATTTTGAGTGGTTAATTTAGATTTCATGTGAGCTCACGTCTATTTGTCATTTGTTATTTGTTACTTGTCATTTTTTTACGTGTGTTTTGTTATAAATAATTTTTCCCTTGCTTAATTTCATGCTTTCTCATGCTTACGTTTCATTTATGCAATTTCATGTTTTTCCTAGATTAAATTCAATTCCATGATTTCATAATTAGATTCAATTTCAGTTGTGTGATTTATTTCTAGGCATTAGATTAGTTTCTTTTAACGTAATTTCACGCTTTCCTAGATTTAAATTTCATTTCAGTCATGTGTGTTTTATTTTCGAATGTTAGATTAAGTTAGTGTTACTCTAACCCTGCATATATTTTTCCTGTAGCTCACAAGTTTACGCTATCCTCTGGTTGACAATTTAAATCGTCGGATATGTTATTAATCGTTTAATATTTCTCACCAACAAGAGGGAGATGCTCACTCACCCTATTATAGTTGAAACTTGTGCACTTCTAAGGAATCCCCCCCCCTCAAGTTTCATTAGGAGGATACATCCCTCAAAGGGAACTCTACATTTCTACAACAATTAATCCATTGGTGGGATCATGTCAAACATGCATTCAAAGTCGATCTTGATATCAACCCACAAAGGAGGCTATATATTTTGTCAATGGGATGACAAGGATACGGGAGTTTTGGCCCCAGTTCGCTGATTGACCATCGGGAACTGCAATAGGGACCAAATTGACATATGTGCAAGATATGTCAGTTAGGATATTCTTCAGGCCACAAAGTTCCAAGTTGTTGGTGGTAAGCTGCAAATACATGCATTTGGTGTAGAGGAGGATAGGTGCATGTCCCTTATTCTGACATTATTGGAACACTATACCTATGATGGGCACCGCTTTAGTTTCCCTTTGATGTATTATGCAAATGAATTAGTTCAAAGTCCCCATTTGATTAGGTTGTCACAGATATTTTTACAATAGTTTTGTTTCGCTTTGTATCATTGTCATGTTATTTTTGACAGGAAACTATATTTTCCATTTGCATCATAGCTATTTTCCAATTTTTTGAGAAGTTTCATGCCACTCAACTGATGATACCTTGCTCACCTTCTAGGCCTATGACTAATGTACATATGTGCATGTGGGGGTAGTTCTTTCCCAAGAGGGGCTAACCAAAGTGTCGATGTACTCCAGTCGGTAGAGAGATATGTGATTTCTTGGCCACTAAGGACAATCATATCATCGATCTTGTAGAGTACCCACATACGGGGATGGATTGGAGAGGATGTTTGGATATCCTATTTAATGCAAACAAGCCACTAGTGGTTAGTTAACAAGCCACTGGTGGTGAAGATGTCTATTATTACTTAATACATATTGTTGTTTATGTTTCCAAATTTATGTAGTGTTTAGTTTCAGTTTCAGATGATGTCGGAGAAACCACAGTAACTGGTTTACTATGTCGACGTTTCGAATTGTCAAATGTGGAGAATATGAGAACTAAGGTATTAATACCAAAGACGTGGAGGAAAAAAAAATAGGATCGATTTGTGTGGGACTATTAGGGTTTAATCGGTGAAGAGAATAGGGTTCCTCGTTAGATGAGAAAAGTCAAATTTTAATTGTTATTTTCATAAAAATATTTATAGAGTTTCTAAAGTTGTAATAATAGTGTTAATGTTAATTCTAGTTTTAGTTATAACATTAATTATAAATAAGTTATAACTTAATTAAAAAAATTATTTTAATTTTAATCTTTATTACTAATTATAATTCTAGCTATAAAGTTAATTTAGTTTTAATTATAATTTAGTTATAATATTAATTTAATCTTTTAATTTTTGCTTTTAATTTAATTCTAATTTTAATTTAGAAATAAAGGTAGTTTTTATTTTTAAAGACCTTTGTATTGTAATTGAAATTAATGTTTTTAGTTATGATTTTATTGTTAACGATAATGTTAGTTTTAATTATAAATTTAGCTTTAGTTTTATTTAATTTTAATTTTAATGTATCTTTAATTTGTAATTTAATTTTTTATTTTAATTTTAAAATTAAACTCAAGATTGTTATTTTGTAAAAATCTTTGTATTGTTTGTAAAAAAAACTAATTAATAATCTTAAGGTTACTATTAATTATAATTTGGGTATAATATTAAATTATAAAATTTTACTCTTGAAAATTTTGAAAGTTAGGTATGAGGGCATTAGATAAAAAACAAAAAAGAAAGAAAAGTGCCTTAGTGTCTTAAAAAAAGAATTGCTAGGATTTTTAAGACTTAGGTTAGGGAACAAAATAATGTTAATTAGGAGGTTTTTCCTATGATTGAGAATCGAGGGAAGCCAGGTAGTACTAACTTCCAAGCCTCCATCCCTATTCAGATTGTTTGGAAGTTTTATTATTTATAAGGCTTTCTCTGAATTTCCTATTAAAATAGTGGTCTTCTTTTGCGATGATTTTGGTGTCTTCTAGGAAAAATTGGTGTTTAGTTTTGGAAACATGTTCTGCAAGAGCTTAGGTACGGATATGTTCATTTCTAATGCCAGCCTCGTGTTCCTTTAATAGCGTGTGAAAGGAACATCCTATCTCACCTATGTAGCTAATCTTGCAAGAACAATGGGACCTTATAAACACCTCTAAATTGAGTGTGATCAATAGGATCTTCTACGGATCTCATTTTCTTCCTAATGGTTTCAAGGGGTTTGAAAGAGGTTGTAATATTATTCTTATTGAGGATTCTAGATATCTTATCTTTTGCCCCTTAAATGTAAGGTAATAAAACTCTAGGGTTGGTGGTCTCGTTATAAGAGGTTTTTAAGTTAGTGCAACTCTTGTTATGGGATTTGTCTAGGGTTTTCTTGATATCCTTAGGTTTATAACCTATGTTAGTGAAAACATTTTTGAGGTGGTCTTTTTCTTTCTCAAGATGTTCTATATCTGAGATCCTAGAGGCTCTTACTGCTAAGGTGTTAAGAACCCCTATCTTTTGAGATGGGTGGTGGTGGGAGTCTGCGTGGAGGTAGCTCTCTGTATGAGTCTTTTTTCTGAATACTTCGTGTCCTAAAGTGCTGAATTCCTTTCTAGTTAGAAGGACATCAAGAAAGGGGATGCTCTCGTTTTCCTCTAGTTCCATTGTGCACTTGATGTTGGGGGAATGACATTGGTGTCATCTACGTACCTCTTCAAAGGACAAGAGTCTAAAGCTTCTTTCTCAAAATTTTCCATAAAAAGTTTTGCCACTATGGATGAGAGGGGAGATCCCATGGCTACCCCTGTGGTTTGCTCATAGAATACACATTGGAAAATAAAAAAGGTAGATCTAAGACAAATTTATGCTAACCTAGCTGTGTGAGGGTCGGTGGCCTCCTTAATGACTTGTATTGCTTCATCCAAAGGTATCTTAGTGAAAACTGAAACCACATCAAATATGAATATCATGTCTTTGGGTTCTATTTTCTCATATTTGATTAGTTTCACAAACTCACTTGAGTCTTTGATGAAGGACTCTATATTACCTACTAGGGGTCCTAAGATTTTAGCTACATATTTGGAAATTTCATAGGTAGGGAATCCTATAGTGTTGACGATAGGCCTTAGAGGAACCACTTCTTTATGGATTTTGGGAAGGCCATAGATCCTAGGTGTGATCTCTCTGGTAGGGATTAAGTGTTTTTTCAAACCATTGTCAAGGTTTGAGTTCATTATAGCTTTCTTAACATCTCTAATAACTTTCGAAATAGGGTTTTTTCTTAGTTTCCTATAACTACCGCTTATGGTGAGATGATCTAGCATTTTACTGTTGTAATCAACCCTATCCAAAACTACCGTGGCTCCTCCTTTGCCGGCTCTTAGTATAACTATGTCTTCATTATATCTAAGGTTTTTTAAAGCTATTTCTTCTTCCCTGTTGATGGTTCTTTTGGGGGGTTTCGCTTTCCTTAACACTAATGAGCATTCTTATCTGATAGTCTCTTTGTGTATTACATGCAGGTTCTGGATGTAATCCTCAATGTTGTAGATGATGGATTCGATGGGGAAGGTCTTAGGAGCTACAACGAAGTTGAGACCTTTCTTAAGGATCGTAGTTTTAGCAGTGCTAAGTGCATGGTTGGAGAGGTTGACTACTTTCTTGCCATCATTTGATCCTCGCATAGGTATACCATTAGGGAGACGTTCCAATTTGGTGATTCTTTTAACCTGTCAACAGGGAAGAAGAAATAGCTTTAAAAAACCCTAGATCTAATGAAGACATAGTTATACTAAGAGCCAACAAAGGAGGAGCCACGGTAGTTTTGGATAGGGCAGATTACAATGGTAAATGCTAGATCATCTCACCTCAGCTCTTATAGAAGATGTTGCCAAAACTAAACACCAATTTTTCCCAGAAGACACCAAAAATCATCGCAAAAGAAGACCACTATTTCAAAAGGAAATTCAGAGAAGCCTTAGAAATAATAAAACTTCCAAACAATCTGAATAGGGATGGAGGCTTGGAATTTAGTGCTAACTGGCTTCCCTCGATTCTCAATCATAGGGAAAACCCTCCTAATTAATGTTATTTTGTTTCCTAACCTAAGTCTTAGAAAACCTAGCAGTACTTTTTTTTTAGGACACTTAGGCACTTTTCTTTCTTTTTGTTTTTTAACAAAGGCCCTCATACCTAAATTTCAAAAGTAAAATTTTATAATTTAATATTACAACCAAATTATAATTAATAGTAACCCTAAGATTATTAATTAAAAAAAATTACTAACAATATGAAGATTTTTACAGAGTAACAATCTTGAGTTTAATTTTTAAATTAAAATTAAAAAATTAAATTACAAATTAAAACTAAATTAAAATTAAAATTAAATAAAACTAAAGCTAAATTTATAACTAAAACTAACATTATCATTAACAATAAAATCATAACTTAAAACATTAATTTCAATTACAATACAAAGGTCTTTAAAAATAAAAACAACCTTAATTTCTAAACTAAAATTAGAATTAAATTAAAAGCAAAAATTAAAAAATTATAATTAATATTATAACTAAATTATAATTAAAACTAAATTAACTTTATAGCTGGAATTATAATTAGTAATAAAGATTAAAAATTAAAATAATTTTTTTTAATTAAGTTATAACTTATTTATAAATAATGTTATAACTAAAACTAGAATTAACATTAACACTATTATTTACAACTTTAGAAACTATATAAATAAATTTATGAAAATAACAATTAAAATTTGACTTTTCTTATCTAACGAGGAACCCTATTCTCTTCATTGACTAAACCCAAATTTCCCCACACAAGCCGATCCTAAAAAAAAAAAATTATCCACGTCTTTGGTATTAATACCTTAGTCCTCATACTCTCCACATTTGACAATTCGTCCTGATGATGAGTCCTGATATGGATTCGAAACGTCAACATAGTCAACCTGTTCCTGTATTTTCTCTGGCATCATCTGAAATTGAAACTAACCACCACATAAATTTGGCAACAGAAATTACATCCCTGCACAGAGGGATATCTGGCAGCAATTTCATCTTCTGGAGAAATTGAGGGTTAAGATTAAACTTAGAGTAGGAGATCTGTATTTTCTTAAGTACTGCAGAGATAAGAAACTCACACCAGCGTTCGCCACGATCAAGCACAGGATGTGTAATAGCTATAACAAAAAGGCATTTGATAAACTGAGTGAAATCCTGGTCATAATGGTGTTTTAAGAAAACGTGAGCTGTCTTGGACTGCCTATCCTGAGATGCTCTCATGCTCCACCTGAAACTCGTGGAAGTAAGACATTTTGATTTGTGGATAATAGCAAACACTAGCAATGCTCTCAAAGCAAGCAACCAAGAACGCAGAGCACCTAACAAACAGGTTAAAAAACTCGCCAAATTGGAATGCCTCCCTAATGGTATACCTGCGCAGGGATCGAATGATGGAAAGAAAGTAGTAAGCCTCTCCAACCATGCACTTAGCACCGCTGAAACCATGATCCTTAAGAAAAGTATCAACTTCAACGTATCTCCTAAGACCATCCCCACCGAATCCATCATCTGCAACATTGAGGATTGCATCCAGAACCTGAACATAATACACATAGAGACTATCAAACATGAATGCGCGTAAGTGTTAAGGAAAGAAAAACCCCCAAAAGCAACATCAACAGGGAAGAAGAAATAACTTTAAAAAACCTTAGATCTAATGAATACATAGTTATACTAAGATCCGATAAAGGAGGAGCCACAGTAGTTTTGGATAGGGCAGATTACAACGGTAAAATGCTAGATCATCTCGCCACAAGCGGTAGTTATAGGAAACTAAGCAAAAACCCTATTTCAAAATTTATTAGAGACGTTAAAAAATCTATAATGAACTCAAACCTTGATGATGGTTTGAAAAAACGCTTAATTCCTACCATAGATATCACACCTAGGATCTATGGCCTTCCCAAATCCATAAAGAAGGGGTTCCTCTTAGGCCTATCGTCAACACTATAGGATCCCCTACCCTATGAAATTTCCAAATATGTAGCTAAAATCTTAGGACCCCTAGTAGGTAATACAGACTCCTTCATCAAAGACTCAAGTGAGTTTGTGAAACTAATCAAAGATGAGAAAATAGAACCCAAAGACATGATATTTAACTTTGATGTGGTTACACTTTTCACTAAGATACCTTTGGATGAAGCAATCCAAGTCATTAAGGAGGCCACCGACCCTCACATAGCTAAGTTAGCAAAAATTTGTCTTAGATCAACCTTTTTTAGTTTCCAAGGTGTATTCTATGAGCAAACCACAGGGGTAGCCATGGGATCCCCCCTCTCACCCATAGTGGCAAACCTTTTTATGGAAAAATTCTAGAAAGAAGCTTTAGACTTCTATCCTTTGAAGCCAACAAAGTGGAAGAGGTATGTAGACGACACCAATGTGATTTAGCCACATGGTGATGTTGAACTTGGTAAATTCCTTACACATCTTAACAGTATCTCCCCCAACATCAAGTTCACAATGGAACTGGAGGAAAACAAGAGCATCCCCTTTCTTGATATCCTTCTAACTAGAAAGGAAGATAATACTTTAGGACACAAAGTCTTCAGAAAAAAGACTCATACTATGAGCTACCTCCACATAGACTCCCACTACCGCCCATCTCAAAAGATAGGGGTTCTTAACACATTATTATTAAAAGCCTCCAGGATCTCAGATATAGAACATCTTGAGAAAGAAAAATACCACCTCAAAAATGTTTTCACTAACATAGGTTATAAACCTTAGTATATTAAGAAAACCCTAGACAAAGCCCATAACAAGAGTCGCACTAACTTAAAAACCTCTAATAACGAGACCACCAACCCTAGAGCTTTCTTACCTTACATTCAAGGGGTAACAGATAAGATATCTATAATCCTCAATGAGAATAATATTACAACCTCTTTCAAACCCCTTGAAACCATTAGGAAGAAAATGAGATTTGTAAAAGATCCTATTGATCACACTCAATTTAGAGGTGTTTATAAGGTCCCTTGTTCTTGCAATATTAGCTACATAGGTGAGACGGGACATTCCTTTCACACGCGATTAAAGGAACATGGGGATGACATTAGAAATGAATGTATATGTACCTCAGCTCTTGCAGAACATGTTGTCAAAAACACCAAGTTTGCCTTGAAGACACCAAAATCATTGCAAAAGAATACCACTATTTCAAAAGGAAATTCAAAGAAGCCTTAAAAATAATAAAACTTCCAAACAATCTAAATAGGGATGGAGGCCCAGAAGTTAGTACTTGTTGGCTTCCCTCGATTCTCAATCGTAGGAAAAACCCTCCTAATTAACATTATTTTGTTCCCTAACCTAAATCTTAGAAAACCTAGCAATTCTTTTTTTTAGACACTTAGGCACTTTTCTTTTTCTTTTTCTTTTTTTAACTAAGACCCTCGTACCTAAATTTCAAGAGTAAAATTTTAAAATTTAATATTATAACCAAATTATAATCAATAGTAACCTTAAGATTATTAATTAAAATTTTTTACTACCAATATAAATATTTTTACAAAGTAACAATCTTGAGTTTAATTTTAAAATTAAAATTACAAATTAAAATTAAAATTAAATAAAACTAAAGCTAAATTTATAATTAAAACTAACATTATCATTAACATTAAAATCATAACTAAAAACATTAATTTCAATTACAACACAAAGGTCTTTAAAAATAAAAACAACCTTAATTTCTAAACTAAAATTAGAATTAAATTAAAAGCAAAAATTAAAAAATTAAATTAATATTATAACTAAATTATAATTAAAACTAAATTAACCTTATAGCTAGAATTATAATTAGTAATAGAGATTAAAAATTAAAATAAATTTTTTTAATTAAGTTATAACTTATTTATAATTAATGTTATAACTAAACTAGAATTAACATTAACAGTATTATTTACAACTTTAGAAACTATATAAATATTTTTATGAAAATAACAATTAAAATTTGACTTTTCTCATCTAACAAGGAACCCTATTCTTGTCACCGACTAAACCCTAATTTCCCCACACAAACCGCTCCAAAAGAAAAAAATTATCCATGTCTTTGATATTAATACCTTAGTCCTCATACTCTCCACATTTGACAATTCGTCCTAATGATGATTCCTGATATGGATTCGAAACGTCGACGTAGTCAACCAGTTACTGTGGTTTCTCCGGCAACATATTGTTGTGTTAATTGTAATGATTATAAATCCTTGTATTGAAATAAATAAATAAACATATTTTAAAAAACATTAAACTAAAGTGACGATGTTAATTTCAATAAAATAAATCTTTACTCTCGTATTAGCATCAACTTTGTGATTCATATCTCAATTAACGCTAAGTATTTCAAAGGTTAATATAATACAACACAGTTGTTGTAATAAGCAATAAATGTGACAATCAAAACATATCAAAACCATGTTTAATGCATGTACTATTTAATGCATTTTAAATATGATGGTATTAAATGGTTGTTAACTTTTCATATCTAAAAGTATAAAATGAAGAAAAAAACATAATTGGCCAATTATAGCTACCCATAATAAAATGACACATCCACAATATTAATGTCAAAATAAAATATTTACATATCACTCTTCATTGTCTACATCACCCTAATTATCTTCCTTTCTTGGCATTAAAACATTGTTATCTCAAAAAGATGTTTTGATATTGGATCATGTCTTGCTACAAAACACCAATCCATATCTAGCACAGCTAGGTAAAAAATCACTTAGTTATAGTAAGTTTGAGAAAACGTAAGGCTCCTTAGTTTCAACCCACATTTTTTTGAAGTAATAAATACCATCCCACTATCATGGTCTTCCTTCACATTAATTCAATCGAAGGTATCCCACCATTGCACCTAAAAATAACACATTGAAAAGAAGAGAATTCCACTTGCATGATCTATTGTATCTTTCTAACAAAACCTAATTTTCTATCTATTAGGTTTTGTTCGTGGTGGCTAGCACGAGTAGATTGGTTGAACTCGACCTTCATTCCACAATCTTGTGTGATATGTCAATAATCCACATCCTCAATGTGAAAATGATGTCCATATGCCCACATAGATGGGAATAATAAAAACATAATAACAATAAAAAATAGCTTGAGCATTAATAAAAACATAATACATGTTACAATTCAAATGTGCTTTAAAAATTGAGTGTGGTACATATATAGATTATTACAAAATTGTTTCACTCAATCCCTATGTTTAATGCAACTTATTCTCCACGTGGGTAAGGACCAAACATGCCATATTTCTCTATGATTTGGTCATCCACCCAACTGTTGGGACATATATATGGTATGATTTATTTTAAATGATTAGGATAAGGCACACTTCTACCATTAGACCATTTGAATTCTTTTTGTCACTGTCCCATTTCCTTATTTTCTCTTCATACATTGTAACCCATGATTGTGTTGCCTCTACATTGTAAAGAATGGGTTTATTGATGGAAACAATTTATGAATTCACTAGTATACAAGAATTCATAATAAATTGTATGAGATCAAATATATATTATCAACTTCAATGTAAACAGTTGCTTTGTACAAATTTGACAAAACATAAGTGACTTACTCTTTATCGTGTGCCTTTTTCCATTTGTTTGGAGTATCTTCCTTTCCCTTTTTTCTGCATCCTATTGATCATCTCAAACCATTGCCCCTGGTGTGTTGTCAATTTGCTTGATGTACTCACTGACATAACAAAATGACTTGTATACTATGTACCCCTCCTCCATAGAGCCCTCTGTTTTTTCCCTTTTTCGAACAACTCTTCAATGTTTTCATGTACCTCTATAAGAAGAACATCCAATGACTTGAGAGCACCCCAATTAATTCAACCTCATTAGGTAGGTTAATTAGAAGAGGGACATGCAGTCCAAAAAACTCATGGGTCTTCTTAAACATACAAACAATCTCAGCTATCTCTCGATTCCATCATGAAATGCTATCCATATGAATCTCTTTTGATGTGATACAATGCACAAATGAAGATAATTTTGATACAACATGTCACAAGTCTTGGGGGAATTCATGGTTCACACAACCATGCACGAGCAAAGGATAATAACACTACAAAATAACAACAAAGATAATAGTTTCCATAAAACTACAAGTGCACATTACAGAAGATAAAGCATGTATTCGACATACAATATACCCTTAGAAGATTCAGATGGTTGTGTGATGTCAACCCTGACAAATTTCCTTCTACCGTGAAGCAACGTTGTATAGTCAACCCATATAAAGAAGGTGCCTTCACACCCAATATAACACCTTCTCCATAGAAATATCATGCTTATTTAAAATCCATGGGACTTCACCTTCTTTAAAAGACCAAGAGGGACCATCTTGTCCTCTACTTTATTTTCTTGGCCAATGTCTCTCTTTTGTATTTGAAGTAATAATATCTCTCTGAATATCCAATGTGTCCCTTTTTTATGATATACGACTCCATAAAAAAGATGAAACATTTGTAATATATGTAGGGGATTAGATAGTGAGTTATCTTAAGATGCACCAAATATGGAAGCTCATAAAATACAAGGTTTTCTTTTCATCCCAATGGGCATTTTCTCAACATACTTCTCAAGAAATTCAAGATCATTGAACATAGGTTTCCCATATGGATCAATCAATTATTTGATTTCCTTCTCCTTCTATGTTTTATATTCTCTAATCCAATATATCAATGTGATTATTCCAGGCCTTTGGTTGCTCTCTGGTTTACCATTGAAAGCATATGCAATTCTTCTATAAGGGTGGTCTTAAGAGAGTAATACCCTTGAGCAGTCATACACTAGTTTTTATAGGTGGTTATATCACCTATCCTTTATAGAAGGCCCATAATTGATGGCACCAATCTGATTCAAAATCCGAAACTCAAAGTATTGAAACAAACAAGCCAAATGTATATGTGTTAAACAACTTCCTACACAGTCTAACCTTCTTTCTGCACTTCAATGGAATGCGCTGATCAAGATTTCAACTTTCAGAAAAGAATTTATGCCTTTTCTCAATTTCTTGATTTCTGGTTTCGAGTTTCGGGAATTGGCTCTCCGACTTTCAGTCTCTGCGAATTCCACCTTTTCTGATTTCCGAACTTCACCTTTCCAACTTCGAGATTTCGGAATCAGATCTTCAATGTTTTGAAATGGGATTTTCAACTTCTGGTTCAAAAATTAGAACTCGACACTTGCACTTTTTGAAACCAAAATTTGTGTTCTTCTAATTTCCACCCTTCATCTTTTCGATCCATCGATCCGAGATCCTCTCAGATTCGATCTTGATCGTCGATATGGTTTCAATTGTGGATCACAATCAAACCTTCTTCATTCGATGTAGAATGAATTGTGGTCATTGATCTTCGTCACGATCTTTCCCCACCGTCCGATCTTCTCCAACATTTTTCTTCGCGATTTCACCAAATTGATCACAGGAAGGATCGATTTCTCCTGTTGTTCGAGAACTGGCAATATGAAATCACAGAATTTCTATGCAGTTTTGTAAGGAGTGAATGAGAAATGAAATTATACTTTCACAAGGCTTATAAATACATGGAGTTCATCCAACATATACGCAGAGTCAGATTGCTCTGCTCTTCATTAATCAGAATTCAAAAATATACACAGAGGACTCTCCTTTATTCATTCCTAGCTCACTCTTCTGTACACTCCTCTATCTCACTCATTCATTCATCTCTTGCCTATCTATCTATTACATTCATTTATGTTTTATAATAACCCATAAACATGTCATATCTAACTAAGTTGGATCGGAGAACCTAATAAAAAACAACACTATCTACAAAGATCGATCCTTGATAAGTTCCACACATGGATCAAGGAGAACAAGGAAAAATTGCCACTTATTACAAATAAAATCTAACCCTATCTACTTGTCATCGAACCATATCCATCTAGAAGGAATACATGGAAACCCAAGTTATCAAGTGGAGCTAGATGCTCTTGCATCATACTCCTAGGGAAGAAAATAATTCTTCATTAAGTCTTTAGGCTGCACATTGTATTTGGAAATTTCTTGCTTTGTCATCCAAGTTGCATCCTTAGTAGGTTGATTCTTCATTCTAACCAAGTATTGAAAGAATGTTTTGCTCCTGGTCTTCCTTAGAATTCGTTTTCCAAGGACAGCTTCAATCTGAGGTTGTTCTTTTGGTGGAATTTGTCCCTGCCAATCTATTGCTGAATCATCTTCATCTGAAGTCACACCATCTATCTGGATACATGCATCTTTAAAAGGATACAAATCTGAAACATTAAAAATTAGTGAAATTTGAAAGTCAGAAGGAAGTTCAATCTCATAAGCATTGGTATAAAACTTCCTCTAAACTGTACAAGGACCAATATTTTTCAGCTTTAATTTTGTATATGTTCCTTTAGGGAACCTTTCCTTCTTAAGATAAGCCATCACTAAATCTCCAACCTGAAAATTCACTTCTCTTCTCTTCAAGTCTTCTCTCTGTTTATACTTTCCTGCACTTTCCTGTAATCTCTTCTTGATACTCTTCTGTGGCTCATGCATACTAACTGCAAAGTCTTCACCTTCTACACTTCTCTTTTCATGTTTTCCCAAATCTCTAATTCCATACACATCCCTTGGATGCATCCCATAGACAATTTGAAAAGGACTCATACCTGTACTTTTGTTGGGTGAATCATAGTATGCAAACTCAGCCTGAGCAAGATATAAGTCCCACTGTTTTGGATGTTCATAAACCAGACTTCTCAGAATGTTTCCCAAGCTCCTATTTACCACTTTGGTCTGTCCATTAGTCTAAGGGTGATAAGCAGAACTAAAAGTGAGATTAGTCCCCAACTTCCTCCATAGAGTTCTCCAGAAATGACCAACAAACTTTGTATCTCTGTCAAACACAATACTCAGAGGCAACTCACGCAAATTTACAATTTCATAAAAGAATAAATTAGCAATTTTGGTTGCATCATTTGTCTTCTTACATGTAATGTCCCCATTCAAATAATTGCATAACAGGAAAATTCCATCAATCCTACGAGTTCTTTAAGTTGGGTGGAAACATTGGGAAGTTAATAAGGGAGCTAATAAATGGTGTTTAGACATTAGAAAGAATAAATATTTATTTCATGTAGTTAATTAAATGAATGCAAGTGAAAAATAAAATGGCTATGGAGAATGGAGAAACATGGAGACTGTGGGGAACACTTAAGCTAGAATTCCTATGTTAAATGACATCCTCCTCTTGCAATCTAGAACCTATGGGAAGCCTAATATTTTTGGATGGACTATAAGGTTAATATACTTATCCATATACTTCATAGGTTGAATTTGGGATGAATTGTAACTTACATGGGAAGAGGAAGAGCCAAATGGGAATTTCATGGAAACTTGGCTAGATTCCCCATTTTGGATGGACTATAAGGTTAATATACTTATCCATATACTTCGTAGGTTGAATTTGGGATGAATTGTAACTTACATGGGAAGAGGAAGAGCCAAATGGGAATTTCATGGACACTTGGCTAGATTCCCCTTACATTTATGACATCTATGACACCAATGATGGAGATTCTATGAAATTTACGACACAAGTCAGATATGAAGGCTTACATATGACATATATGACATGTCAGGCCTGAATAGAGCATCTTATATGGTGCTCATGGGAATTGGAGAAGGCCAAGAGGATCCTACTTGAATTTGGGAGAAGAGGGAAGGTGAAGAGAGAGGCCACATGGCATAGCATGAGCAGCCACACCAATTTTTGACTTGGATTTGGTTTATGGATGGATTTGGAACCTTAGAAGACCAAAATATTTTATAAAATTCATGGATCATCCATGACAAGGCCCTTTTGATCATTTGTGAAAATTGTTATTGTGAAGAGGGAGAGCCAATGGATGACTAGTTCATGCCTTAACCAATTTCAAGGGTGAAAGATTCCCATCCAAGTTGGTGTTTGGAGAGGACACTCAGGTATTTCAAGGATATTAAATGGAGTCATAATTTACAGGTGCAAACTACAGTATCTCATAGACATATCAAGTTCATCTTGTTCTTCCTTTCATCTCAAGTTTTCTCACCATATTTCAGCTCTATGGAGTGAGGCACACTTGGTGAGCTATTAATCTCTTTGAGGTAGCTTCTATTGCTCCATTATTTTGTATTATAATGTAAATTATATTATATTTAATTTAAAAAATATCTCAGGTCTAAAGGCCAATATATCTCATGTATTATTTCTCAATAATGAAGAAACAATGTCATTTCCCCACTACCTTATTGTAAACTCTTGTAATCTTGATGGATTCGAATGGATGTATAAAATATTGATGATTTATGAATGAATGGACTTTCATTAAATTATATTATTGGTTTCATGTTCAGTAACTGAGAATTTGTGTCCATTGGGTCGAATTTCATATCAATTGGAGAAAACTACACCTCATTTCCCCAAGGGTCCAAAACTAGTTTTTTATATCTGATTGAAAAAAGTGATAACAGCCATGGGAGGTCAATTGGTTATGAATATGAGAATCTGATAATGTATTATACAAATACCCAGATTCAATTTAATAATTAGAGTGGGTTTCTTCACATTTGGGAAGCCATTTCTAACACTTACCTTGGGGGGGATTTGAGACCAAAATTGCCAGTAAGATCATCCATCTTGTTCAGAATTTAGTACAGACTTGTAGAAGTGATTGGAGGGACATAATAAATCCATGAAAATAATAACTAAGCTACTATATCATTCATACACCTTCTCTGAATATTTGGGAGTAATTGGGCTGATTTGGAGACCAAGACACGAAAACTAGTCAAGAGCCAAAATTGTGAAAAAAATTGGAAAATTGGTCATTTTGGTAAAAAATTTAGAAAGGAAAATTACAAGTGGTATCAGAGCATGGTATTGACACCTGATGGTTTTAACAAGGATTCAAATAAATAAACCACCACCCTTATAATCTGGATTGGAAGGTGTTCGGCTTGTAGAAGAAGAATGAGAAGAAAAAAAGGTACCTTGACTAAAGCTATGGCTCACAAGGGAAAAGACTACACTAAGGAGAAAATGAAGTATCTCAAACTTATAAAACACCTGTTGAAGAAATATCCAAGGAAATGACCCAACATCAGGTAGACATGACCCAACAGATAGAAAAATGATTCGAATTGATGACCAGTCAAATGGGAAGCAAGGGGATAATAAGAGATAGTGTTAGTTCACAATCAACAGAAAATAAGACAATGGGTGAGAAAATTTTCTCACGAACAGGACCTCATAATAGACCCCATGAATTTCAGAGCACACCAAGGCCTACTGCACCTAAATTTATTACTCCCAAAGAAGAGACTAACATTCAATTTGAAATTGATACAATAACAAAAGAATGGGCTAAATTGGACGAAGAGTGTAGGAGAAGTATAACCTTTGAGCAGTACTTCACCATGGAAAAAAAACTAAAAAAGAAGGAGGACAATAAGTCTCTACACAAAAACAAAGAATTGAATTATACCATAGGTAAAGTTCCACTCCCTACTTTTGATGGTTCATCTCAAAGTTCTTCTAACACTTGGGTGCAAAAATTGGATGTGTATTTTCAGCTGAATCCAATGGTGGAAGAAGATGCTTTAAAAATGGCTATTTTGCACTTGGATGGATATTCCACTAAATGGTGGTTTCATGGACTGAAATTTTTTTGTCATGATCAGGTTAAAACATATGGGGAATTTGTAGAAAGGTTTGAGCAAAAAGATCTAGAATTGTCTTTCAAAGAACTAGCACAATTGAAGCAGGTAGGGACTCTTATTGAGTATATGTTAGAATTCCAAAGATTATCAGTTAAGATGGATAATGTATCTATGGGAAGTTTAGAATTGATATTCACTGAAGGTTTGGCAAAGCCCTTAAAAGGTTTGGTCAAATCCCACAAGCCTACTTACTTAAATGATGCAATGAGCTTGACTAGAGATCTTCAAAATGTGCTTCCTAGAACAAGATTTCCTCCCCAGCCTAACTTCAGATTTGAAAGAAAGCCTTGGAAAAAGGATGCACCTGATAAGAAGTTTTGGCAAAGAGATACATCTGAAAATAATAAGAAAGAAGGACAAAACAGGTATGAACTTTGAAGGAAAAAATTGTGCTTCACATGCTTCCAACCATGTACACCAGGGCATAAATGTGCTAAAGGAAAAGCTCAATACATAGAAGTGTTTTCTGATAATGATGAGTATGAAGATGGTATGGATGAATAAGGGCACATTTCAGATCAAGAGGAGGAATATGAGACAGTAGTTGAAGAAGAAAATCAGCCTTCACCGGACAAAGCAAGAATGGCAGTACTTTCAGCAGTGCCTCGCTATCACACTATTCGATGCAAGGGTGTGGTATTGGTGTTGGTAATAACTCTCGATTCAATTCTATTCATGGATAAAACATTTATTTATACATTACAATGTGGCGGTTGAGAACCAGCCGTTTCACCTTCCTATCTATTCATATTCCTATTTATTATTTATTTACAATAATCTCGACGGATTATTCTAACAATCCCCCTCTTAATCCGAAGGAGTGTTCGTAAGTCCGAGCATGTTTCTGAATCTTTCAAACTTTTCTCGTCCAAACGCTTTGGTGAAGATGTCTCCAACTTGATCATTTGTGGAACAATGTCGAAGATGGACTGTCTTGGCCTCTACATGATGTCGAATCAAATGATACTTTGTGTTGGTGTGTTTGGTTCGATCATGGAATCTAGGATTCTTAGCCAGCTTGATTGCAGAAGTATTGTCGACCAACAATGGAGTGGAGTTCTCTTGTTTTTATTGCAAATCTTCAAGTATATTCCTGAGCCATACTATTTCTTTCGTTGCTTCAGCTGCAGCCACATATTCTGCTTCTATTGTTGAATCTGCTGGAACTAACTGTTTGTGTGATCTCCATGAAACCGATGTTGATCCAAGACTCATAGTGTATCTAGAAGTTGATACTCCTGTCTCCTTATCGCCATCAAAATCTGAGTCTGAGTACCCAATAAGTTTGAAGTCATCC